>OZ026614.1:68717123-69082123 GCA_964020975.1 Hermodice carunculata | reverse complement strand
TTTATCCAATTCTAATTATGTTGGACTCTAATTGTAGGTATTGCAACACTGCACATTTTTGTGAGAACATGTAACCTCTAATGGGCAAAAGTAAAGGTCATTTGGCCCTTTGAAACGTTCATCCTGCCATAACTTGGTCAATTTTCATCGGATTTGGTTCATGATGGGCTTAAATTGTGAGTTTTGTAACACTGTTTATTTTCGTTATTTACATGTGATTTCTAAAGATCAAAGGTCAAGGTCATTTGGACTTTGAAATTTTCATCCAGCCATAAGATTAATGGAATGTGAAGTACCAAAGGACAAAAGTTGTAGCATTTAATATTTACAACTTTGGAAGGCACAGAGATATATTTACTTTGAAGCAAATCTTCTTTTCTAGTTATATTTGTCCGTACTGGGGCATTTTTGCTGATCCAACACGCGTTAACGGTTCCACACATGTTGACAACCCCACTGAGAAAGAGTTGGTTGATTCAATGTGCGCAGCCAATCTTGCACCATCACAAACATGCGTTCAGTCATCCATGATTAGAACAACAGGAAGAATATGTTACCGTGTTTATCTTCTTTGATAAGAATACCATGCAAGCTATGCATTCAGGGCACAAAAATAAGGACTTGCTGCATTTTCTGTTCGTTAAACACACCATAGAAAATTAGATGTGGGTGAAGCAGTCGACAGAGGAGATCTTTCTGATGCTTTCTAACCACGCTAAATGCTACTGGACGCCATCTGGTTAACGTATTTTCCGTCTTATCATCCATTTGTTATTTATTTGACAATTCATTTCGTGTTTAAATAGTGACACCTATGGACGTGCCAAGAGTATTACTGAACATTTGTACGGACTAATGGCTCAGAGCAAAGGCCGAACATGTCAACAACGCCGCATGTTGGACAAAAACAGGTGGATTGTTTAGTTTTTGTACCTGTTACATTTGGTTACATACACTATTGCACAGCGGCAGAGTCAGCCCTCACACCGACAGAGGTCCGATCAATTCAGAATCCATCAAAAAAAGAAAAAAATGCATGGCCTTGTAATAAGAAAAGCTCGGTGTGTCCGATCCGAAGTGGTCAAAAGGAGGAAAAGCATTCCCTGTGCCACCGTTCTCATTTTTCAATCAACTTGAGCAACTGTCAGTAATGTGTCCTCATTAATTTGGTATGTCTCTTTGATGAAATAACGAGTGACAACAATAGAATAGCTGACAAAGTAACGCAGGCTTATTTCTTTTTGAAACAACTTAAGACCTCGACATTCAAATTTGTCTGGTGCTATGGTATAAACATATTTATTGAAATAACTTCCAAACATATTTTGCATAAATTTTTCACAATTGGGAAAAAGGGCATTGCCCTAATGTGAATTCCGTTTGCAGAGAAAGGGCAGAGCACAGAAGTGACTAGACACAACGGTACAATGAAGGAGACGCCAATATGGAAAGAACGGATAGAGGGGCATTTACTTTTGTCTCTCCAGATTAAAGTATGGATCTGAACAATCACACAAGTGAGATACAGCCTGGAAATTTGAACCTGAAATAAGAGAACAAAGATTTTTATCCAATACCGGTAGTCTTGAAGCGCTTTGTAGCAGTTATGTATTTGTGCACTGTAGCAAACATTTTACAATTTTCTGCAAAAGAACATTGTGCTGAACCATACAACAATGCTCTAAGAGTGAAAGGAGCAAGATGAATGATTTTAGTATGAAGTGTTCATCTTGAGTTTCTGTATTTCGGACAAAGGAAAAAATATTGAAATGTATCTTTAATGTGTGAGCCACATGTGCAACCAGGTGACTCTTTGACCCCAATTTTAAATAAGTGACAATTAAGCGGACTGGCTCCCAAGCGGAGACGCATATGTTGTATAGCAGTAAACATATTTTCTAAGTTAAACAACTCAGTATAATCAGTTGACCGCGGTACTGATTTAAAAAAAAAAATAAATACTTGAACAGAAGACGAGTTTCGAATTTCAGTTGGGAGCTGGTTCTACAGTTTAACAGTCGACGGGAAGAAAGGCTTGTCTAGCAAGTTTGTGTGAGCCTGAAAATGGCCGAGATTGAATGGGCGGCGAGCATTGAAAGAAGGCACATCATTGGGAGTAACTCCAGAATAAGGGTTCGCGCACAAGTTTGTTCACCATCTTAAACAAAAGAATTAACTTAGCTGTCTCTTATCGTTGCCAGCCAAGTTCTTCGTATAATTTGTCTATGTTGGTACCGTGCATTACGCCAGTCACAATGCGAGCGGCATCAATTAGAACTCTTTTGAGTCTTTTAGCATCAGATTCAGTAATACTGGTTTACGCAATATCACATTGTCTGGCTACTTATACTCCGATTTCAGCACCTGTTTAGGACACAAACTTGTTCACTTTACCTCAACAAATTTCCTCACTTTACATGTAAATGAGCCAACTCGTAATAGTCGTATTACTTCCCACTCTGCCACATGTCTCGACCGAATTATTTCAAATATACCTAATTTCATTTATAATATTTGTGTGCTGCCTCTGCTGGCTAATTGCGATCACTGTGTTGTTGGGTACGGTTCAGATATCCCACGTAGATGGCCTACAAACGTCATATTTGGGAATATGGTAACGCAGATTTCGATAATTTCAGAACGTATCTTAATTTACTCGATTGGAATACATGTTTTCTTGGTAACACTATTGATCTATGGTGCGCTTCGTGGTCAAAATTATTCACGGATGCTTCGGTATACGGAAAAGGTTTGCCTTGAGCCGGGCTAGCGATAGAGCTGAAGATTGCACAAATCGTTTGATACCATTTGGAGTTGAGGGTTTTTTATTTTATTGTATTTATTTGTTTTTAATCTCTTCGAAGTAGGTCAGGCCCCAAAACAGTAAGTCACAAACACGAATTACACATCAGGTAGGCTGCTTAGTATGAGTGCGGAACTGTAATGAATGTATTACCCGCCGTCTCATAGGGAGCACAATTTGTCCATACTGACGCATTTGTGTCATTTTTGCGTGCACACACCAGCCAGCTAGCCAGTCATGTCAATATTTGAAGAAAAAATTAAACACAGATATTTTGTATAAAAAAAAATTTAATGACACCTCACAATGCACAGGGGCATATTTTTGTTTAATCATTATAATACTAAATTCAACAGGATAGGATTTATAAGCGTCATCAATCTGGGTGTAGCTGGTCTAACTGGAACTCCACTGCATGGACACTGAACAAGTATGCGCAAACTTTGTACTGATAGCTATCACAGTAATACAATGAAGAAATTTCTCAAGTTATTCTCAGTTTCTCAGGCCTAATTTTAATTAGTGCATAAGCTTAACTTTTTTCGGTTGAAAAGCAGAAATATCAACAATTTAGCCATTTCTGGCTTCAGTGAAGATCGACGTTTTATTAAGGTGTTTCCGGTGTCAGAAAAAAAAAGTCTTTCACAAGGGGCGCTGGTGGCGGGAATCGCGAGATACATCCGAGCAAACGGGTGACAGTGCTATACCACTTCTCATACTCTCGCCACTAGGACAGAAGATTACTGGCGATGTTTATAGCGGGCTCAGACAGGTATCTGCTCAGTTCGCTGCCAGAATCAACTGTGTCGTCTGCTTTGTTCGTCGCCAACGCTGGTCCAAACAGTATATTGGTATATGAAGAAGTATCCCGGTATTGGGCACCTATGAAGTGTGGATTTGGGGAGGAAGGGGGCGAAAAAGTTGGTCCAGCTGAACTTCCGCGGTCGTTGTGTGCATTTAAGTTTCCTACTTTGAGGACGTGTTAGCCAAAACTAGATAAATAAATAGTTCTAGTAGAGGTAGTGATGCTCTCCCATTGCGTCTGTGATCCTGAGAAGTGGCTTTAAAACTATAAACAGGCTCTTTATTGCTGACCACTGATCAGCAGATGAATTTTTTCCCTTCCTCTCTCTTTCTCTCATTTCCCTTCCGTCCCTTTTTTTCCGTGGGTACCCGGGTATCAGAAGTTTTTACCCGGATACCCCATTCATTTGCTAACACCCGGATACCTGATCGGTACCTGTGTACCCGACAGTGAAATTCTGTAGTGCATATTACAGATTAAGCAAAATGGATATCAGATTTTACAAATTCATCGGTACTTGTATCCTGAGATACAAGTACCTAAAATTAAACAGATGACATGTCAAAGGTGGCTTACCTTGTGACAAAGTAAAACCAAATTTGAAAATTATTGTCATCATTCACTTAATTGGTGTGTAAGTATTGCAACTATCTGACAAATAGAGAGCCATCAAATTAACTTCAGAGAGTGATAGCTGTCAGGAAACACATACTTACATTGTATGGCGCTTTGTAGATGAATCCGTGTCATTATTCTCGATTTCTTAAAAGTCACTGTTAATATGTCGTGTACCCTTATGTCCCTTCTTCAGTTTACCTTCCACGTCGTTTTCTTCAGCCACTTCTGTGTCAACATCTGGCCCACTTCCTCCTCCTCCTCCTCCTCCTCCTCCTCCTCCTCCTCCTCCTCCTCCTCCTCCTCCTCCTCCTCCTCCTCCTCCTCCTCCTCCTCCTCCTCCTCCTCCTCCTCCCGGACTTCTTCGTTTTTTCCGCTCTTTTTCTTCCTCCTCGTTCTCACCCTTTAGCTCAATGTCCTCCCTTCCTCAACCATTTTGGTGTCTCCGTTTTTTCCGTTTTCTTTATTCACCTCAAAATGGTCCGAATTTTCAGTTTAGTTACAGTCTGTGCTCTTTAGGAAACAAACAGCTAGAAAATACTTACTCGCGTATCTTTCTGTAACTTTTACTGAAAAGGGACAGGGTTAATGTTTAAACCTACAACTCTGTTTCTGTCTTTTCAGTATGGCTAAAAGTCCATGGTGGTGACAACAGCACTCGTTCACTCCTCTTCATAAATATTTTCACAGGCTACAACAAAGAGCTAATTCCCCAAAGAAACCAAACGGATCCGATATTAGTGGCAACTAGAGTGTCTCCGTGGCAAATAATAGATCTGGTATGGGATGATCATGGATTCTGACAAAGCTACAGTGATCAGTTTTGTTTGTCATTGTTTCGAGGTCCGGTTCCCATAAAATGGTGCACAAATGTATTTTAAAAGTTGCAATCTTACAATTGTACATTTACAATAGTGGTAAATTCTTCGTGGCCATTTGTTATGCGAGAAGCACACTATGAGATATTTCATGGTAACATTTTAAGAACAGAAGCTCCGCATATTTGTCATATAGTATGCGCTGCTTTCGTCTATGGTCACAAATAAATACCCTATTAAATGTAAGTAATAATGGATATTAGTTTTAGTATGGTCTCTCAGAATTATATATATATATATATATATATATATATATATATATATATATATATATATATATATATATATATATATATATATATAGCCTATAGACGTGCGGAATGATTTACCAGAAGGCGCAAGAATTTTATCTTTTGTGAGCTTTGTGGTGTGCAATGTATACACGAACTATTTATATGCCATTCATTTATGAGTAGCTTCTGCAGATGACTTAGCAGCTAGGAGTGTGCCGTGATCATTCATTTTGTTGTGCATCACAACTTTGTCCCCTCCCGGCCCTGTTCTCAAGAAAGAGTCAGTTGCACAATTACTTTCCTCTGTCTTGTCCTTTTTTTTCTTGCTCTTGTATTTTTTTTCTTTCTGTGTCAAGCTTCCGTATCTATTTCCCATTCTCTTCCTTTTTCCCCTTCTTTCTCTGTCGTTCATTTTCATCTGCTTCTTTCTGTTTCTCTTGCTCTTGTATTTTTGTTTCAGTGCTCAGCTTCCTTGCAATTTTCCCTTTCTCTTCCCTTTTCTCCCTTTCTCTCCATAGTTCTCACTTTCTCTGGCCCTTTGCTTCTCGTCTTCCTCTGTCTCTTATTAATGTGCTTTAAACCTTGAACTATACTACCTCAGTGTGGTAAGGAGTTTGATTATTGAACTTTCGCAGCAAGTCGGCCCACACAAAGTAACACTTGGTTTAAGTAGAGGGTTGCATTCAACTATTATTTGTTGTCTGCGTGCAAACGCAGGTCAGCACAAGCATAGGTACTTTGCAGACTCATAATCAATTAATTCGCTTGCATGAAAGCTAGTTTGAACTAGTTATCCCAGTAGACCTTTTAACTTATGCACGTGACCAAAACATTTAAAAACTGTTTGTGTGGTTCAGAGAAAGTACGGTGATGCTGCTGAGGTACCGAAGTGCTATATTCAATTTACCTAGCAGTTACAGTTTTCTGGGAAACAAGCCAAGATGCTTTCTGCTCACAAAAACATTGTCAAATATATTGCTATGTAGGAACCAGTAACATCCTGTCTGGCTCCCTTACTGCGGAGAAGTGACCCTTTACTTGCTCATTAATGCTTAAACATTACAATATTGAGCCATGTTCAGGAATGACGTAACCATTCCTTCATGCAGACTGTTCTCATTAACCCTTAAGCCCGTGGGAGATCTCAAACATGAAGTACTTTGTATGTTTTGTATGAATTTATCAATCTGCCATATGTTCGGCAAAACGTATACATCACCTGTTACAGCACTACCTTTGTTCTGTTTACGTACGTCGTACATTTCTGTAATTTACATCGCACAGGATGAGAAGGAACAGATATTGACCAGTGTCCTATATGTTCATTTTGTAAGTACCAATGGATAAATCATTAAAATTCTAAATGTAGATTTCTCTGTTCGAGTATATATAGCTACGTATCTCGAAGATATCATGGACTCGCTACTGGTATCTACAATCCATAAAATTTAAATATTCAACAATCCACTACGGTACCAATACAAGAAAAATGAGCGCATTTTAGTTTATCTTTGGTGACCGACATTTTGATTTGACTTTAATTGATTTAAGATGGTCAATATGGCACTATAACTGACTCATCTATTTTCTTGTCTTGATTTATGTACATATCTTTGTTATTAAGACATTTTGTCTGGTGCTTCCCAACAAGGAGGGAATATGAGCCAATAGGGGCCTATCGGTTTCTTTCCTGAATTTGAAAATCACATTGAATTAAGACCTATACTAATTGTACTTGTATGTTATCTCTTCATTTGTGCAGGCTGCTTGTTCGTGTAACACTCGTTTGACTTTCAACTGCATAATTAAATGCAATACATTACGATACAGAACAATATCTCCCTAAAACGTAGTCTTCAACTATAATTAAATGATAAAATAATTTAGAAGAAAATCAGTGTACTAATATGGCTATCAAAGCAAATTGCCTGGAAAATGTTATCAACTGTAAGTCATTAAATTATCATACACACACAATATATATATATATATATATATATATATATATATATATATATATATATATATATATATATATATATATATATATATATATATATATATATATATATATATACTGCTGGGAAAAAGATGTCATCCCCATTGGTTTAACATGCTGTAAATAACATCAACAGGATACCTTTGGGTATGCCTGAGCAGTCATACACCAAAAAAAAAGTCCTGAAAACAAGACAACAGCCAGAGGGGTGTGAAAAGTGTGTCTAGTATTGGGGTACTTGTGGGCTTTATAAGGGAGCCATGGCACTACTGGGATAAATGAGTGTCCACGATGCCACAGCATACGGGTCATTCACAACTGTCTGAATTTGACAGGGGCAAAATCAGTGGGATGTTGGAGGCTGGTTTTTCTCAGCGAGAGGTTGCCAGGATAAGGGGGTGCTCCAGACCATCGGTAAAAAGGTGTGGTGGGACCGTTTCCAGGAAACCAGAGGATGCAAGAAGAAGGCTGGATCTGGGCGACCAAGATTATCAGATGGGACGGATGACTATTACTTCATCCAGTATGTGAAGAGGCACAGGTTTCTTTCCGCCGAAAGGTATTGTCAGCAGTGGCGCCAGGCCTGCAACATCAGAGCATCACTGTCTACCATTAACAAGAGACCAGCGTCGGCTAAATTGAGGGCATACCTCCTGCCATTTTCATCCTTCTAAGTCCTGCGCACAAGACACGACGGGTACAGCGGTGTGAGGAACATGCAGCCTGGACCAGAAATCAATAGAACAACGTGATGTGGTCAGATGAATCCCGATTCTGCTTGGGTTTCCATGTGGAAGAATAAAGGTGTGACAAATGCCTGCCGAAGGGTTCGTAGAAGGATGTATGGTTGAACATGACCGCTACGGAGCAGCAGGCAGTGTCATGCTGTGGGTGGGAGGGGGGCAATTGCAGCAACAGAGAGACAATCTCTCAGCAGGGTGAACGATACACTTACAGGCCAGTGCTACGTGGGTGAGATCCTGCCCACAGTAGACGAATTGATCGAACAAAAACCAGGGCTGCTGTTTTAACAGGATGACGCATGACCAGACACTGCCAGAGCCAGCATGCAGTATCTACGGGAGCATAATATCCCAATGTTGCCATGACTAGCCTGCTCTCCTGACCTGTCCCCATCGAACATTTGTGGGATATGCTTGGCCGTCGAATCAGGGATGAGTATGAAGAACCCGCAGCCACACTGGACCAACTGGGACAGAGGCTCACAGATCAGTGGAGTCAAATTTCCCAGGCTGAGATCACCAATCTGACAAGCAGCATGCCAAGGCGGACCCAAGCTTGCTTACGGAAGTGCGGTGGTCACACAGCTACTGATGCATGCAGCCTCCCAACAACAACAAGAATAATAAAAACTAAAAAGGTCTTTTTAAGGACCACCATTTCATACCAAAAGACATGTGGGGAGTGGGGGTGGCATCTTTTTACCCAGCAGAGTATATATATATATATATATATATATATATATATATATATATATATATATATATATATATATATATATATATATATATATATATATATATATATATATATATATAATGGTGTGTGTTCATTTATGTGTGCATAGTATAGGAAACAGTTCACTATTTCCGCTGCCTTCGGAGATTTGTTAAGCATGATACTGATTCTGCCTGGGAATCTAAAGTCCTGCCTTTTTACTTTACCTAAAATGATTCTTTGGTTACGACAGTCATGGATAGACCATCGTTTGAGCTGGGATCCAGGACGTTTCGACGGTATTGGATGGTTGATTATCCCACAAAATTCCGTTTGGAAGCCAGACATGTTGTTGCAAAACAGGTGATTTATCGTAGTTTTCTGCTACACAATTCGTCATGACATTGCTTTTATGCTACACTCGCTCTCACAATACGATGAACGGAAAGAGAAGCTTACTTGCTACTTAATAATATTGCAGATCGATCATTATTTTCCGATTATAAGACCCAACTAGACTATTGACACGCGTGAATAACACGCCATACAAAACCATTTTAAAGCGCATTTATACTTCACAATTATTGGGTAAATCAAATTCCGTCTGCTGTGTCAATTATCTAATTTGCTTTGGATAGGCTTATTAGTATAGACCTATTCATGCAGGAGGTGAATGAGACATTTGAAAAATTTGAGACTTTAAAAATACCTGTAGTAAAAGAAAAATTGTGCCATTTATGTCATATATTCTTTTATTGCTTTTCAGCGCAGGAAAAAGGAGTTATTTTTCTCATCTAGATAAAAATGGACTGGTTTCATTGGAGTTCACTGGGAGGGTATCATGGTATCCCTTCTGCTTAGTTAAGACTTCATGTACGATAGAAACAGCTGTTTATCCTTTCGATCAGCAAATATGCTATTTCCAGATTGGCTCCTGGATGTACGGGTCTGACCAATTAAATATATCATTGCCTAGCGACACCATGGATACAAGTCACATGATTGAGAACAGCGAATGGAAGATAGTGCAAACCAAGGCATACCCTGGGGTGTTGGATTTCTTCGGATCCCAGTATGCAACTGGGGAATGCATGATGGTCATGAACAGAAAATTGTCATTTTATGCATTCTCACTTATCATGCCTTGCATTTTGTTGACAATTCTTACAATCCTGATATTTTTCCTGCCGCCGGAGTCTGGCGAAAAAGTTTCACTGGGTAGGTATAAGTATTTTGAGTTTCTCTTGCACAATACTGCTTTGCTGGGAACTACCCGGAACGCGTCGAGAAGCCATCAGGATCCTTTTAGACACCCAAATACTACTCTCCACCTTTTTCGACATATGTCCAGGCAATTTTTATTATCTGCCTGTGAATGAATATAAGATACGTCTTGGCAATATATGCTTATGCATCTTGAACACCATGAAGGGTATGTTGGCTTGCGCAGTCATTTCAGCATGAAGCATAGTCTGGATGCTCGTCTGCGTGCAAGAAATCATTACTTTTGTCCGAATTTCCTTGATTTGGAAGCAGCGCATGAAAACTGATAAGTAAATATTGGTTAAATCCATCCTTCCATGCAATCAACAGAGAAATATACAACCCACTTCCAGTTGGTACACAAATCAAATGCTTTGTGGCTGAACCTTCCAGATCAATGTTAAGAACATTATCAATATCTCAAAAGTAAAATGAATTGTGATGGAAATTTTGTGGCTATATTCAGTAGTCGTCCACGGAACTAATAGTGAACTTTCAGAAAAAGAAAAAAATAAGTATGCTAAGCTATTATGTGGTGAGTTAACAAAATGTATATACCACATAGCAGCATACACACTTTAGCTAATTATGAGTAGAAGCTTGGTTCAAAGGGGTATAAATGTCTTACATGGCAAACCAGCTGTCCATAGGATGTTTGTTTATCAAAACACAATGATATTACAATTCTCTTGTGCATTCATACAAACAATGGTGAAACATCGTTAGATATATCAATAGGTTTTCATATTATGATGTATAAATTTGTGTCTGCTATATTTTGTAGAATATCTTTTAATTTGCTTAGCTTCATAACATTGCTGTCAATATGATCAACATCAGTCTATTCATTGTCATGGCTGACCATCTTGTATTAATATTAGTAAGCCGTTTTGGAACAACCAACTTAAAGTCAGTGTAATTGAATATCCTTTGATCTACCAGATAAACGCATATCAGTCCCAGTCTGGTCGACTGGTGTTTGTAGACTACGCTTAATACAAATGTTATCCAACTGCTGTTTCGCTGACCAACCTGCACCAAACTGATCATGTCTCTGTGCAAACACAGACATTATCCTTTTATTATATTCATTCTTACTTTGCTTAATTCTGTCTGTCCTTCCATCATTCGATATTTCTTGAGTTTCTATTGGCAACCGCTAACAGTCGCCCACATAGTCAATACTTCAAACTCGTTGGTCATTATTTCCTCTGCCACTCATGAGATCGCTGGGAAGCCAACATGTGTTGAATTTACACACTCATACTTTTGTTGGGAACCCAAACACTTTATTGGTCTACTAGTCAATGTGTTCCTCAATATCTTTATGTAACATTCTAACAATAAAGCATGTATTATGAATGTGTAAAATTATTAGTGCTTCGATTGTCAAAGACTTTTTTTAATGTCAGTCTGTGTATTCCCGGATTAACATGTGCTCGCCAGGATTTCTGGGATCCGATTGGGCTTCCTCAGACCTTGCAGGGTTCTAAACATTCAATACTCATTTATATATAAAGAATTAACGACAGATTAGAACCAGGAACCTCCAATAGTATTGACTCTTATCATACCACTAATAATATTATCAGTTAGAACCTTCGGCAATGTTACGTTATCTCGTAAATTTTAATAAAAGGTGTTGTGTAATTGTGTGTGCTGGCAACCATTCTCCATTCCCAATATTCTTTCTTTATTTCATTCTTTCTTTCCATCTCTGGACGTTTTGGAATATTTCCTGTGAAACTGCTGGAGCCAGAATGTTCAAACTGGTGTGGCTTTAGCCTTACCAATACAATAAAGCCTCTGAAAAGACAACAATGTGATGTCCAAATTATTCAAATTGGAGTCATCAAGTTTTGCTAAACTTCAGGTGGCTTCTTGCTTCCTAGTGCCTTATATTTATATGAAGTTGTTGGGGTTTTTTTATTACAACCAGATACCGGCGTCTAGTAATTGCTTGTAGACTAGAAATGCTTCCAATCACGGTTAATATATTTTTTTATTTTTGAACAAAAACCAAAACAACAAAAAGAAACATAAAGATAAGATTTAGTCTGTCATAGTAGTTAAAGACGACAAGATTCTGATTCCAATAGGTGCATCTGTTCGTAGGACATATTGAAAATGATGTTTCAAAAATATTGTAGATTGTCAATATTCTTAAAATTTGGTATCTTAAGAGAGTTGTGATTACTTGTAGTTGTTGTATTGCGCGATGAGCTGTGAAAGCCTGTTTTCATGCATTATATACTGTACAATATGCTTTGCATCTGGCGCTTCCGCTTTGTTCCAATATATAACAAAGCAATGACATTTCCTCAAACGCTTGAAAAATGCAATGTTTGTCTTTAGAATAACTCCACACCAAGGACATTTCATTCCATCGATTTCATGTCGCGCGTTTTGCTGGAGTGCTGCGGATAAACAGGACACTGATCAAATAACCTTAAAATTACAGACATTCAGATACCTTTAAGGTACAGACATTCACATTTCAAAACCGCTGCTGTTTTATCTGTAATCGATGTATATTTTCAATTTTTTTCCACGATGTGAATAATGTTGTTATTTTGTCATCGATTCCAACGAAATGCTCTCACTTCACCTGTCGTACATCAATAGACATCTGCATCTCAAATTTAACAAATTATAAAAATTGCCTTATTCTTTTATATAAGCTTGTTATTTATGCTTTTGAATGGAATTGAAATTGAAAATTTTGGATCATGGCTGGAATGTGCTGAATGACAGGTTTTTATTTTTGTGTACATAAAAAGGGAAAGTATGAACAAACGGCTTAAACAGTGTGCTTTCATTGCCTGACATATATCATCAATAAACACTCTAATATGATGCCTCATTTGACATTTTCGTAACAACGTTGCATGCATGGCTAATAAACTAATTCGTATTACACGCATTTATCATTGATTCACGTCATAGGTCAAATTCCAAATAAATAGAATCTGTTTTTCTTTTTTTCTTTCTTTTTTTATTAATATTATTGTTCCTTTAATAACAGGAGTTGCCGTCTGGACGTCCCTGGTAGTTTTCCTTCTAATATTGGTGGAATTTATCCCTGGCAATGCTTCCAAAATGCCAATACTTGGTAAGTTTACGAGAAATTCTGTCCTGAGTTTAGTTTATAATCAAACTTATTCTGGTTCTATTTTATATAACAAGCCTGTTACAATGTACTGACTTGCTGTAATGAATAGCTCTTTACCTCTCAACCACACAAAACGTGAATAGAACAATCTTGTGTCGCTTTGTTTCACACAAGCATTTGCACTGGTTTCTTTCTTTCTTTCTTTCTTTCTTTCTTTCTTTCTTTCTTTCTTTCTTTCTTTCTTTCTTTCTTTCTTTCTTTCTTTCTTTCTTCTTTTTTCCTTTTTAGGGATGGGCTGAAAAGGGGTAATAAGTGCTACCCAGACCCTACAAAAGTGCACGCCTGCATTGCAACATTTGTACCTGCATCCAAGTAAGGGCCTCCCCACCCCAGAGTTACGTCTCTCAAAGTTGGCGTATACCTCAGCTGTGCCTTCATGTTGCACTTCTGTTGCGGCGTTTCCCGGTCTGGTGCCTCTTCCACTCTTCAAATAACATAATTTAGGCACCCGTTGCACCACGATATGTGAAAGTATGCTTATTGTTATGACCCTCTTTCATTGAAAAAGCAAAATCAGCTTGATTTCTTCTGAGTACTTATTGATGAGACATTGAGTTGAAAGGCCTATAATAACAAAATTGTAACTAAACTCTCCAGCATTGTTGGCCTTTTAAGTGAAGTTCGCAATTTTCTGTTTTTAAACGTATTTCTCACAATCTATCATTCTCTTTTCTTCCCCCATCTTAACTACTCAATTCTCGCTAGGACGGACGTGTGTGAAAGGATAAACTTTAAAAGCAAGCCATACGCACAATACATGCTATATGCTTCGCCACTTTCTATGCGCATACGGATGCTCTTAAAAAGAAAAAAAAAAATAGGTGATAGATGCATGCCAGGGCTCTTACGTTCTATTACCGATACTGTAAAGATTAATTGCATGGATATTTCAACAAAATATTATCACCTGTACCTGTTCCTCACTCCTATCCTACCTACAACCGTAATGTTTCCCGCTACCAATGGAGTCCCATTTCATGAATTCATTTAAAAAGTGTTCGATTCTGTATCCCCACAGTGCCTGACAACACGCCACATTCTAAAGACAAGATAAATGCTCATTCTTACTCTGGCTTTTCGCTGAACCTTAAAGCATTTCTAGTGAGTCAATATTCAAATACGTGCACCCTTAGTGATTTTTCTGTCCGTCACATGTGTCTGTGGAAACGTTCTGTAATATTCTTTGATCTGATTTGAAATTAAAAATGAACGACTGGTGGCTCAAAAGTTGTTGGGATTTTTTTCTCTCTCTTTTGTTTTCTTTAGAATCTCCATAAACGCAATAAAGCTACACGCCCTTGCCAGAGCCCCGACTTTTCTCCGGGATCTAGAGTCCGAGTTTTTGCAGATTGCTTCACTAGATTAAATCTATTGGTATAATCACTCTTTTCGATTCATTTTGAATCAAAATTTACTTTGCTGGTAATGTGTGCAGAATATTGGTTTTTCAAAGTCACTTGATTTTTTCTTCAGTTGCATTCGGTTCAGTGTCTGAGGGCAAAGGATCATGTATTAGTTTCGAGAGGTGTTCAACCATAACACCGTAATTGAAATCATACCTCATAAGGGCTAGGATACGTCCAATGTACTGAAACTAAACGTTCTATTCCCCGATAGAACAATTTGTATTCCAGTGTAAACAGCTCTAATATTGTTTTTCTTTATCTTTTAATATTTTATGTGTGGATATTCAACGCATCGTACTTCTACAAAGCTATATGATGAAAAAAAAAAAAACAATTATTCAGGCAAAATGAAGTCTGCACTACTACGATATAAACATTTGAACAAATAAAGACTGTTTTGTGTATTATTCATTCCTATGTTATGGTCTATTATAAACCTTTTAAAGGGGGAGGGAGGCGGAAATAACACCAGAGCAATCCTGATGTACATTGCCTCTTCTTGTATGCGTATAAAACACGTTTAATTTACGCTATGAAAAACTTTTTATACTCTTTTGTGTGATGGAGCAATGTTTCTTATTGTGACAATAAAAATGGTTTCACATTGACCAGGGGAGAAATCAAGCCTTAAATGGACCTGCTCCAGCTCATTATATCTAAACCCACATGTTATTATGTGTGTGAAACAGACACATTCTTTCTTTCTATATTTTTTCTTTCTTTCCATTTGATGTTTGTGGCTGTTAAAAAACTCGGACACTCCTCGACCCAGAAACTTTTTATTTTGCATGAGTATAACACCAATAGTGATGCTCTGCATATCGTTCAAAAGAGTTGCCAGGTTGAAAATTATGCAGATAAGAGGCATATATAATTGCATGCTGCACCACATGATATCCTGACTATTACAGTGTCTAGATAGAATTAGGTAATGAGATATGGTCAAATATAAAGATCAGAAGTCAATTTTAAGGTCAGATATCGAGGTCACAGATCTTTCTCAATGTCAGAGGTTAATATAAAGATCAGGTCAATACCAAGGTCATAGGTCAATATCAACGTCCGAGGTCAATGTTCAGGTCAGAGGTCACTATCAAGGTCAGAGGCTAATGTTAAAGGTCAAAAGTCAATGTTTCAAGGTCATAGGTCAATACCAAGATTTGAGCTTAATGTCTTGATCCGAGGTCAATACCAAGGCCATATTTTGAATATTAAGTCAAAACACATCTGATGGCAGAGGTCAATGTCATGGTTGGTGGTCAATGTCAGAATCAATGTCAGAATCAAAAGTCAAGGTAAGAAGTGATTTCAAGGTCAACAGGTACCGCTATAATTAATCTTTAGAATTTGGAATTTCATGATAGATATTCTTTGGACTTAATAAAAAGGTTCGTAGTTTGCTTGTACATGCCATGCGTGATGCATGAATTGATCATCAGTAATGTAATCAAGCCAGTTTAATTCTATCCGTCTTTTATGCATGTATGATTCTATTCAAATGAGTAAAGATGATACTTTTTACACCTCATGCAACATTTTTGTATTATTCACTTCTTACATATGCACTCGCACATAACTACCTCCATTGAGCCATTCTTTTTTAAGAATGGGGATTTGGTCGAGTGGATATGTGCGTTTCCCATTTCAGCTAGGCGACTGGTGCCAAAGGTTGCAGGTTCGAGTCCCGCTCGTTCCGAACATGAAATGTATATTTAAGGTATTTCCTTAATGCAGGTGGATTTAAGTCCCCGATTCTGGAAATAAATGCCGACTCAGTACTTATACTGTATAACCGTGTTGATATGGCACTCGCACATAACTACCTCCATTGAGCCATTCTTTTTTAAGAATGGGGATTTGGTCGAGTGGATATGTGCGTTTCCCATTTCAGCTAGGCGACTGTGCCAAAGGTTGCAGGTTCGAGTCCCCCTTGTTCCGAACATGAAATGTATATTGAAGGCATTTCCTTAATGCTGGTGGATTTAAGTCCCCGATTCTGGAAATAAATGCCGACTCAGTACTTATACTGTATAACCGTGTTGATATGGCACTCGCACATAACTACCTCCATTGAACCATTCTTTTTTAAGAATGGGTATTTGGTCGAGTGGATATGTGCGTTTCCCATTTCAGCTAGGCGACTGGTGCCAAAGGTTGCAGGTTCGAGTCCCCCTCGTTCCGAACATGAAATATATGGTTATTACGGGTGCGCAGTATTGCCAAAAATTCACGCCTTATATGCTGCAAAATGCGTGGGAGTTTCAAGAGTATATTTCTGGCCAAATTTTCAATTTAGTATTTAAGTATGTCCTGCTGACCTCCGTAATTAGCGTACATGCATGACTAGGAGATACCACGAGTTAGCGGGATATATTTTGAAAGCCTGTATTATAAAATCCGACGGCGTAGCGGTCGGGATTTATAATACAGTGTTTCAGAATTTATCCCAATAACGATTGGTGTCTCCTATTAAACCATGTCTCTTTTGTCACTGGCACAATTTTATAATTGGAAACCCTTCTCACCACCTTAAAGGGGTACTGCGGTGATAATTTACAATTTTTGTGTCGTTTCATATAATAAATGTGAACCAATATCAGAAAATGCAAACTTTATTCCCTACTGGATAAGCAGATATCAAGTTTTCTTAGATATGTAAATGAGGGGTTGTGATGTCATCTGGACTAACTGCTCCAGCTAATGCAATGACAGCTGAGTAAAACTCTGACAAAAACATGGAAACCTGACCAAGTACACATATTCCACTTTTACTATGGATGAAGCAGTGTGTATAGATATAATCAAATTTACCAAACTGAGATATTTACTCATTTAATGAGGATTAATAAGGAAAGAAAAATGCAGAAATCAATATACACAAGCTAACAGCTCCTGAAGTTGTGTAATCAACTACTGAAGCAGGTGTCAACTAATATACCACACTGATAAGATCAAAGGGGGTGATTAACAGAGTACACAAGTCATTATGATATGCCTGCTAATGTTGTGTATCTCAGCTTGGTGCCCCTCAAGGTTTGTGTATTATTTATGGAGGGTAGCCCAGGTGACATCACACATCAGAACACCTACTGGAAATATAAAATAGCTCTAACTAAATACCTGTTTGAGAAAAAAATGTTAAAAATTTGTCACATGAACACCTAAAATGACCATTAATGACTAAAAAAAGTAAAAACTTTCACTGCTGTTCCCCTTTAATCCAACAAACAGTATAGAACTAATTTTGACCTGCCTGTGCACCCACGTGCAGTTCTTCCCTGGCACGATCCACTGCGCACGATAAGTATAGGTTAGACGCCGAGTAGAGTTTTCCATTTGAATTAGAAGACGAGCGCGCAGCACGAGTCTTCTAATTCAATTGGAAAACTCTACTCGGCGTCTGACATACTTATACTCCAAAAGATGGGTATTATAAAAGTATTTCCTACTTGAAACAAAGTTAAAAGACTTGATTTCGAAGAGAAAAGCGACAAGTAAGAGTACATAATGTAACGACCTTTGACACTTGATCTGTCACGCTTCCTGACCCTATTCAATGCTGGTCAACAATAGATATGCTGGAATAGATATTATGTTAAATCAGTGAAGAATCGTCTCAGCTGTCTAGCGTAATGGACAGCACACTCAGCCGTGGATCACAGAATTCCTGGTTCGAGCCGTGCCAGGGACAAAATATTTTTTTCATTAAAAAGTGTAGACAAAAATTGTCGAAGTTCCATTGCAAAGTCCAGTCATGAGGTCACTTGCACTTCAGCTGATCTAATTCAATTAGACTCCTAGGAGGAGAGGAGCTCTATGAAAATTAGACTCCGCTGAAAACAATTGAAATTGGGCGCTGAGGGGTATAAGAGATACAAAACGTGCCTCAACGACCAGGTTACACTGGGTGGTGCATAGGCAGGGCAGTCGCTTCAACCTGTGGAAATCAGTGCCAGTTCCAATCCTGCCGGGGCCTAACTAATATGTTTATTATTTTTTTCTGAAATAGAGCAGAGAGAACACTAGTTCTCAATGGCAAATTTCGAAGTCCAGCAATCTGGTCACAGAAAGTAGTTCTCATACAAGAGACATCTACAGGGATCAAACTGGAAAAACTGCAGAAGTAACCCCTGGCAGTGACAAAAGAGGCATGATTTAATTATACTAGTATGGCTTTCAACTTCATTGTTGTGAGTTTGGTGTGACTGATATCGATCTTGATCTTTTCTGCGTCTTTGCCTGTTCTTCGCCATGTCCATAACTATTACGTATTGTTTCACTCTCTTGTCTTGAGCCTTCCTGTAACTTTGCTCTACCTTCACCTCTACCTACACCTGTTCGCAGACTGTACTGGCATTGTGCCGATTGCGCGCCTCCTGTTTCCCAGCAAGCATGCTAAATGTAGGCGATGCGCAAATTGTACACATTTCCAGTGACCTCCGTACACACATTCTGTTCCTGCGTTGTCTTCCTTCACACCTTTCCTCACCTCTTGCGAGGTATCCCAAGAGGTGGCCATTTACCCTTTTTTGACGGTGCACTTAATATGGGCTTGCTGTGTACCTTTTCTAAACCTGATGCGTAGCTCTTTCAAAGGTGCACGCTTTAAATATAGGCCCTCTCTCTTTGCTGTGCCTTCTACGTAAATGATAGCCATTTCATAATGGAGCAGGCGACTCCTTTGTATCTTAATTGTATCACTAGGATGTACCTGTCGTATGTCTGTTTTGTACATAAAACGTGCCTCTGTAAGACCTGGTCATGGGGTGTGTCCAATTTAATACGATAAGCATGTTTCAAGCTTGGAAACTGTCCAATTGCTTGTTGGTAACTCCTTGGTTTTTTCTTCGGTTTTTATGTTTTTTTTGGGGGGGGGGGTTGGATTTTTTGTTTCTGTTTTTGTTTTGTTTTGAGGGGTTTTTTGTTATTTTTTTATTCTTTTCATTTGCTTTTCTTGTTTTAGGAGGGAGAACTAGGGAAAGGTTTTAATGACATAACATATTTTGCTTTCTTTTAGTGGGCTATACGTTCTCATATTTGAAAATGTGAATGACAAACAACTACGCAATGCATTTACCATAATCAATAGAATATTCTATTGTTAAATTTTGTACCTTTAGATCACAGGGGGTATTTGGTTAATGTCTGTTTTGTAAAAATGACCACCGTAACAGTATCCAGATTCCTCGGATCGCAAATTTTTAAAAAAAAAGACTTTCCAGCACCTCGAAATGCATTATTTTTTGGACGGCGTCATTTTAAAAAGTGGGGTGTGTGTCTTGAGCAAGACTATCCATAAAAGTTCAAATATTGGAATTTTTCGCGCTAAGGGCAAAAATGTGTTTTCAGTTAGGTAGGTCATGACTGAAACAAGTTGGTCCGACACAAATGAAACACTGAAATGTCGCGGGAGGATTAAATAATCACAGCGTATAAAAGTAACGTGACGATTTTTTTAAAGGTATCTACAACTGTTTGACGCTCATATTGGTGACCGTATCACTGGTTCTATCCATTATCACAACACGTCTCCATCACAGCAAGACTGAACCACCAAGATGGATGAGCGTGGTAAGTGTGACGGCTCTCCATTTTTTCATTTTTTCAGTAAATTAATGTGGTTCCTTAAAAACTTACTTACTTGGCGCACTTTGAGCATGTATCATTTATCACAGGCCAAGAAAGTTACGAGTTTATCTTTCTAAACGTTGAACAAGGTTCACAAATTTTCGGGAGCTATATAGACTGATCACAGGCGGCCCCCGACAATACTTTACACCGGAAATTCGGATCAGTGCAAACGTTTAAGCTTGGTAGGGGGAGGCGGTCCAAAAAGTTTTAATGAAATATAAGTGATTAATAAAAATGCATATTTTACGCTTGATAAGCACAAGATCTAAGATAATATGACACAAAAATGTATCAACACACAATTTTTGCTGGCTGAAGAATTCTGTCTATGATAATGAGGCAAACATAAAGTGTCCATTCATTCAGTTATTGACGAACTCTCATCACTGACTTTGAAAGAATATGTCGACTGAAGAAAATTTGCTAGATATGGTACAGAATATAGTAACTCCTACAATGGTATCTCTATTGAGAGACCATCCTTAGGCCAGGAACTTCAGTGGTCAAATAAAGCCGGTGATATCTGAGTGGATGTCATATAACCTGGAAAAGGACAGTATTACGAAGGGGGTTAATGTGATCTTCAAAGGCAGATGGTCTCTGATTCGCATATTGTCTCAACTGGAGAGCCTTTATACTTACGACCCTGCTGAAATAGACCACCCAGCTTTTGTGGCCACATTTTAGCATTGCTCTGTTGTCGATACTGGTTATAACTATCTTCAACACTGACGTTTTATCTGATAAAAATAGTGTTAACGTGAAAACCAAAATTGATCGCCTTGAAAAACAATTTGGGTAAGAAGAGCGTGTGGTTTACCTGCTAAGGAAGTGGAAAAGCACATATAAGACCAAAAAAGAAGATTTGTTGCACAGTAAATCTGGATGTCTCCTTACAAAGGCAAAGTGCTTCAAAGATTTCAAACGGAAAGAAAGAAAAAACGGAGTGTCTATGTTTTTGCTTAGACATTACAGACAAACACTAGACGACAACAGCTTCTGGTGTTGAAAAAAAAAAAAAAGAAACATGTAATTCCGTTATGAACTATGTGATCCCTAAGGTATCTAAGGTTCACAATTTTATTGTCCTTTATTAACATACGTTTTAACTTCATGACTTATCAATATCATATAACCAACTCTACCTGTAGGATTCATATTCAGTGGAGATTCTAATTCTAGCCTTTGCACAGAAAAAGTCAGGAAATCACACATGACAGACAGAAAAAATATGTTCTGTGAGCTGCAGACACAGTTAGACTTAGCTGGAGAAGTTAAACTTGTTAATGGGAGTTATTATGAACCGCTTTTGTAACTGAATAGTCAAATTGTACCCTGGTCCTACAATAATAAAAGTAATGGAGAAGTATTCAATTATTTGTTTGTATATTTGCATGACAAACATACAAAGCACAGCATACTTTTCAATCCTACAATCCAGAGGGTAAAAAAAAAGAAGAAAAAAAAAACATATGGAAGGGGGCAGTGAAATTTTTTGTTTGGGGAGAGGACCATTGGAAAACAGTGATGCTTTATGTGAACTATTTCGTACAAAAGTTGATGATAAATCTTCGTGGTGGGTTGAAAAGAAAAACGAAAAAGAATACCAGGTCACCAGGTAATTTCAAGTTTTATAGATGGTCGGAACTACTTACATCAAAGAGGCAAAGAAAACTTAAAGCTGAAATACAGTTGTCTTGTCTAATTAGTAACAATTTGCTTTTGTTTGGCAAATATGACCAAGTCATATTACATTGTGAAACAGTTTATAGGACTTACAAATTTGCTATTCGAAGAAAATGTGAATTTCTGAACGCTATGACCAACTGTAATTTTGATTTTGTCTCTTTGAAAATAAACCATTTTAACAGGTGACGCACAAAGTTATTTCCAAATTGGTCTGTCTTCCCAGCAATAGGAAAAAGATATTACAGCGCTATAACTTGAGAAAAGGCTCCAACTGTGCAGACGAAACAGCAAATGGGTATCATCGAACAGAGATAAGTCGTTCACCCGCATGCCTGCTTCACAGAAGCCATGATTTTTCTGTGCCTTCAAGAGACAATCAAAAACAAGTACTGTGTGATCTTTTATCGGATATTAACCGGAAGTTTGACGTCATTACTCGAAGATATGCGGAGTCTGATGCAGAGAAGAGACTGTGTGAGGAATGGCGCTTCATTGCCGTCACCTTTGATCGGCTTTGGCTTTTACTGTTTATGATCGTGACAGTGTGCTCTGTAGCAGGTGTCATAGTCAGCTATTTATGAATGAAATAACACTTTGAGATGTCTATTAAGGTTCAATGTCATTTTTCAATATGATAACAGGACTAATATTACTGGGGGGGGGTTGTTTTTGTTTTTTGTTTTTTGTTTTTTTTTTTTTTTTTTTTTTGTTTTTTTGTTTTTTGTTTTTTTGTTTTTTTTTTTTCTTTTTTTGGTTTTTGTTTTTGTTTTGTTTTTGTGAAAGAGTGATAGCAAATACATTCAAGTCATCTACACAGAATTTGTTTCTCACATACCTAAGTTTCGCAGGAATCGAAAAATAGTGTCTAAATCTTTCCTATCGCACCTTTGCCATTTGTTTGCAATTCACGAAACTGAAGATTACGAAACGAGCCGCAAAAACAATGTTCAGAAACGTTTCCAAAAACCTGTCGCGCACAGAAATGGTAAGCATGAGCTGAGACAAGCGCTAGGTACATGAGAAAATGGCTGCCAAAACATTGTGCCGAGCAAAAGACCGTCCGGATTGTACCTCATGACAATTAATCGTTCGTCATAAGCCAGAAGTGCCTATAACTTAACTTGTCACTGTGGGAATTTTTTAATTGTGGTAAAAATCCCCCTGCGTGGACAAATGGCCCTGAGGGCCGCTGTGGCTAATGAAGCACATTTTTCAGTACATATGCTTTAAATTGTCAAGCCCATAACTTACCAACCAAGGCAATAAACAACAAACACAAAGAAACCAGAACCTGTTTTCCCCTTGTTAACTATTACAATTATCCGTGACATGGTAGATAATGGTCTGGAATCCGGGCTACACCGTATTGTTCCATAACCAGACGACCTAGCACACACGTGCACATGTCTTTTTCATTCTAATCATGATATAACCCAATAACTTCGCAGAGACTTTGGAAGCTGTGGTTGTTTAATTTTGATCAGTGGAAACAATATTGAGACAATTTTTCTTTCTTGTGCATATCAAATCGTCCATAATCCGTCTTGTGCTGTGGGTCGGGACGAGCATTGAGGGTAAAGCAACATTACAGAGTTCACAACGTGAATCCAACATGACAATAAGAAGTCATTAATTTTTGTATTTATATCAATATATTACATTTGAACTTGACACATGCTGAATTTAATGAAAAATAGCTTTAATAAAACAATAGAGCTTAGCACTTTACATGCTTTCTTTTTCATTTTCATCCTTTTAATATGCAATTCAAATAAGGCCATTTTAATGTGTAGTTCAATTTGTATAATTTCAATATCGGTTGATTCTTACAATTACCGCCTCCACATAACTAGACCATGTGACAGCAGTATGGTAAATGTTGCAAACGAAACTTTTTGTTTAACTGCAGTACTATCTCATATTAATTTTTTCCGTAATAAAACAGAAAACAAATTGCGAAATCAGTGGAAAAATGAAATGTTGAATCAAAATAACGAATCTACATTGAGAACGTATGCATCTTTTAAGACAGAACCTAAATTTGAACATTATTTAGATGTTGTAAAAAATTGCGAAACAAGGAGTAATATAACTAAATTACGCATTAGTGCACATTATTTACATATCGAAACAGGAAGACATAAGCGTCCTACGAAAGTTCCCGTTAGCCAGAGAGTTTGTGACACTTGCCAAGAACTTGATAATTAATTTCATTTTGTTATGACATGCACCAACTTTCAAAATCCAAGAGAAAATCTGCTTAAGGGTATACGCGAAATATTCTGTAATTGGGATGCTTATGATGATCAGAGTATGTTTAAATTTATTATGGTACTGCATGGCATAGAACTCGTATTCCAATTTGAAAATTTCATGGACAAAGCCATTGCCCTAAGAGAGAAACCACTGTAATCATGTAACACCGTGCCAATTTGATGATTCCATTCTATTTTCATTTCAGGTGATTACTGATTTATTTAAATCTTTTGTATTTATTGTACTGCACTGTGCTGTACGTGTCTGTACTGTTTTTGTTACATTTTTCTTTTGATTGTTTGCATATTTTAATGTGATTTTCCTTTTTTTTTCTTTCATACTCTACATGTGTACATGTTGTATATTTGACATCTTGCTGTATTTTATGTAACAGCGCAGTCAATAAAGATTCATTCATAGTAGGGTCATCCTCACAAAGATACCATTTCTATATTAAAAACTGCCAATTTGCAACCCCGTTTTGGGTTCATACTAATTAAATTCTATTCTTGACCGCTCCCCTTTAAAGACCCCACTTTTCGGTTCTTTTGGTGTTCTTAATAGGAGGATTCCACTGTGGACAATAAGTATAGATTATAGCATTGTTTGTTTGTTACCACCCATCCCTTATATTTTTTTCTATTTTATTTAACAAAAATGGTTCAAGATTAATTTAAAATGTTAAAAAATGCATGAAATTTTGTGTATGGTTTTCAAAATGTGAGGATTCACATCTATAGTCCATTGTATGCTTAATTCTGTGAGCATATAGCACCAAAAATTATCACAGCAAAAGTCTTGTAAAAAGTTAATCAAAATATTCAAAATGTGATTGTTGAAAATTAGGGAGGGGGGGGGAGTACGAAAATGCTCTTTAACTGAACAATCATAGTCAATGTTGCAATAAATTTGACATAAAATATAATAATTGTGTGTTTGCAGCAGCTCAGCACTATCAAAGCTAGATGCGTGGTTGAGCCCTCTTTGATAAGAGCGGAAAATGTGAAATACCTTGTGAAAACTTTTTGGGTATTTCATTTTGAAGCAAAAAACACTCCCAGATTAGGTTTATTATGATTAGATAGGTTCGGTGAATTGTGTTTATGCTTTATAATTATGACCCGTGCAATTTCATTCCGTTACAAAACAATATTTTGCAATGTATCCCATGGCTGAGCTCCAAAAAGTCCTACAAATGCTGGACATAAAGGAGAAAATAAGGGGTGGGGATATTTTGATGGCCAAAAATTATCCACATTTAGATCAATACCCTATAAATTTCCTTCAGAATGATTTTCTTTACTCCACTTAAAAACTTCAATCAGTAAAACATTTTAAAAACATGACCAATATAATATTTATTTGTCTTACGCAAAATAGCATATTGTAGACCACTAAATCAAGTATGAAATTATTGGAACTGCTATTTTGGCCATACCTTACAAATGAAGCCAGATTAACACCAAGCTACACTTCTTAAAGATTAAAACTACCCAATACCAAATCCCCTGACTGTGATCTTCCAAATGATACAACTTTTATTCATTCCCCAGATGTGGCCAAGAAACTCAATTCTTAGGGTCTTTCTGAGGACCTGGCTCCCCTACTAAAAGAATATCAACGAGTACTAGGTGCTATATATGCAGAACGATTGAGCGAAGCGAACGAGTTCTGTTACATTGTGTCTAGTGCGAGTTTATATTCTTCGTATCGACAACAAAGCATGCTATGGTCTGTTTATCTCATGTTTGCCCACTTCAATAAGTTGTACCGCACCAGATGCCAAGTGTTCCAGCAGAGATTTAGCAGTCTCGTTGACGCAGACGACGCCATCGTTTCCCGGAAAGTAGTTTAGCCCATAATGGTATATTGTATAACGGTATTCCGGTTATAGGTACTCTGCAGAACAGTAGGCCAAGTATTGCAGTTTCTAATTATTTTATTATAGGGCCCATAGCAGTCTGGCCTACATAACATTTACACACATGCTTTATAGCACTAAAATCGACCCAAACGTGAGATAAAAATATTTACGGGACTTCTTCTCTTTCAGTCACGGAGTGTTACAGGAGTAGGTTTATAATTGTAAGCCCAGTTCTGTTGGTTAAGGTAAAGTGGTTCCAAGACAACCCCTTTGCAATTTTAAAGGACCTGGGCTTTTGTAGAAGTTTTTACGATTTTTTTTCGAAAAAATGAACAACAAAATCATAAAAAATCTAAAGGTACATCCCGACCAAGTTTTTGGAGATAATCTGGCTGTCGGCTTTGGAGAAGTCGAAAATGTGAATTAGTAACAGACGGACGGACCGACGGACGACGGATCAATGCCCGTCCTGTAATTTCAGCTGAGGTTAAAATTCGCAGCGCTCCTGTTGAACAAATTAACGTCTGGGCTACCTAAAAGTGTCCACATACAATTTCGAAGCAATTACACAAGCTTTCTGGGAGAGGACCTTTTAGAGATATGGCCAAAAATTAAACATAAATGATAATAATAATAATAATAATAATGATAATGATAATGATAATGATAATGATAATGATAATGATAATAATAATAATAATAATAATAATAATAATAATAATAATAATAATAATAATAATAATAATAATAATAATAATAATAATAGTTTATCCAATAAATCACTGGAGTGTAGCCATTACTTGAATAAACAGGAGAGAGACCCACTCAAGGTAGATACCTACCAAGTTTGAAGTTTTGGAGAAGTCGTAAATGTGAGTCTGTTTAAACTTATTTCATTGGTCAAGTACATCATATAATATAGCACATATCTCATACGTGCAAGCTATTGGGGAAAAGGGCGAAGCCCTATTCAAATCCCTCTCTCGCGGGAAAAGACAACGTACATGTCAAACCAACACACACAGTAAGATGACAACCACAACGGAACAGACAGTGGGAAAATGAAAAAGGTATGTGAGGGTTTACCTAGAAATGTGTCTCTTTGGCGAGCTGAGTTACGATAGAACAAAAATTAAGTTGGGTTTCCTTTTAATTAACCGATGCCTGTTGGTTATAAACGGCCAGTTTCTGAAATAATCTCCTGTACGGCTCAGAAAATTACGAGATATTCTTCGAGAAAACATTCAGGGCAGCCGAATAATACAGTTTGTAAGGTAAAAGGTAAAACGGGAAATCGCGGTGTAAACTGATGATCACTGGACAGCATAAGTATTACATTTAAAGGAGTAATGCCTCTTCACTACGTAAACAGCAAGCGCAAAAAGGTGTATCCTTCACACCTATCCGAGAGAAGTGTGAATTTAATTGACCAGCACCCAGATGCAGGCGGTTATGTTGGACTTCGACAAATCTACTGCCATAACTGTACAGTTGGGGAAATTTTATAGCTCGGTAAACCGGCTTCATAATGTTCAGTTTACACGTTTTAAAGGACAGAGAATTTCTAATTTCGAGAGGTAATTGATTCCCTAATATAACAGTTGAAAGGGACATATTTTTCAAAATATTTCAAATATACATATTCCGAAAATGGGCAATTGCTTTCGAGTATGATACTTTTGGTCACCCACCACAGAAGCAGTATGGAGGACAGAAAATAAGAAATCGAGAAAGAGCTTATTTACAAGTTTGTACATTAATGTCAACTTAGATACTTCTCTGCGATTGGCTAGAGTTAACCACCCGGTTCCCTCGTATAATTTAACACTGCTTGTTTCATACATTGCACCAGTGACAATAGGAGCAGCATTCACTTGAATACTTACAAATCTTTCTTCATCCAGTACTCTGCAGCAACTGGACACTGGACTACCACATTCAAGTATTGGTCTAACGAAAGTAATATAAATATTTTCCAATTTCTGTCTGTCCGGTGAAAATTTCAAGGTCTTCATAATTACAAATTTCAGAGATGAGACAGACCATCTTAAATCCGATCGTACCGTGAGCCCAAGATGTATGTGTTTGGTAATATTTTGTTGTTCTCGAAAATTGAAAAAGAATAGGAGGATGGTTCCTTGATTTCTTTTAAGAGAAACAAGCATGGAATCAGTTTTTAAAGCATTAAAAGTCACAAACAAATCTTTTGACCATTGATCAATGTCTGAGAGATATGAATTCATAATTTTGGCTGCAATAACAATAAAATTATCAATATTCAAAAGTGATATCATCAGCAAACAATTTTATATTGGATAGGACAAGATATACAATAACGTTAAAATAAATACCATAAGGGTCCGAGTACCGAGTAAATGATAATTGTGGGCGGGTGAAGGACTATAAAAAAAAAAAAAAAAAAAACTTTCATGAACAGAGGGACATAGTCCTGTTTATGTCTGGTTATTGCAGATGGTGAGAAACCAAATGCTGCAATGTTGAATATATTGTGCAATTCCGCACGCGATATTCGATGACCTCAGACATACTATATCCTGCTTTGGCATTCACGATGCCAGACGGTCTTTGACTTAAAACCAATTGCTCCGAAGTAATCTCAGTTGCAATCCCCTTAAGTCCAACAGCCTAGACTCTGATATATCTAAAATAAAGAGACTTATCATGTATTAATACAAGCTTATTTTAAAACCTTTATGACGTCATTAAATTGGGGTAAAACGATTAATAATTAGCCCTGAATAACGATCCATGCAAAGATTGTATTAATTGGTATTGCCAAAGCATGCGTGCACTGTCGATTATCTGTGACAAAGCGTCCCTCTGCATGCCATACCATACCATATCACACCATACTATACTATACCATACCATACTATAGCATATCGTGCCATACTATACTATACCATACCAACAATACCATACCATACATACCACACCACACCATGCCACACAATACCATATGCCATGCCATATCATTCATACCAAACCATACCGTTGCATACCAAATACTTGGAACATTACATTCAACTCTGTTAACCACCTTTTGGCTAAAATAACTGGTCTGGTTTAGAAATATATTATCAACATTTTCAATAGACGCATAAGGTGTATGTACCAAAATTATTTCACACGTAATTAATTACATTCAAATTACTCGCAGGAAGTTCTTACAGACATTACATGCTCCCACAGTCGTTTTGTTTGTTTTGTTTTGGTTTGGTTTTTCTTCTTCGTGTCAATATATTGTAACAAACACTCAATCAACATTTTTTTTTACATATTGCATGACACAGAAGTGTCAATGAACAATTGGTGGGCTCCAATGGGGCTTCCATTTTGTCTTCTCCTCTTTTCATGCAATGACGTTTTGGAATCTGCTATGATTATTGATGATCCTTTATATAAACCAGTCATTTTAATTTATATGTGCAAATGTCTAAAATCTAGTTCGCTGGTTGAATTTGATATTTGAATTTCAATACGAACATAAAAAAGGATTGAAATTTATTTTCTCATGGCGGAATTAACAAGGTTTTGGAATATTGGATTCGAGTTTTGACATGGTAATGGTGTTGATTATTTTGACGTTATGTAAGCTCACACTATACCCCGGGCTTTTCCACTTTTCGAATCAGGCTGGTGGGATAACGTGCAGCAAGCTCACGCTGGGTCCGGGCTTTTCCACTTTTCAAATCAGTCTGGTGAGATAACGTTCTTTGTGTACCTTGATGTTTACAGCAATGTCGGCACACAAAGTTTGCAACTGTTGGTCCGTACAAATTAATGTTCGTTAAACTATCTTTTATCTGATGACAAGCCTGAGCAATATGGATGCCTATCAAATCATGTTATTAAAACCAACTTGTTTTCGAAAATTAGTTACTTCCCAAAGGATGGACCGCTGTATTGCTACACAGCGTTACGTGCTATATTTGCCCTCTCTCTCAGTCCAGAACATGTGACCGTACAGCAGGTGGCATTTGTCTGCAAGTAAATTTACAAAAAATCGGACTCATTTGTCCAACAAATGTGACGACATCAAGCAGGGTGACTGTTCACGGCAGTCCCACATGCAGCAGGTGTACAAGTGTGTTTAATGGGATGTTGTATTTCATGATCATATTGCTAGAGTTGATACGTTTCAATCAATTGCACTAATTGCTGCATTGGTAAGTTTTAATTCGCATTAAGGTTAAAGCAGAAATAAGATATTGTAGATATTATTGGTGCGTTTCCTGTGGTCCAGCTGATAAATATGGTGTGGAATTTCATGGCTTATTGTTTAATTCATAAAAATACAGGAAATGCTACTCTGGAAAAGGGGATGCGGAGTGATTCCGTTACGCTGGTATAGGAAATATTTTTGCTCCAGTACAACGTGCAGAAATTTCTTCCAAAATAATGGCCAGTGCGAAGTACAGAAAATAAGGGGCTTCCAATATGCTAGTATAGAAAATAAGATACCCCAGTATGCAAGTAGGGAAATATCCCTGTATGCCTCTCTAGAAACACCTCATGGGACCCAAAGAAACTGTTTACTTTCCACAACCAGCTTTAAAAGTGGCTGCAGATAGGGTACAGTTTCCAGTGCCATGACAAGATTTGACATAGCAAATTTCAAATTAATCTCACGATCAAAATGTACATATAACCAACAGGCAGAGACAAATCGTTAGCATTTGGAAATTAAACTGTTTCATATTCACATAAATTGGGATAGATAAATAATGGTATCTCTTTTGATTTTGTGTGGTGACTAACACTATAGAATAGCCACAAACAGCATATTAATTAGTTGGAAATCCAAGCGACTATTATTGCTATCAACACATGGAAATGGTTCCACACACGGATTTGCTTTCAAGCAAACATTTGTTTCTAGTTTATATCCACTCTGGCCGCTTTTGTGTTCAAGTTCTGGCCACGGTTACGTTTGGCCAAGGTACCCGGTATTATGTATGCACGATCGCTGCTCGTGTCACTGATCTGCGAAATTCCCAATGGCCTTGTAAGTAATGTACAACAGCTGACATGGAATAAGACTGGTTATTCCACAGGGGCAGCGGGTCGCACAATATCTTAGGATAGGTCAGTTCTTATGGTTGTCAGTATATACGCCGACGAAACGTAAGAAATTTCCCAATATGCCAAATGTGAAAAATTATGTGGGAAGGTGACTTAATCAATCATAAGAAATACTTAAAAAGGATAGGATTGAGGGATGATTCAGCAGAAAACCACCATGTATGGATATGGGGGGGGGGGGCATTCACCTTTAACGTGTTTCTTGGGTCGATATTATGATATGAATAACAAGATCCCTGTGGAGCATATTTTCGCTAGAGGTGATCACACTGTGTAGCACATTTGGTGCATTCAAAACAGCATGTATTCGCATAAGGAAATAGTCTGCATAAGCTCTATCAGGAAAAAGTGGGGATTCCCTGAATAGATATCATTACGCTAATGTAAGTTTTCAACCACATGTATTTAGAAAATGTCCCAAATGTGAAATGATTGACTTGAAATTGTGCTTAAGTTATAGCTTTCCAGTACATACATATATATATTAGATCCATACATACATACATACATACACACATACAAACATACATACATACATACATTCATACATACATAAATACATATATATATATATATATATATATAGCTTTCCAGTATATACATATATATTAGATCCATACATACATACACACATACAAACATACATACATACATACATACATACATAAATACATATATATATATATATATATATATATATATATATATATATATATATATATATATATATATATATTAGATCCTGACGGAATCCCAACCAGCGAATCCGATATTATCCATTCACCGATTCACAAGATTCATGATCGGTTCGGCATCAGTTTGGATAACCTTCTGACGTTCGGATTCGGTATGCAACGTCCTCACACTGTGATTCATTTTCAAGGCAGCGACAAGGTGTGGCAGGTCATCACGTGACCTCCTGCTCTCACAGGTGGTGAAACGGGCACAATTAAGTAACATACAGAACCCATATGTGAAAATAAGTTTTTCAATGCGCATATCAAGCTACGTTTGCATTTTGTTTTTTTTTTTTTTTTTTTGTTTTTTTTTTTTTTTCTTTTTCTTTTTGTTTTTTTTTTTTTTTTTTTTTTTTGTTTTTTTTTTTTTGTTGTTGTTTTGTTTTTGTTTTTTGGGTTTTGGGTTTTTTTTGTTTCTGTTTTTGTTTTTATTTTTTTTTATTTTTTGGAGGGGGGTGTTTTTGTGGTTTATGATTTCCCTATAAACCGAATCCGAACGTTTCTCCGTATTGGACTCGGTAAACTCGTCCGATACCTATGTATCGCTATCGGTAAAAACAAGGATCGGTCAGGCTCTAATATATATAATAGTATGTTGGATCCTCTTCAAACTAAGTGGGGATGTACTTTTACTTGACCTCCACCAAATTTGTTTACTACACTGTGTTGTTGTTTTGTTTTGTTTTTGTTTTGGCAAATTATCAAAATCAGAAAAAATCGGTAAACGGATATATGTATGCTAGCTGTACGATGGGGGTAGCAACAAACCTGACATATTGGCTATTATCTGGATAATTGTTGATGCTAGGCCCATGGTTACTTGTAAACACTAATAGGAAAGTACCTACTATGTTTCTCGTGGTGCTTTTGATTGTGATCTTTAGTGATATTGCAAGGTTAGCTAATACCTCGGTGATGGCGCACCACAGGGCTATGGTTACTATAAATAGGACAGCATCTACGGGGTTTCTTTTCATGTTGCTAATTTTGACTTCGAGTAACCTTGAAATGTCAAACTGACATACTAGCACGAATCTTGGTAATAGTGGATTCCGTCTATTTTGATTTCAAAACATGTCTCATGAACTGGCTGAGTGAAGACGAGTTTCAAACAGTGATGAAGGGGTGCATAAAACTCTGAAGCTCACAGGGCCAATAAAGTGTACGGTCAGCTGAGCACATGACTGTCACAATCCTCTTTTTTTTTCACGTGACGGTTTTCTTGCGGTCATGGCCCTGGGTAACCATCATTTTTAGAACAGAAAGTGTTTTCATGCAAAGTTGTAACCTTTCTTGCCGGCTTCAACTACAGTTACGGCAGTACAATTTCGAGGAGACAAAGTACATGCACATTATTACATTGTATTAATGTGGAAAATACGTTGATCAAATCAATAACCATGTATCCTGTTTTGCTGGAATTTAAAATAGCGACTGAGTTTCATATGACGACACGTTGTAGCGCCTGGAAGGTGCTTCCACAAACATTTATGTGAAGAGCAGGAACGTAGGTGTTGGCGTGAATTAAGATTACACTGCCAAGACCTAATGCCATGACGATAGCGTATGATTTCAGGAGATATTCTGACGACCGTATCATGAAGGAATCCCTTGTTTATAGACAAGGCTTAACGTTCCAACGCTGTTATCAAACCTCCACAATGAAGTTGCTTATTTCGTTTAAACAGGGATGTTTTGGCACAAATAAAGGTTAAAAGGTTTGTACATGTTTTTTCCTATATTCGTGCAAGCCATAGGGGACTTATTTTTTAGTTACACATAACACAATGCGTTTCATGAGCACTTAAGTGGTTAGTTTAACAGGGACATCACCATTGGAGTTCGACTGGCTTAAAGGAGCCCTCCCTTCAGCGAGGAAATAACATCATATCTATCTATTGTCCCCCACTGCCACACTTCTGGAGAGTCTGTAATCTTATCCAGCGGTTCTTATTATCTGTATATGACGGTCATTGTATATTATTGACTCGAATGCCTGTTTGATTTATTGTGCAGATAGGTCTAACCAACCATGTAGATGAGTCTTTATACTCACGTCTTCTTCTGAATGTTTACATGTAGGTTGGAAGGTAGGTAGGTAGGTAGGTAGGCAGGTAGGTTGATCGGGATTGGATCCTTCGCCAAAGCATGGGGTGGCTTGACACATTTAGGGGTACAAACCTTTACAATTTAACCCAAAACATTCTGGACGGTAAACTATTACCCACCATTGCTTTACAAACATATGATTAATTAGCCATCCATTGTTTCAACGAAGAGAGTTACAAAACGAAAGATGTTAGATAGATTGTAAGTATGTCATTGGCTGACCGTGGTATGGTATAAGTATGCAGGCCAGGTAGGCAGGTAGGTAGGTAGGTAGGTATGTGGGTAGATAGGTATTGCACTACACCAAAGCATGGGGGTGGCTTGACACATTTAGGCGTACAAACCGTTACAATTTAAACCCAAAACATCGTGGATAGTAAACGTATGCCCATCCTTGCTTCATAACTGCATGATTAATAACCATCCAGTGTTTCAACCGAAAGAGTTACAAAACGAAAGATGCTAGATAGGTTGTAAGTCTATCATTGGCTGACTGCCGTATGGTATAAATGTGAAGGCCAGGTAGGAGGGGGGGTATGAAGGTAGGTAGGTAGGTAGGTAGGTAGGTATTCGATACTACATCAAAGCATAGGGCATGGTTTGACACATTTAGGGGTACAAACTTTTATAATTTAAACCCAAAACATCGTGGATAGTAAACTTACGCCCACGCTTGCTTTACAAATACATGATTAACCATCCAGCGTTTCAACGAAGAGAGTTACAAAACGAAAGATGCTAGATTGATTGTTTGTATGTCATTGGCTGACCGTGGTATGGTATAAGTGTGCAGGCCTGGGTAAACTGAAACAAAGATAACGGCTTTTACCGATCAAGTGACCTTTTCTGTCCCTTTGCCCCAATGCCTGATGTTACAAGAAAACGTTTCAAAACCTTTTTTCTGAAAATCACGATAGCCATCCCACCCCTTTGGCTTATTGAATTCCGAATGGTGATGAGTATAAATATCACAAAATCAATAATAAGGAACAGCAAACCGAGGATGTTAAGGGGGCGGAGCTTCGCTTCCACGAATCAAACATGTGTTTTCATAGTTTACTGTAACAAAATATCTTTCACAGTTCACAGGATAAAAGCTTTCTGTCAGAGTTCACGATTTATTAGAATGGTGAATCTCGTTTCGTAAGTATTGGGTAGTAATAGTAGTACTAGTAGTAGTCAGTAGTAGAGTACTACTAGTAGTAGTAGTAGTAGTAGTAGTAGTAGTAGTAGTAGTAGTAGTAGTAGTAGTAGTAGTAGTAGTAGTAGTAGTAGTAGTAGTAGTAGTAGTAGTAGTAGTAGGATAATGTCATTGAAGCAAAGCCTTTCCTTAGAGTAAGTCGTTCTACATAAGGTGCATTCAGGTATATAGCCTACAATACGAATAACAAGGGGACTATGACAGTCTTGTGCTCAGCTGACTTTAGATTCACGCACATACTGAAGTGGTCCGGTGAATTTCAGAATGATACCAAGGCCATCTTTGTTTGGAACCATTATCACTGTTGCTAACATGTGCATATCCCATTGACGACTTTTTTAATTTTGAAAATTTGTTTCAAATCAGAAAACGAAAGCACCACCATGTAGTGAACAGTTTGGTGGAGAACAAGTAGAGGTATATTTCCAATACGTTTCAAGAAGATCCAATTTACAGTTTGATACCAGAAGGCAATCAGAACAATAACGTATACAAATCCTTTAAAAGAATGAGAAAGCATTACATCGCCCCCTGTTCAACAAATTAGGGTATAGAGCTTCCCAAATAGAAGTGTCCCTATGCATTTCAACGGAATTGGCTGAGCAATTTTGGAGAAGATTTTGTAACATTTTATTAAAAATTAACACAAAAATTCATTTAAAAAATCCATAATTTATTAAAGCACGCCGATTTGGACACACTTGGTAGAGACCCAACTAAGGTACACCCCACCAAGTTTGAAGTGAATGTGGTTGACGGTTTGCAGTAAAGTAAAATATGAACTACCGTTGCAATCCGCACTGAGAAATAGTACTCAATGGAAATGCATGCATTAACTGACAAATACCCATTTTTTTAACCGTGAAAAATCAGGGATCCAGCGTATCACCACCTAGTGAACGCTGTGTTTCAATCTCCCAAACGTTACATTGTCACCACTTCCACAATAATCTGAGCGGGACTTAGGGGAAAGAGTCGAAATATCGAAAATACACCCAAAAAAAAGAACAGAATTGCAGTGCCATTGGTTGAGTAGATTAAGGTCTGGAGGTACCCAAAAGTGTCCCTATGCAATTTGAAGGCAATTAAACGAGCGGTTTTGGAATAGAAGGTTTTTGATAAGATTTTACAAAAAAGGGAATTTCAAAAAATCATTAAAAAATGAAATAATTAAAGCGTGACCATTTTGAATCAATTTAGAAGAGAATCACCTTAGCTACATCTCTGCAAGGTTTGAAGTGAACGTGGCGGACAGTTTTGGAGAAGCACAAATTTGAATAAGAACTGCAATCTCAAAAGACTTGCTTAGTAATCAACAGGAATGCATAAATTAATCGACAATTCACAGAATCGAAAAATTCGTTGAAAATCAGGGATCAAGAGTATTACCACCTAGTGAACAACTTTATTTAACCATCCCACCAGCTATTATTCCACTAAGTTTCAGTGCAATCTTAAGGACACCTTTGGAGACAATATCGAAAATAGCGGAAATTCGCAAAAATACATCAGAAACATTAGAAGAAAATTGCTGCGCCACCTGTTGAACAACCTAAGGTCTGGGGGTCCCGGGACGTGTTCCTATGCAATTTCGAAGCAAAATGGCAAGCACTTTTGGAGAAGATTTTTTACGATTTTGTCAGAAAATGAACAAAAAATTCACAAAAAAAATCAAAAGTCACTGGAGCATGACTATTTGAACAAACTCAATAAGACTGATCCAAGATAAATCTCCATCAAGTTTGAAATGGATGTGGCTAAGGGTTCTGGGGAAGTCGAAAATGTGAATTGACGGACAGACGGACCTACGAACGACAGACGACTAACCATCTAGTAAGTTCTGCTGACTGACAAGTCAGCTGAGCTAAAAAAAATGTGCATCACAAAAGATCTGCCTATGGTGCACAGCCATAAGAATGTATGATCATGAAACAATATTCAAGGCAGATTCTTTCAATTGAAGCTTTCACTCGGAAGCGTCATTTACAGGTCTTATTTGTTAAAACACTTCTGAAAATATTTCTCTTGGCCAAGCATACATTTTAGCATCTTGTCTTTTTATCAAAATTACAAATTTGTCCCTATAAGAGGGAGAGCACAGACCATTTATTCATGTGAAAGTTGGTTTGATATCATGGTTAGTACGATTGACCCATAGACTTACGTTTTTGGCACTGCTGCCGGGGCAGAGGTGGGGCTTTAACCCTTGAATATCCCTTAATGGGGGGTTAAACATGACTTTCATTCATGCAAACACAGACAAGCCTGGAAATAGTCCCAAATCATCTGTAGGGTTTCCCTGACCATAAAATGAACAACGACAGCAATTTTGTGTGGGGCTTTGACCCGGACAGCAAGCCCCAACCCCCGGGGGAAAGGAATACCTCTTCATGTGACAGGCAGCAAGGCTGGATACGGTCTCGAATTGTCTGCCTGGATCTTCCAAACACCAAATGCACAATGACAGCAATTTTATATAGGGCTTTGCTCGCGACACCAACCCTTCCCCATTCTGAGGGAAAAATTAGCATTTATTCATGCAAACGTCGGGAAGGCTGGAAATAGTCTTAAATCATCTGTTGGGCTCCCCTGATTATGAAATGAACAACGAAAGCAATTTTGTATGGGGCTTTGACACCGACTGCACGCCCCAACCCCAGGGGAAAAGGGACATTTGTTCAAGTTAACAGCGACAAGGCTGGAAATGGCTTAACATTGTCCTCCTCTGAACTACAAACGCACAATGACAGCAATTTAATGTGGGCTTTGCCCCCGACAGCAACCGTCCCCCACCATGGGTTAAAAATAACGTTTATTCATGCAAACATCGGCAAGGCTGAAATTAGTCTCTAATCATCGGAAGGAGTCCCCAGACCATAAAATGAACAATGACAGTTATTCTGTATGGGGCTTTGCCCCCTGACAGCAGGCCCCCAGCGATGAGAAAAAGGAAAATAAGTTTATTCAGGCGAAAATTGACAACAAGGCTGGAAGTGGGCACAAGTTATTGGCAGAAATCCCCTAAGCACCAACAAATGATGACAGCAATTCTGAATGAGGATTTGTCCACGACAGAAACCCTGGTGCCCAATTTTAATGAATTATATTTGGTAATATGTGAAGACTGGCAAGGCTGAAAATAGCCAAAAAATTACCATTCACCAGCTCAATCTCTGCATAATAATATAGAAGTATTAAGCGAAGACCAAAGGCAAATGTTGAAGGTACCCCAAAATACAGAAGTAGCTTTATTGACATGTGAACACCCTTCATTCATGTTTACCGACATGACCTGCTCAAAGTAGTTCAATAGTGTTCATTCTGAACACAGACACGATATATGACATATATACCCATGATCACAACAATAATCGTAATAAGAAGAGACTTTTTTGCCACTGACGGATGTCTTTGCTGACTTGTAAAATGCATTATTGGAGTGCACACAGAGGCACTTATTGCAATTTGTAGATCACCAAGCATGGCATTGCAACAGATCTTTGCAACATAAAAAGGCATTTTAAGTCGGAGAACTATTACACATAAACGTGTATCTCTTTGACTAAGATTGCTCTGATACTATCAGAGTAAAATACCACTGGATGTCAAGCCTATTGAGAAAGTAAAAATCCCTTAACTTTTCCTGGCATTCCCCTGAACAACTGTCAAAAGAGGTCCTGCAACCCGGTACAGATCTGAAAACATTTCACTTATGGTACATAGGTAAACACTAAAACGTCACCAAAGCCATGACTTAACTCCATGTTAGTTCGTGGAAAAAATTTCCATTCAGTGTCACAGTTTAATTTCCTGAGTGAGCGTTGTCCCTGATTCATTTTTTTTATTTCTCTACACAGCCATAATGTATAATTGTCGGAAAATACATTTTCACTGTCGCCAGGTATCCAGGGTGACTTCAAACTCTGAACAAAAAAAGACCAGCTGGAACTAAATAAGGTTAAATTATAGGGGTCGTGTAGTCAATATTTTACGTATAACTAGGCGTGGCAAATTTCAATAAACATTAAACAAGTCTACATACTAGTTGGTAATGCACCTAATTGTTTATCCTGACCCCTGATATATATGATTAACCACACTAAATTTGTTTGGTAGTTACAATAGCAAACGCCAGGATGCTGTGAAATACCAGCATATTGACGATTGAAAGATAATAAAGTTTTGAAATAAACATCAATTATATAAACATCAATGGACTGATGATCATAACTTTGATCTTAATGAAATCATAAAAGTATTTCTTCTTTGCAACGAACAAAAGCTTTGCTGACATTGGTTAAGGTGGAAGCTATGAAGCTAGTACATGGCGGGGCCATCTGTGTATCATAGACAAATTTCTAGTTATCACCTGCAAGGGAAAGGGTAAATGTATAGGGAATAGCATGTATATAATACTTAACCTGTCTCTAAGGTGGAAGCTGTGAAGCTAGTGCGCAGTGAGACTGGCAACTTTGGATCGATATTACCCATTTAATTTTTTCAGAAGTACATTATACCTATATATTTTCTAATTACTACATGTCCATAGATTGGTATCCATACGGTTTCTTTGCAGGATTGGAATTGTTTGAGATTTTATAGCATTCTCTTTGACTTGGTAGGATTTTGACATTTTTTTCGTACAGAAGTCGCACAATTTTTTATTCAAGTTGAAATCAGAAGAAGTTTAAAATATATATCCATGTCCAGGATCGAATTCAATGGTGAGTCCTATAATAGCATAAATAAAAGGTTATAAAATTTTTAATTTAGTCCTGACAGGTTGTTTATTTTCTTTCTATAAATGGCTTCAAAAGTCACGGAAGGGGTTGTCAGAAAAAAAAACCGGGAACCGCTCCTGGATATGATATTTTTCTTTTGATGTCCGTTGATTTGAATGTGATAGGGCAATTCGTACGTTTGTGAGGCGATATACAAATTGCAGAGGTTGAACAAAAAAGTTCTGAGAAAATCGCATTGAAAGAAAAAGTTGCCAATTCTTACACATTTATGGCTGTAATATGACATATACTCATTTCTTCCGTCCTATGTTTTAATTATTGTGAGAAATAAAGTTGTAGCTTTACCTCTGTGGTGTTGTCATAAAAGAAAATGATATTTTGTGGCTTAAACCGATACTTTTTCAACTTGAGAACATCACACTTAGCTTCTCTGGGTGTGGGTTCACATGCGGCTTCATATATTATGGGCCCAGTAAGTGGATTGTGCTAATTTGGTTTTACATCAATAGAGAACTTCAAAGTAATCAGAACAATGGTACTTATTAGTCTGAACTGGCCCATTCTTCTCTCAACGGCTAATGGTTTCCTGTTCCTTTTGAGTGAGCCTTGTCAATAGGTTTCCAGGGGTCATGGACCGATGACTGCATACAATGACATGCTTCATTATCATGTCCATGCCAACAAACCCCATGTTTGACCTCCAAAAACTGTTACATATACACGGGTGCACGGTTGGCAGAGCTGCAACACGCCAGCTCTATATACACACCTGTGGTGTTAAGAGATAATGCATGGGTATATTTTGTACTAGGAAAGCTGAAAGACTGTAAGTTAGGCAATCATAAAAAATTCTGTTACAACATTTAATAACATCAGACTATCATTGCACATTATTACAAAGAGAAAAAGTCAAAAGTTAAAGCACATCAACATTGCACATCAATAAAGGAGAGGCAAGTCAAACGTTTTAGCAAACTGGCACTGTACATTGTTAAAGGAAGAACGAGTCAAATGAAATGTCAACAATAAACACTAATTTAAAACACCTGTTGGCCTTCAATGCATCCAAATCGTCATCATATCTTCGGATGTAAATTGATGATGCAGACTGGCATTTTGGGAGTTGAAGCTACATCTGACAAAAGACACCAAGATCAAGTGCGCAAACTATTGCAGCACCTGAAAATCAAGTATTCGCATAGTGTTACTCTTCTGTTAATTAAAAGAAATAATACAAACGTAAATTGATTGAAATTCAATGTTTGAAGTAGCTAATATGAAATTGATGTGCTTTTTCCGTTCACCTTCTTACAATGCAACACCTACATTATTGTCAATTTTGTCATTCTGAGATACAGATGATTCTTGCCCATACATTATCTCACCACGTTTGGATATTCTGAGTCATTTGGTAAATTATTTCTGTTAAGTCCCTTGTAATATTTCAGTATTGAAGAAGGGCCTCCTGGATTAAAATTTGGATGTGTGCTTTCATTAGGGTATGCACTACCACTAGGACGAATACAGTTAGGTATGTAAATAAATAAACAAATATATACATATATATATTGATATATACCTTTATATATAAGCCTATATTTCAAATTTGGTGGACAGAAAGGTAGGATTATATATATATGTATATATATATACATATATATATATATATATATATATATATATATATATATATATATATATATATATATATATATATATATATATATGAAAGTGTGTCCGTTGCACTGATTACAGATACCAGTTATAACCACTACAGATAGTACAGTAAGCCAACCACATGGCTATACTCAAATATAACCACTTCGATCTAATCACTGAAAAACCAAGTCTATATGAACTGATTGTCATTTTATTGGCAGAGCTTGGTATTTATACCAGCAAAATATTCTGCAACCATCTAGATACCTTCAACTAATCACATATGTAACAAACCTAAAATTTTGTTACATTTGTACCTTTTGATTGAGTGTGACAGTTTTATTATTAGAAACGGACGAAATACATGTTTGTTTCAAACATTTTGGTGTAATGTACATAAACCTTGTGCTTATTCAAAAGAAACATGCACATAAAGCTAATAAAAACAAAAGAACAACTCACCACAGTGTGGATACGCTTTTCTTGGGGTAGCAGACATTAGTTGATTGCAATATGGAATCACCAGAGGTCACCCCTTGGGGTAGCAAACATTTGGGGATTGCAACATGGAATCACCAGAGGGAACTTTTGTTGTTAAACAAGGAGTGTAGACTATGGTGTTGTGGGAGTGGTGTAAGATCACAGGTAAAATTCATAGCAAACATTTATTACTCAGTTTCTACGCTCATAAAATCATGATATTTTGTTTCAAAATTATTGGCATTTATTTTCTTCTGAGGAAGCAGCAGGTAAATATTTCAAAAAATATATTTGGGTCCGGGCAGCATAAATGCCTTCCAGGTAGGTAATAATAATCCTGTGGCACTCCACTTATTTGCCAGGGGCCTGTACCATAGCTGATACAGGGGGCCAGAAAAAAACCCACACACTTTCCCTCTGACCCTATCCGTTACTCTGAAGCTGAGGCATTTTCCATGTCCTGTGCACATAGTCATGGTAACCATCATAGGAGCTACTACCTTACCGTTTCCTTCCCAAGACCTGTTACTCTAATTATTTCTTTGTTCTTCCAATTCCAACATTCCATTTCTTTTCTCGCAGCACCCTACCAGGTAGTCATCTGCAGTTGTGCCCTTTCTTTCCACCTGCAAACCTCCTGTCAAACCTAAAGTCCATGCCACATGCTCCACTTCTCCTTAGCACCATACCTCCTTTAAGCTCTTACAGTTATGATCCTCATTCTGCCATTCTCTACACATATTCTCCATCATCTCTCTACATGCTCTATATGCATCATACTATGCCAAGCAGTGGTCTACCGTCACATCTGCCTCCTGGGAACAAACTCTACACTTTCCATTGCTGCCTTCAATCACTTTCTGTCTTCTCCTCTCTTAATTGATAACTCCTGTCCTATTCTGGAAAAACTTTGGATCTTTTCCCTCCATCCCAGCATGTACCTTTCTTTGGCTTCTCTAAATTTTTAAATGCACTTAGCGTACTTTTTCATCACACTCCCTTTCTCCAGTCCTTGTTGCATCCTTTGGTCACTACCATCTCTCTTTATGTTTCCCAATCCTCAAACTCGTCGTAACCTTTCAATCCACACCTTTCTGTTAACTTATCTATGTCTATGACCCATCTTTTCTGTTCTGTAACAGCTTTATTATATATTTTTCTGCACCACCTGTCTTCGCTTACTGATTGTAATATTCCCAGTAGTTCAACTTGGCCTCGGCAACTCGGTCAGTTATACTATTCCGTCCTAAGTCTCCTAAGATTGCTGCTATTGCTGTACATAGCGGTGCTCGCAGAATCCATTTTCCCATTTCACTCTGTGCTTTCTCCGTACCCTAGATATCCCCCTAATTTACCGTGGTAACATCTAAATCATATAGTATTCCAGGTATAACTTTTCTGTCCCACAGCACTCGAGCTGTGAATGCCCTAATAAAACACTTTATTGGTATAGATTTTATCATTCCTTTTGAATGGCTTATCTTCTGCTTTATCTTTTCAACATGGTACCTGAACATATCTTTACCTGTTGGTTTTTAGCTTAACTCCATGATACTCATATTTATCCACCTCTCCAATTTCAATCAGATTCTCTGCCGTCTGGAATTTAGAATTTCTGAAGCCATCAAGCCACCATTGTCTATTGCCATCCGGTTTCTTCCCCAGTGTTATAACTTGGCTTTTGTCTTTGCTGAACTCTAACCTCCATCTATTCTCATATTCCCGTACAATGATTAACATTTCCTGTTACTCTTAAGACTGAGCCATGAGCACAATGTCATCCTCAAAAAATAACCCAGGAATTTTCTAGTGTCCTATTGTTACTCCCTTGTCACAATCTATTAGCTGTTCACGTAAGTCCTAAATGTAAAGAGCAAACAAATTGGGGAAAGCACACACCTTTGCTTGAAGCATATGTTTAGCTGTGCATTTTCTACTACAGCATTTTCCAGTGAAAGAGTACATTCGAACGGATTTTACATCCTCGGATAGGGCTTTCACTATTTCCAGAAAGGTGGCTGCAAATCCTAACCCATTAAGTGTCCCCATACAACATCAGTCCATATCCTATCAGATGCCTGCTTAACATCTAAAAAACCCATGAATACATTTCTTCACTTTTGTCTTGCCAATTCCAAAACCTGAGTGAGTGTAAATATGTGAGCATCTACCCATCTCCCTTACGTAGACTTCACTGTTTGCAACTAAACATATATCTTTTTGACCTAAATTTATAAACGAGAACTGATAGGATCCAGCCATAACAGTTTGCCTCACATTGAATCACCTTTTCTCGCATGTATGTCATATTGTGTTTTAATGGAGATATATAGGACAATCGATTCCAGTGTGCAACGTGGTTTGACATAAGGAAAAGTATAGTCCAACTAAATCCACTACACAGACCCTGCTAAAACTGAAAATACTCAGCTTTCTTGGAGACAATTTCAGGGTTAACAGGTTCCTGGGAGTTTCAACAGGAACCACTGCCGAAAATGTGGGCTAGCGTTGTTTATTCGCTTTACTGACCATGATAAATCACAGCTGAACAAATTTAAAACCATTACGGTTTGAAAAGTCAAATATCTTAAGAAATAACAATGTGTACATATAAAATTCTTTCATAAATATCAGGGTAATAGGTGGGAAAGTAACCATTTTAAAAACATTTTATTAATATGTCTTAAACTGAATGGGAATAAATCTAGCCGTCCACTAAAAGCCCCACATCAACTTGCTGTCTTTCTGCATTTGATGTTCAAGGGACTCTTGGGAACAATTTTTTTACAATTTACCCCCTTGCGGTTGCTTGCATGAATAAATGTCATTTTGATCCAGGGCATGGAGAAAGTTGGCTGGGGGGGGGGGGGCAAAACCCCACATAAAACTGCTATCATTGTGCGTTTGTTGTTAAGAGGACTCCTGTAGACAATTTGAGATCATTTCCAGTCCCGCTGCTCCCTTCCGTGTGAATAAATGACCCTTTTGCCCTGGGGGTGGGGCTTGTTGTCGCAGGCAAAACTGCTCGTAAAATTGCTGTCATTGCTCAATTTATTGTTGGAGGGATTCTGTGGATGATTTAAAACTATTTCTAGCCTTGCCAGTGTTTGCATAAATAAATGGCAATATTAACTCCCATATGATGTGGCATTAAAGGGTTAAAGCCCCTGCTGTATCCCGGCAGCAATACTTTTTATTTTGATTTGGGGATCAAACTTCATGTTCATGGTGTCAAACCTCTGGCCATCTTTCACACGAATAAATGGTCTGTGCTCTATGTTGAACAGAGCTTCAACTCCAGGCAGATATGCTATAGCTACATCGCAGGAACGTCAATATTTTCGACCTTGTAGCACACCAGTTATTTTGCCCAAATTTATACATGTCCAGCAATGTAGTATAGGCAAATTAAACGACGATATTTTTAGGTGATCGTAGAATGTTCAGCCAATATATAAACATTCTCGATTGTTGACGGATGGACAGGAAAACGCCCTGTATCTGCATATGCATGTAATCCCAGAGTTGATGTTTCATCACGGACGCCAAATATTTTCTTGAGTTACACAGAAAAGCCATTATCAGTCTGAGTGCGAGACTTTCTTCTTTTTCTTTTGTATCTTAGCTTTCATTTGTAGGTCCTGTGTCATGATGGAAGATACAGCTGATGATCTCTTGTTGTTTTTCCTAATTTCGTTTTTCTTCTTTCTTGCGGAGAAAGATGCTACAAATATTGGTAGCCCTTATGTTGATTGAAAGCACCAAATCCTGGCAGGCTCATTTTTATACAAATAGGCACGGGCGAAAATGCAGTGCAATGTCAGAATAAAATGTTTGCAGTTTTGACCTCGATGCCTAGTATGAAAACAAGTATTTGTCGAATGGGACTCTGCGCAACACGGAAGACCTTTTCTATGACAAAATGTTTATCTTTTCTTGTTGGAAAAAAAATATGTTCACACAGTGTTTATCTGATGGTGATAATATTCGTAATATATGTTTGAGCTGGCCCTGACTATTGTATGGTCTACACTGTCACAACGTACCAGTGTTCATACGTTGAATTGTTTTCTCTTCCGTTTGGTCGGTATAAATGTCAATTAGAGCAACTTCTCAATATCCAGGCAAATCAACCCCCCTGATAATTGCACATAAAAATTACTTCCGCGGTTTCCAGGGTATAACTGATTATTGTCTTCGCTACTCAGCAGTACATTAAAGTTCATGCTCTTGCAATATAACAAGATGCCATGTTACTCATAGGTGTGTCAATCTATTGTTTCCATGTCGATATTTTCACACTGTGGTTTCTTTTTTTTTTTCTTGAATGCCTTTTTTACTTTACCAACAGATGTTTGTTTACAGGATGGACAATACACAACTGCTTTAATTGTCATCTTGGAATCTGGTTTCCAAGTACTTTCCCAGTGTTTGCATGTACGCCACCACTTCATGATATTTGACGGTAAAATATTTATTGGCGGTACTGCAATGCTCACACACAATTAGCTCAAAAGCAACCTTTGTTTGTGCAAACAACAGGGAAAGTATTATACAAATTTTACGGTGATGCACCAGTACACCCATACACGCATCAATAAACCAATGCTATATTGTTCTGAATAAGCGATGTATCACCAGGATGGTCCATGCTTCAAATGAACTCTCTCCAATGTAGAAGATCCTGACTTGTCTTGTCTTTAGGACTTTGTAACCATTTCGAATACAGTAGAGTATCATTCTTTAAGATGGGCTGTACTTCATGTCTTATGTCATCATTCTCACTATCACATACAGAATTATCAGACATGGACAAAAGGGATTTCAAGTGCTGTTGCTGATAATTCTTCAGGCCAAGACTTGTGTGACGTAGTAATTGTTCTCAGTTGTTCGTGGTCTGGAGTTGTGGATTCCAGGTCAATCACCAGGAACCCATATGGTTTTGAGGTGGCCTTTTTGTACATGTCCATGCATCATACTTTGGCTTGTCTGGGAGCATGTGTTGACTCATGGTTTTGATGGTTTGTATATCCATAGGAATGTCGTCTAAAATCAAATGCTGACAAATTTGCCGCATGGTCACAGTGCATGACTCGCAGAAATGTTGCACGAGCATGATGACACTTGGGATATGATGGTAGCTTCCCTAAGTGAAAACATCGGTCTTTCTTTCATCTTTGCTAATATTGCTCATTACATTGATAAATACAATCACATGCCTTGTGCTGGGGTCCAGAAAAATATCTTGGTCCAAGTTTGAAGGTCTGCCTCTAAGGAATTCAATGTTTCGAATGGTATTTTGATTCACATTATAAAAGGGCTGGAAATGTGAGTAGAAGATGATGACTCTTGCTGGAGGTTCCATGATCTAATCGGCTTTGTGTAAAAGTTTATTTATGTATGCTGTCTTGCAAAAACCGGCGGATCCCACCATAATCATGTTATAAAGGATGTTTAAAAGTGAAATATAATGATTTACCTTGCCCTTGCCCATTCTACTAGGAGCCATGGCTGTCAAAGAGGGGCTGCTCTCTTTCTCAGGGAACCCCCAAATTCTCTCCTGGATGGGCCAAACTGTCTGCAGCTTGCTTCATTCATTTTTGTCTTTTTGCACTTTGCACACCATGTACATCTCGCAAGTGCCTGGACAACTGCAGTGAATTATATTTCTCACCTCCTGGTACCAGACACTACTTCTTCTGCCTCTTGATGTTTTCTTATTTCAGCGAAACTTTGAGACACCAGTGACACAGCTAGTACCAAGTTCTACATCACTCTACTCATAGATTTTACTGAAATAATATACATCAGTTTAATTAATAACAAAGCATTACAGAAGAACACATAAGACTCACCAAGGACCCCCCCCCCCTCACACACACAAATCACAAACCTACAGACCCACACACAGAACTTGCATACACCTGCACTGACCTTTTGTTATTGGTACAAACATACACATAAATGATAGTTTCATAACTTTGTTTTTTACTCTATAGTCTTAATTGTCGTTTAATGGAACATGATCTTTTCGTTATTTCTTCTATATTTCCCCAAGTTGCAGATGATCTTGCCCATAGGTAACACTCAACAGCGATGTGTCACTTAACAGAGACAATAAAGTCCATACATAAGACTATTTTGGGCTGGTAGCATCTTCTTGAATTACTTGACTCCTTTCTCCATCCATCTCAGAAAAGCTCTAGAGATCCTATTACAGTAGGCTGGAGTGTGTACAAAAGAATCAAACATATATCTTGGATCATGCATGATTATCCAATATTTGCCAGGCTTGTGATGTGGGTTGGTATTCAGAATCAACAGACTGGGATTTCGATCCACTTTACACCGAAGTCTGTCTGAAGGATAAATGCCAAGAAAGTAGTGACTCATTACATGACTTTTCAGCAATGCTGACTTTTTCTTGGTGATTATTTGTTGTAGGTATACATTGTGAATATGGTCCATCTCAATGATTTTTGGATAAAATCACATAACATACAACTACAAGTTGGATAGGACCAGGGAGACAGACAATATTTCTTTCAGTAAAATTGGTTTCATGATTTCAGGCAATTTGGAGTGTTTGCTCTCCCCTCTGTCCCATGCTATAAATTATCTGCGTACCATGTGGAATACCCAATGGACAGCTCCATTCAATCTCGTCAAGAAATTGACGAACTTCTTGTGTCTCTGTGTGTAAACTGATTTTTTCCGTTGATGCATAACTTACAATTTGTATAAGTGTGCACTATGAGTATGAAAATACAACAAATGTAGCTCAACAGGTCCACCGTAATGGTTGAGAAAATTTAGCTTCAACTTTGATGTTGCCTTTTCTACTTACAAACACAATGTCTTGAATCTGTTTGGATGGGTCAGTGCTGAAAAGGTTAAGACAGGAACCGCTGGGATAATTATCTCGACTGATGTCTTTTTCATCATTAGTATTCCATTTTCTGGTTTCCATAAACAGAGTCGTATTAAAAACTCATGTACAGCTTCTTTGTATAATCTTGTTCTGGTGCTCTTCTTGTGTAGGGGTTGCCATCTATGATGACCTTGAAGGCAAATCAGATTATAATGTTGGAAATGAAATGGTAATGAGTGTGGCTTCCTCAGACGCCTTCAGAATCCAGGAAGCAGATTAGGATTTGTGTTGGTACACAACCCTGGAATACGTTGTCCACCCGATAGTGTGTAGTGCCTTGTGCCACAGTATGTGTGATGAGGTTCGACTTCATGATGGACTACTTGACTGATATTTTGCAGACAGTGCCTGATGTCCATGTATGGTCTTGGGAGTCATATTTACCAGACATTCTCCAATTTCACTGTCTGATTAGCCACTTTGTAATTTTCTGAGCCACCTGTAATCAGACAGAATGTTTGTGAAGAGGGTGTCAACTTGACTGTGACAGGGATCCCATCGAATAATACATAAGGGTGTTGAAACAGAATACAGGGGTCCTGTCATGTGCACGCTTTGACCATTACTAGTGAAGGAATATCATTATGATAGTCCGAAATTAAACCCAGCCATTGGGTCCGCTTTATCCTTGTAATCCACAGTGTCGTTAGAGTACAGCTGAGTTTTGAGTTGGCTTCCTTTTGCATCTTCAGTACAATTCAGCACGGCATGAGTCTGTCCTGCCAGTATACTTTTTTTTCTGACCACAGATTGTCTAAACTCAAGTTCACTACACCTACTTGGTCTCCATCATTCTTGGTAATGCGACATTTCACATAAAGATGTCAATGCCAGTATTGTCTATGTGAGAATCCACAGGATTCCTTTCATGTAATGGAGCCACCCTTCATGTAATGGAGCCAACGGTAATTTCTGTGTCCATTGAATTCTCTGTACATGTTGAATCCCTGGGAAATTATCAAAATAGACGAAGGCCATGTGTGCACTACTATGACAACCAAATCTGAGTTGTTGCCTTAATTTGCCTTTCATCCTACTTTAAAACTTTGTGATTGTTTGACTGTTTTTTTTTTTTTGTTTTTTTTTTTTTGTTGTTGTTTTTCTTTTTGTTTTTGTTTTGTTTTTGTTTTTGTTTTTTGGGGGGTTGTTTTTTTTTTTGTTTTTTTTTTTTGTTTTTTTTTTTATTTGTTACAAATTATGCTGACTACTCACTTTATCCCTTCTTACTCTAGTATGCCAAGTCCGTGAGGTTTCCCAGGAATGCCATAAGTATATCTCTAGATCAGTATGGCTGCCTCAAAACCTGTCGAAGCAGCCAATGATACCGCTGTCCCAAAACTGCTGAGTCAGATATGGGGCACCTTTCCCCCATGGTTACTACTAGTACCAGGACTTCGTCTGACAGGTGACAAAATTCATTCAATGAATCGTGCGGTTGCGGGCTGCATGAGAGTGTGCCAATAGGCTCAGTTGAACGACAAATCGGATTCGCATTCAATTTCATTATGCTCTAATAGGCCAATAGGATGATGGCTATATGGTCCTCGATAAAGTAAACTGGCTTCAATAAAACTTGGTAACCTTGCTGCAGTCTAGAACATTTGCCAGGTAAGGCCTGTCGTTTTGATTTAACTCATTGAGACATTAAATTATTTCCAATTGTTTAATGTAACTTGGGTTTTCAACTTTCTCTGGACAAGTTCGCTGCAAAGTATGAAGTCCATTCCTGCATGGTTAGTTGACAATTGCACCTGGTACATGGGGCCGTTTAAAGAGAATAAAGCAGACTGACACTAGCAGAACTGCTTTTCTTTTGATGTCTGTTGATTTTAATGTGATAGGGCAATTCATACAGTTGTAAGGCGAGATACAAATTGCAGAGGTTGAACAAAAAAGTTCTGAGAAAATCGCATTGAAAGAAAAAGTTGCCAATTCTTACGCATTTATGGCTGTAATATGACACATAGTCAATTCTTCTGTCCTGTGTTTTAATTATTGTGTAAATAAACTTGTAGCTTTACTTCTATGATGGTACCATTAAAAAAAGTATATTTAGTGGCTTGAATCTCGACGTTTTTTAACTTGGGAACAACACACTTGGCTTGGCTGGGTGTGGGTTCACATGTGGCTTTCCATATTTGGGGACCAGTAAGTGGATTGTTTTTACATCAGTAGAGAATTTCAAAGTAATCAGAACAATGGTAGTGATTAGTCTGAACTGGTCCATTCTTCTCTGCAGGGTTAATGGTTTCCTTTTAGTGACCCTTTTCAATGGCTCAATTGGTTTCCAGGGGTCTTGGACTCAGGACTGTGCAAACAATGACATGGTCCATTATCATGCCCATGCAAACAAACCCATGTGCTCGGCAATGCTTTAATTTTTCAGTGTAAACAAACGTTTTGAGATCAATTCTCATAAATTTCATGTTCACACACCTGAGGTTTTTGCTAGCATGTAGTTTAAGTATCAAACTATCTGAAAATATGAAAAAGTGATAAGAGGTTATCAAAAGGTGCTGGCTTCAGATCTCCCAGCTTAATACATAATAACTGTAATATGTAAAGCTGTAGTTTCCAGCTTTGGGGAATCTAAAAAGACCATGGCATCAAAGCTTACAGGACTTAGACCATTTCATTCTGTAATGATTTGACGAGAAAGATTCTGACATACAAAATTTTTGCAATGGACATTTCATTGCAAAAAAAAATGTGCCATAATTTTATTTGGCTAAAGGTTAAGTAAGTTACCGAAATTTACAAACATGACAATCTACAATGTATTTTTCATTGGAGTCAATAAGATAATATCTAATGCATTTTTTTTTTTATATTTTGACTCTTTAGATCCAGAGAATTATTAAATTGTATACTTGTGAACCATCAAAGTCAAGGTACCTATTTACCTTCTCGCTAGCCACCTGAAACATGTGCGCATTGCATGAATATCTAAATATATATGGCATATTTAGCCATCAAAAGTGAAAGTTGCGTTTGAAAAGACTTTGAATAAGTTGCATTTGAATAGACTTTGAATAAATGACCAAAATGTGGCCCAAACAATCACGAGACCGCACAACTTTGGTTATCATGTTTCAAAGGTAGCTGTTTTCAGCATGTGTGAATACAATGGCTGACCGTGGTAGAACAAATGATGCTATAGACAGGAAATTAGAGGAGAAATTAGGATGTACCATAAGCAGCTTACGGTGTAAAGCACCTTTTGGATTCAATGGCAAACTGGTGTGAGAGGCAGTGAAAGCGTACGGAAGTAAGAACAAATTGGAGCAGAAAAAAAGAGTGATAATTACCCATTTGTTTCTGGGTAAAATCAAGCACACAAGCAACAGTCAGAGGTGCTGCAAAGCTGTTCTATGATGCTGGGTATAAATGTGATGACATGATTGTAGCACACTTGAAAAGGAAGGGATCTGTGCCCTAGGAGGATTCTAATAGGAGTGTGGTTTATCACCGATTTGTAGGGACAAGATTTCATATCTATTTTTAATAGTGGTCTGCTTTACTACTATGATGGTGCCATTCAAGATTTTTTCTCCACAGTGTTCCCCCTCCCTCCAAATACTGCTCAGCAAAGCGTAGCAAATGCCTCGAAATTACAAACAGTCCATATTACAACTCGAGCTCTCAGCATAATAGGGAAACTAGTTACAAGCCCATGTATGTGTCTCGTGGGTACAGAATAGAACATACTTGACAAGAAAAGATATTATGAACACACAAGAGAAAGTCTGCGGCTGTGGTCTCAGCATGGAACCCAGATGCTAGATACTGAACCAAATGATGAAGTGAAAAGGCAACTGCAGAATTGTCAAAGACCAAGGCAAGCTCTGTACTGAAAGCACAAATTAACATTTATACTAAAGTACTCAAGTGTGACGCGCAGCAAGAGAACAAGATCTATATATCAAAGGCAATTGTTGAGGAGCTCAAAGTTCATCTCTGTAGGCTTGCATCTGAAGGTCTAGCCAGTAAAGTATGTTCTCAGTTGGCCAGGGAAAGATGAAGTTTAACTTATTTATCTTCCCTTACTCTTGAACGATACCTGCAAAACAAGAGGGCAATGAATTATATCTTCATAACTGGTGATACGTGTGAAATATCTGTCTGTGTGCTAAAAGAGAATGTTGTTGCCTTGTTCATGCAAAAAGAAATTCGAAATGCGACATGACAGAAAACATTAAACTTAGAAAATAATCTGTAGCGAAATAAGGTCTTTGACTTGAAAAACATCTGCAGGTATAAAAGAAATACCAGACGAAAAGAAAGAATTCTTGACACAACAGAATTTCAAGTGTCAACAAACAAGATTTAGTAATGGCCATGTAGGAAACTTGAGCTATTTCAAGTACATTTTGTTGCAATTGTGATTTATTTATGGATCACTTTAGAAGTACAGAAGTACAGTGGCTCTTTGCTGTGTAGAAGGTGACGACACATCAGGCATTTGATAACCTGTCTTGTTCCAGCTTACTGCAAGATGTGTAGTACGATGTACCTGCGGCATGTTCTTTGAACCAATTCCATTGTTATGGAAATTTATGTGAAAACAAAATGTGGTTATTTCAAGGTTCAAGAGTAAGGAGCTAATTTATGCCCAGGCGACATCTCCAAGTTTGACTTTTCATCCACACAACAGCCTATATATCTATGACTGGGCCCTCTCTTTACCCAGCCACCATACAGGCTATGGTTTATATATGGAGACATTAACATGTATTTGCACCTTCAGTTACATGTTTTGTTTTTCATTCATACAAGGTTCCATGCTCAAGTCAAAACTTCAAATAAAAGTATTGACTTTTCTAGACCTTAAGTTGTTCTCCGCTTACAGAGTTGTTGCCTTGCAACCTTCCCATACCCTGAACTGCACTTTTAGCCACCAGATTCCAGCTTACAAGACCCATTTTTGTGGCTTGTGAAAATTCATTTGGCCCTAATTTGCATAATTTTCAAACTGTTCACTTCTCTTAATAAAAAGGTTCGACTTCATGTATGGGTCTATAATTGTGCCTAGTATAGAGTTTTTAAGTGTGCGAGTGTTCGAGAAAATTGTTGAACAAAATATACTGGTAAAGAAGAATTGCAAAGCGAGAAACGCAACAAAAATAGAATGTCTGTGTTGGCACACAGATAAAATGAAGAAATGCTCTGGGTTAAAGTATTAAACTAATTTTAAGTAGTTTAATCTGGACATACACAAATAAAAATTCAGCTGTTTGAGAATGTAACAATCAACCTTTTGTAACAACAACACTGTCGATCAAAACAAATCAGTCAGCTGAGTTTATGTGATGGGTCTTTGTCAGTCAAAGTCGTCCGTGGAACCGTCAATACGTCCATCTGTAGGCGTTCGCAAATGTTCACATTTGCAACTTCCTTCCCAAAACCGTTAGCCAAATCCACTTTAAACTTGGTCAGGAGCTACATTGGGTGGGTTTCCATGGAATTTGTTCCCATGGTCATGCTCCGGTGATTTTTAGACTTCCATTTTTCTGTTTTGGCAGAATCTTAAACAAATCATCTCCAAAACCACCCAGGCAAATGGTTCGAAATTGGATGGAGACAGCATTGGGACCCTTAGATCTTGATTTGTTCAACAGGTGGCACTGCGATTTCTAATTTTTTTTTAACGAAATTGTAAGTGTTTGCACTATTTTGGACTTTGCTAAAACTTTTGTTAGAATGTTCAAAAACTTGATGGAAATGTAACTATTGGAAGGGTAGAATGACGTAGTTCGCTGGGTGCTAAAACTTCACATCCCTTTTTAAATGATTCTTTAAGGACACTTGTCGGTTAATGCATACATTCCTGTTGATTATAATATAATCAAAGGGGATTGCAACGATAAATTACATGTTCGACTTTTCAAAAACCGTTGGCCAGATACACTTCAAGTTTGATGGGGAAGTACCTCATGTGAGTCTCTACCAAATTTGATCAAGTGGTCATGCTGCAGCGAGTTTTAGATTTTTTACCAATACTTGTTTTCTTTCTTTTTTTCGGTAAAATTTTATAAACAATCCTTTTCTCCAAAACAGTTTACCCAATTCCTTTGAAATTGCACCGGGACACCTTTGGGGATTACTGGACCTTAATTTGTTCAACAGGTGGCGCTGCTATGCTTTTCTGTATTTCGTTTTTGAGTGTTTGTATTTTTGGCTTCTGCAAAAGTGTCTGTCAGATTATTCTGAGAAAACGTAGCTTGTGGGAGGGGTAAACTAATTGTACACACGGTTGCAATACTCCGAATAACTGATTTTTAATGAACTGTTTAATTTGGATACTTGTAAGTCAGTGTATCCCATATGATTACGATGCAAATCAATGAGGATTGCGATGGTAATTTGTATTTTCGACTGCTTCTCCAAAACCGTTATCTATATTCCCTTCAAATTTGGTGAGGATGTGCCTTGGGTGGGTCTGTACCAATTTCTGTAAACAGTCATGCTCCGGTAATTTTTAGATTTCTGATAAATTTGTTTGTTCATTATTTGGTAAACCTTTTGAAACACCTTCTCCGAAACAACCAGCCCAATTGCTTTGAAATTACATGGGGACACGTCTGGGAACCCTTGGACCTGAATAATTTAACAGGCGGCGCTGTGATTTTTTTTTTTTTTTTTTTTTTTTTTTTTTTTGCCTTTTTTGGACATTTTTTCCGCAACTGTAAATTGGACTCTCTTCAAACTTTGTAGGAAGGTACCTGGACTTGATCTCCATGAATTATCTTCACTAGGTGGTGCTGTCATTTCTGATTTTTAACAAATTTTCAAAATTGAGACAATTTGGTAAGGGTATATGTACATATTAGCCGTGTTAATGTACTATTTGCCTGCACAGACAGACCTTTCTCATCGCGGCCCGGCTGAGTCCGAAAAAACATAACCCTGCTTGAATCCGCCGTCAATAGAAATCCACAACATGAATAGCACAGCTGTATTGGTCTGTCTACGAAGGCAATTGTATCACAGGGATAGCAGCAAATCTGACATATTGGCACATTGTATACCAAAAGTGTATAATGTACATGTCCTTACGCTTTCTAGAGTTTTCCTCCCAATGAGTGGTTTATCTCTAGTTTTAGCACGGGGGACATGGAGCTATGAGAAGCCTATTGATGGTTGCCTGCGCATGTAAAAAGTAAATTTCAAATGGTAAATGGATGCTGTTCCACGTACGGCTCAATGCTGAACGTAGATACAGCCCTACCACACACAAATCTTTACTTTGTAACACAGACGGCTTATTGTAATATACTTGGACGCATCATGGAATAAACCCAGTTCCATTGATGCCCCCGCTGTAAAGGGGTAGTTTTCCGAATAAATTATTATCATCATCATCATCATCATCATCATCATCATCATCATTATTATTATTATTATTATCTTGGTCATAGCGGATTCTGACACTTTTCATTTAAAAATTCGCTTGTGAACCGTACGACAAAGATTAGTATTACAAACCGCAATGATGATCTTAAACAAAGGTGAACTTGATATTATTCTCAACTCCCCAGGACCTCTCAAGTTTATGGTGGTTATGTGAGCAAAGAATTGTCACAGTTCTCTTGTACATTACTTTACCGCTGGTTATATGCAAACTGTGTACAGCAATGTTTGTTGCCGCTTTTTTTTTTCTTTGACTTGAAGCACTCTGTTAAGTGTGTGCTATGAATCACTTTAAATAGAAATATCGTAAGAAAGTGATACATTTAACAATTATGTATTTTACATGCATGGAAAACGTAAAACGTGAGTAAGCAACCCTCGCAAAATAAGACTTAAAATATGACTTGCCTTCATAAGCAAATTTTTAACGTTACACCGCACTGCTTATACAACATACTTTAATATAAAGACAACTCTAATGCATTTATATTTATTTTTGTTTTATTTATTTGTTGAGCTTCAATGAGAAGAATTTGTACTTGGAAATGGTAAAAACATATAATACATATAATTCAATATAAGCCGACATATAGAACAAAGACTGCTGATTCGGTGGAGTCGAACAGGTGAAGACACCTATAGGCCTACTAGTCACCCCCCCCCCCATGATATATGAGGTGGATAAGCACAGTCTGTTACGATGTGAAATAATGATAATGAGAGTTAAAAAGTAAGACTATAAAGCGTGTTGTCAAGAGTTAGCATCCATGGATAACTATAACATGATGAACAGTTCGACACGTATAAAAGAACTTGGATCATTTGCATGTCTACTACCTGCACATGGGACAGAACCACTTGCTCACCCATGTACAGGTATTTGACGAATCAAAGTATGTTCCTGGCCAAACCTTGGATAAAAATGGGTAGATTTTTACATTTTGTTTTTGCTCTAAAAATTACCAAAGCCGTTTGGGATTATCATACATTTGTGTGCTGACAATGTCAATGTACTCGGCATATTTATGTGCAACTAATTTTTTTATGTCATTTGTGAGCTTGCGGAGTTTCTCTTTTAGGTCTTATGAAGTTGAGTTTTTTACTTTTCTACGTGGTGTTTCCTTTTGGTTTGACATGGGCAGAACGTCTATGAAAGTTGTACTGATCAATAATTCACAAAACCCTGAGTTCTGTTCACAAAACCGTGGGTTTTGCTTTTCAAAACCCTGGGTTTTGTAGCAAAACCCTGAGTTTTGCTAACAAAACCATAGGTTTTATCACAAAAACCTGGGTTTCGTTAGCAAAACCCAGGGTTTTGTTACAAAACCTTGGGTTTTGCTCAGTTATTGAATTTTGATATCATTTTGGACAAAACCCTGGGTTTTGCTACAAAACTCTGGGTTTTGTGTACAAAACCGTGGGTTTCATGACCAAAACCCAAGGTTTTGGTACGAAACCGTAGGTTTTGTAGCAAAACTTTGAGTTTTGATCACAAAACCCTCGGTTTTGACATTTTTTGAACAAAATCCACAGTTTTGTTCCTAAAACCCTCGGTTTAGCCAGAAAACCGTGGGTTTTGTAACACTTTGAAATAACAGAACAAAACCGTGGGTTTTGTGAGATTGCAAAACTCTGGGTTTTGTGACATCACGAATCCCGGGCCAGGGTTTTGAAAAGGTGCAATACCCAGGGTTTTGTAACCAACCAATCATGACAGCTGTTACTTGGTAAGCCCTTGGAGGAATCATCGTTGATGATTCCTCCGAGGTTAGCCTTGCTAGGCTACTCAACTTAAAAATAGCGTCAAACTACAAGTGGCTCAGTTATTGTGATCAATAACATCATTATTGGTTACCACGCGCAAAGTCTACCCCTTTGCGACACGATGAGAATATAAGTTATGTATTAGTTAAAAGACGAGAGGTTGTGCATCCAGTGTTCAAAATAATCAACACGCCGGCGCGAAGAGCCGCATGGACTATTGAATGCACAGCCTCGAGCTCTTGAATTTGCGTAAAACATTCGATCCGTTGCAAATAATTAACTTATCGCACAATATATGATAGAGCCCTGGAAATTTTTGTCGAAATGGCGTTTTCGGTCCCATTCTTCAACCATTATTGTCTGAAATGTTCAACAGTTATTGGTTGCGGTCATCTTGGCTTCGACTGGCGTGACCTGGATGTGAGGGAGTGAACAAAGCCGCGTGGTCCGACCACCAAACAATATGAAAACTTCCCTTCCTGACTCCGTACTAGCTAACGTGGCCACATGTTTAGCGTGTTTGACTGTTAGTCACGGGGTGGCTAGATCGATACCTATCAAATCCTTTTAAATTTTTTAATTAATTTAATCGAGCAGAAATTTTGGACTTGCATATTTCTCAATGTTGAAGTTGTTGGTTCTGGTAAAAGAACAATACTGTGACGCCAGAAAATGTCTAACTGGCTTTTCGTTTGCTGTGTTTGTTTATTTGTCAATTGGTGGACGTGCGTGTGTACACTGAACCATTCGACAGTTTTTGAAAAGGTGCCAGGCTGTCTTGGCGTTATTTCCAGTGCCTGTCAACAAAAAACTTGCACACAACTCAGTAGTGGGAATACGTAGTTTGTATGGGGGCAGTGGCTGGCACAGGGACATGACGTTACAGGCGGGGTTTTAAGTGTGTCACCCTTCCAAGTTCCAGTTGCAGAGCTCCCGGGGAAGAGCTTTAGAATCTCTCACCAGAGCTGACACAGAAATAGATGCACAATTCTGAATGGTAGGAACGAAGGTGGAGTTAAAGAATACCATGTAACAATTTAAGAATTAGTGGTGTTGAGATAATTATCACCACAATGTGATGTGGCAGTCGTTTTGTAATCAACGGTCGCATAATTACTGCAGGCAGCGGCACAATGTACGGTGGATTTTAACGACGCGGCAGATCAGAGGCCTTATGCTGCGAAAACTTCAGCCCGTTCGCCCGGGCCGGTGGCACGGTCCCAGAAACTGAAAATCAGTCTTAATCTATTAAATTTCTTAAAATCACATACACGTTATACGTCTTGCATGTTTTCTCTTGTAGTACCTAAAATATGAGCTCATGAAGTGCACTCAGTGATATAATACACGAGATTTTAAGTCGCGAATCGATGGAAATTTTCCGAGATCCGCCATCTTAGCATGATATTGGTTTATAGCAAGTTCAGAAAGCAAGCCGTGTTGTGAGTGGTAGGCATATCCATATGACCAATTTGGCGGTAAAACACAAAACCGTGGGTTTTGTGACGTCACGAATCCCAGGGTTTTGCGAATTATTCAAAACCGTGGGATTTCTGACGTCAGAAAACCCTGGGTTTTGCAAATAATTGAACAAAACAACTGCAAAACCCAGGGTTATCAGGACAAAACTCACGATTTTGAAACAAAACCGTGAGTTTTGTGAAAAGATTGGATAACAAAGCAAAACCCAGAGTTTTGTGTGCAAATCCCTGGGTTTTGTGGCAAAACCTTGGGTTTTCCAAGCAAAACCCACGGTTTGGTCTACAAAACCCTGGGTTTTGTGACAAAATAAAAATAAAAAATACAATAAAAAAACAAAGAAGAGAAATAGAGCTTTGGACAAGACAAGAGATTCCTAAAAACAGGTATGTGATTTAAATAAATAAATAAATAAATAAATAAATAAATAAATAAATAAATAAATAAATAAATAAATAAATAAATAAATAAATACAAATGTAAATAACTTATAGCGACAGAAAGTAACAGCTAGTCAGTAAAAGCGGCAGCTTTACAATGAGTCCAGTGTTAAAGACAAATCAAACAATAACCACGGGAAAAGAAAGCAGTAAAGGGGAACTAAATGGTCCCTGAGCATCAATAGGTTTCCGTGTTTTACATGGGCCAGCAGTTAAGATTCCCTCTGTACCTGGTGACGGCCCGGATTACCTTTTAACCTAGATTTCACTAAGTTTATCTTATCCACCCACTCATTGTCCTATCTAATCCGTTTTTTAATTAAAATGTTTGACCCAAACGAAGTCTTACTGGGGGTAGGGGAGAGGGTCGGGGCACTCCGTTTACCCCGACAAAAATGTAAATTCGTGCATTTCGATGCATGTATTATGGATATAAATATGTCCATTTAAAATGACACGTTTTACAAATGTGAGGATCTTAATCCGTATATCTATCCCGATGCGAGTTTGTCGATTTGAGTGCCTTTTCCACTCCTGGGAGTAATAGAACCCGGCCTTTCCCTTAACACATGTCTATTACCTATGTACACGGTTTTCTGTGAAGTTTGTGTCGTGAATCCTCGTACAAGCAACAGTAGGTGCAAAGGTTTCTGGATTTCCTTGCTGATACCATTGTAACCAGGTAGCGCCTCCTGTCGAGAGCAATTCGGTGTACTGCTTTGATATTCAGCTTTTCGGACAGAAGCACAAACTTTTCTAACCGGAATAATATAACTGATGTCACAAAATTACAACTAACGTTACAGACATTTCATTGCCGTCGAAGTATATCAATCATTTCGTTCACTAGGTACTAGGTAATTCGTGCTTTTAAATGTCAAGCTCATAGACACACACACAAAAACTAGAAAAGATGATTGGCTGCATAGCAAATCAGTTAGTGTGTCTTCAAAGCATTTTGGTATGACAATGTACAACTAGTCCATAACACAGGAGTAGAAGTTGGAATGACATCTTTATCTTTTATAGCTTTGAAATTATTTAAGATTTAAAATTTCTAATTTTGCTACTTAACATAATTTAAATTGCTACAACTTTGGTTTTTAATTCATCAGGTGTGCAATGGTCAACAACCCCCTAATAGAAGTTGAAATGACATCTCTATGTATTATAGTGTTGAAGATATTCAAGATTGAAAATTTCAAATACTGCTAATTAGCAAAATTTGAATTGCTACAACATTTGTGTTAGATTCAAGAAAGAAAGAAAGAAAGAGAGAGAGAGAGAGAGAGAGAGAGAGAGAGAAAGAAAGAATGTTTGTGTTGACACACACACTTTAAATAAGGAATCACGTTTCCTTGACGCTATGAAACTGACATCATCACAAACATCTTTATAGGTCTACTGGATAGCATGTTCAGTCAATGACCTTTCTTCCAAATGGTCCAGCAGGCAGTCCAATTATCCATAGACCTACTTATTATCATTATTTTTATATTATTAAATTATTTGATTTGTTCTTGATGGACCGTTCTGGACAGGTTTAAAAAGAAGGCACTACTCGGAGTCGTGGATTCTTGTGTGTTTGTGAATAAGAAATCACTCTGCTCTTCGGGCGCCCTGGTTTCGTATTCACTCTGACGCAAGAACCCACTACTCCTTGTGGTGCCACCTTATCGGAAACCGGGGTGTGTGAGGGAAACCTATGAAACTGAACTGGTGGTGAGGTAACTTGGCGGTGAGTTAGGGTGAAAAAGGATGAGATGAGGTCACATAAAGTGAGATGAGATGATGGTATGTTGAGATGAGATGACGTGACGTGGTAGTGAGATGAGGTTCCATAAAGAGAACTGAGGTAGTGGTTAGGAGAGACTGTCAGGTATGGTCACATGAATTGAGGAGGTGATGTCATTTGAGAAGGGAAGAAATGAGGTAAGGTGACATGAAATGATGCAGAGTTATGAGGTGAGAGGAAGTGATGTGAGGTGAGCAGGGATGAGATGGTGCTAGGTGAGTTTACATGTAATGAGGTGAGAAGGGGTGAGGTAAGGTGGACTATATCTTTACCAATTTTTTGTCAAAGATGGTCCTTAAAATTTACCAGATACCTAACGATAAACAGCTTCCTCTGGTAATTTTCATATTTTTTATGATCTTTTTTCAATTTTTTGAGGGTGGGTCAGTTTCTTTTAACACTTACCTATATAAGTGACATTACATTGTATCTCAAACATGGTGCATTTTGGAGCCATAGTTACAATCAAAGATTAACAGGAAATAGCATTGGGCTCAGACTTGGTGCTGTCCTTTTTGACCCTGTATGACCTTTAAAGGTCAAAATAAAGCCACATACCACTAAAATCTTTGTGAATGGGAAACGGTGCATTTAGGGCTCATGATTTATATCAGTTCTTCAATAGGAAATAACATATGCTTCCACCTGGTGCTCTCCTTTTTTTACCTTGAATGACCTAGAGAAGTCAAAGCAAGGTCGAACAGCACTAAAAGCTTTGTATACGGGAAACAGTACATTTTGGGGATCAAAGTTTTTATTAAGCATGAATAGTTTCAGTCAATTGACGATCATATTTTTAAAAGAAGAATAAGCGTGGATGACCGAGGGTAACCCGCTTTCTGAATGCTATTTCATTCGTTGAGACTTTGTTAGTGCACTGTCTTCAAAGTACTTTAATTGATTCCCCTCAAAGTCACATGTAGTGTACAGATGCATATAAACTCAACCAAAAAAAGAAGTCTCGGAATTTATAATTTGATATATGTTTCATATTTGGTTAGTTCTGACAAGTATTTACATGTATGTGTAGAATAATCCCTAGGGTGCAACATGTGTCGAGACCAGCAAATTGAAAGTGCATGCTTGACTGCAAATGTGCTAAATGTGAGACAAAGTCAGAAACCACAATTTGCAAAAAGGCTATTTTGAATGGGGTGGTTTCAGTGAGGCATCCTGTCCTTGTTTGGGCACACTGGGTCATTGTTTTAGTGATCTTTACCTGTGTAATATGGACAGAAACTGGGCTAAGCATGGGTATAAAAGCATGGGGACCCAGGGTCAGGTATGGATTTGTCCATCTGTGGTCAAGACATCATGCCACGGTTATCTGAAGTGGACAGGGCAAGAGCCATAGGAAGACAGACCTTGTCCTGAATGGTACCATGACTGCCAGACGTTATGTCACAGAGATCCTGCAACCGCATGTTGTGCCATATGCTGGTGCGTTTGGCGAAAATCTTATCCGAATGCAGGACAATGCAAAGCCTCATGTTGCGGCTGAAGTTACTGAATTCTTGGCCAGGGAAGGTTTGGAGGCAATGGATTGGCCAGCTTGCTCCCCTGACCTTAATCCTATTGAACACCTGTGGAGCCATCTTAAGCGAAATGTATACCAGAGGATGGGTCCCGAGTCAAACTTTGAAGACCTAAGACGCTATTTTTGGGGGGAGTGGGACAATATGCCCTAGAGACTGATCAGAAAATTGATCCACATCATCAGAAAGCGCTGCCAGCAGTGTGTCAACAATCACGGTGAATACACATCCTGTTGACCGAAAGTCAACCATATGCAGTCATCAAATTATCAAACATTCTACTGACCAGTTTAATTCTTTCCTTCCTGTAAAAATGTGACATTTTAAAACTTAAGCACTGTCTGTGATACCCACTACAGTGCCCCATTCAGTTCACATTGAATGCTATTGCCGTATGGACAATCTTACGCACCTGTGATACAGATGATACAGACTTTGTTTGTTTTCAAGTGTTGTGCAGTGAAGCGTAGATTCATTTGTTCTGCACTTGTGTCTGAAACCAAATGTAAGGTGTATACCGGATATAAAAAATATGAAATATTACCGAAATATGCGTTGATTTGTTTTTTATGTGGACTTTTCTAAGCGGAGACTTACTTTTTTGGTTGAGTTTAGTATGTTGATCAACGGATTAGATCTTGAGCTCATTATGACATGTGTACGGGTAACTAACCCACTTTTCATCTGTTGCTATTATATCTCCGAAAGACTTCCATAGATATCTGTCATATAATTCACAAGTGGTTTAAAGGGCGTAGTTTAGTTGATTAGATTTTGAGGTCAATGTGACATATTTAGGGTCTCTATTATCTGTTTATCGAGCATACCATTTTTGTTGCAGAAAAGTGGTTTTGTTCCCTGCGCACAGTTCAGCTTAACTGACATACCAGCCCAAGCTCAGCACATCTGACTTCAGGTGGTGACTTATTTCATTAAGGTGATTATGCCAGCTGAGCACAGGATCAGTCTGATCCTCTACTGTACTCCACATGAATAGTCTGTTTCTGACTAAAATTTCGCTTGTTTTCAACAACAAAACTAACATGTATATAGCCACCTCTATGACATATCTTCTTTAAAATTACAGCTGATACATTTAGGCCACTTGGCATTGTTCAACTTCTGTAGGGACAAATTGCGGTCAGGCAGAAACTGATACAAAAATGCATATAGAGCATCTCATCTCCTTTCATCTCATCTCATCTCACCTCACCTCACATCTCTTCTCCCCTGAACACCACCTCACCTCACAAAACCGCCACACTCACTCCATGTCTCCTCACCTCGCTACCTCACCTAATCTCCCCACCTCAATTCATCACATTCTTGACCTCACTTCACCTCTCCCCATCTCACCTAACCTCACCTCATCTCATCTCACCTCAACTGACAAAATCGTCACCTCACTTCATGTGTCCTCACCTCACCACCTCACTTCATCACACTATACCTCACCTACCTCATCTCATCTTATCTCAACTTACTTCACCTTAACTCACCTCACCACCATGTCACCTCACCACCCCACCTCAACTCACTATCTTTTATTACAAATGGACTGTAGGACAACTGGGTTGTAGGCCAAGTGGCCTGTAGGACAACTGGGCTGCAGGACAAATGACATGGCACCGAACAATGGTCGCAGTTACAAGCTTGCCAAATTGTACTTGATATCTGGTTCAGAAATTTTATGTTTGGCTACAATAATTTTAAAGTTGTTAGACTTGCCTCTTTTGCTACTTAATTTTATCTTTTGTTTTCTGTCAGGTTACCCCCCCCCCCCCCAGCTATCTGTAGCAAGCAGCGGCCTATGACATTTACAAGTTTGCCTAATTTTACTTAAAATAGTGTCAAGAAATTTTTCTTTAATAACATGTTTTTGACATAAATACTAATGACTTTCATTCTTTTCTGCCATGCCTAAATGCACATTTACTCGATATTAAAAAATTACTCGAAGTTGGCAGTATATTCTCAAATGTCACCTGACACATTACGTTGAAACATTGACTCAGGGTTGGCAGTGAAATAGCGCTTAATTGTATGGAGAGTTTTAAAGTGAGGAGTTGGTGTCATCATGGAGTTTGTTTTACATTTCTGGTGCATGATGTGCATTGTTGCAGTATTTGTTAGGATTTCCCTTGCTTTGCACAGGCGGTCTTACTACAGCTGTTTATTTTACAATCACTGGGACTGAATATAATACCCCAGTTTGTTTCTATTTCAGTTATAAACCGGCAGGTGGTTTAACTAGTATAAGCTATCCAGCTAGAAAGGGTACAAACTGGTTCAGGGGTAAGTCAAATTGTTCTTATCTGAATCTGTACGATACAAATTTAGTAATTATGCTTCGTTTGACAAGTTTTCTTCTTCCATAATGAAGCTCTGTATTTATAAGCAAAACTTCATGTATTTAGCTAATTCATCATTTGCCACGTTCATATTTATTCATTATTATGTGGGTTGTCTTTGCTGAATATTTATCTAAGACAAGGAGCCGCTACTCAGAGAGACATGTACAAGTATAGGGTCCGAAACACGTTCTGAGTAGTTACCCGCTGAAGACCCTTTAATTTGTTTGGGCTAATACAGCTTATGTCAAAATTCTACAGAGGAACGTGTGCAATATGGACAATAGTACTTCCATATATATATTGGTTAGACAGTGACAGTTTAGCTTGTGGGGAGTAAAGAGTTCGGACTGCGGAAAAGGGTAATGACTACTAGGAAGTTGTTCTGGACAGAAAGACACAAATACAATACCAGCATTCCATATGAAGGTATGTCAGTTATTGTTATACGCCTGCAAAAACTCATTGTTTGATACAGTTGAACTTCACAAAGTGAAACAGAAAAAACCTTCAAAATACAGGCCTATCTTATAAACCTATTGGATGTCTGTTATAAATGACGCCAAACTACCTTTAACAGAACTGTCCGTAATAGTAAAGCCTGTCAAGGTAGTGGTCATGAACATCAATGAAGGGGTTGTAAGAGGTCGTTCTTAATTTTTAAAAGCTCCAATCTCTAGATCTAGTCTCTCCGACCGTCGGTATCGAAAATTCACATTTTCGACTTTTGAAAAAAGGTTTAGCAGATCTTCTTGAGACTTGGTGCATACGTGAGGTCTAAGCTGGGTGAGTGTCCAGCACGTTTATATCAGCAGATAACTTCAAAGATTTTTTCACGGATTTGTGCGAGTATGTGTTTTCATTAAGGGATATTGAGACAGATAGCCAATTGAATCGTTTCGAAATTAGGCCTACAGAGAAACACTTCCAGGTGCCCATTTAGATCTTTATTTGTTCAACAGGTTGTACTGCAATATATATATATATATATATATATATATATATATATATATATATATATATATATATATATATATATATGTGTGTGTGTGTGTGTGTGTGTGTGTCTGTGTCTGTGTCTGTGTCTGTGTCTGTGTCTGTCTGTCTGTCTGTCTATCTATCTGTCTCTGCTTGTGACTATGTGTGAGCATGGGTGGGTGTATCTGTTGTAATTTACTACTGCAAAACTGCTTGCTAAATTTTCTTTAAGTTTGACGGGAATGTTCCTTGACACGGTCTTTAAGTCGAATAAGCTTGTTCTAGTTGACGCTGCTTTCATGTTTTGAGTATGACCAATATGTTTCGGAATGAGAAATCCCAATTAAGACCTATGTAACCCTCATTAATATTAAACATGATGGTTGCCTTTTAAAAGATTAGTGTTTAACTGCACATGGGCGCCCTTAGCTGGATTCTTTATGTCACTGGGCCACTTGGGTGAATTTTACCTTTTGCTTGAGAAGTCGGAACTATTTCGGATAACTCTAAAACCTTGATATTGTACAGCGACATAATCCGTTTTGGGGGCAAGATTGAGACCGATCTGAGATAAATTAATTCCGATAACGTAAATCAGAACACGTCAGTAAATTTTACTGCTCATTTGATAACTCAAGAACTATTAATATTTGAGTTTGGACTTCGATAGTGGACTTTATGACAATGTTTGAGACATGATTTTCAACGTCGACGTATTGAAGTGCGTATCACGATTTCAACTCAAGAACTTTGGGAGGTATGACGTACCTTTGATGTTTTATTTTCTGATAACTCTTTGAAAGCTAAAACAGACGAATTTGTACATTTGCACATGCACAAAAGGATCAATCGTCTTTCACTGTATAGCCGTTTTCTATAATCCTCAGATAATTTGCTTCGATTTTTTGGCACCCTAAGCAGACCAAGCTCCCGTGTTTTTAGTCTGTTCATCAGGCAATTGATTATTATGGAAACACATAAACGTATTCTGAACAAAAGATAAACGAGGTGGTTTTGACAGCGAAGTTTTATAAATACAAGGTAATCTAACTCCAATCAAGGTATATGTCTGCTTACCGTACCGTATCCCGGGCTCTTACCCGCATCGTGTGGCATTTCTAGCAATACATCATCGGTGGCACCAGGTCCTGCTGATTTTTTTATTCAACATTAATATCATGAGAATGGATAACTATAAATGTATATCATTCTTGATAACTGCCATCCATCGAGTATATTTTTAAACACGGGCCTGTATTATATCCCAAATTGAAAAAAAAACACGAAAAAGACGAAAAATTCGTTTGTTCGAGTAACGTTTAATTCACTAATAAAAGTTCTTTATTCCAACACCATAAAAGAAAATATACATCAAGACCAAGTCTTTTAATACATAATTAACTAAATACATGTACATGTTACAAATACAACAGTGTGTGTGTTCTGATTGTGTCTAACTACATGCTACAAAGTTTTTTTTTCGACAATTCAAGTTTAATGAAATGTATTGATACTCAATTCCGATACTTAGTTGAAATATATTTATCATTTCTTGTCATAAATAATGAGGCTTATAATATTAATGCTGCTTGTAGGAAAAATATGCAATCCATGTCATACATCATGTCGTGTGACTTTGTGTCAGTTGAGCAACACTGTTTTTCCCCAGATTTCTAATTCTAGAGGAAAGGGCCTATACATCTGAAACTATCCTTTATCTTATGTCTAATATACAATCATACATGTACAACTGTTCAAACTATTAGGCCATTAATTAAATAATAACATACTATATTTGTTAATCAATACGTCATTATATGCTGAATGTCTCATATTCATGGAGGGAGGTAATTACCACGTTGGGTAAATTTATTACGACATGAGGTCTGGGTTACACATGAAGTCTGAGTTATACATGAGGTCTGAGTTACACTGTTAAGATATAAATCACTCCAAAGAGGCTTTCATCAGTGACACTATTCAAGTTGCCATGTCACAGTCGCTTGCATGAACAACAATTCCAGGCATGTGTTGTGCTTGTTACTGTTTAAATGTTAATATTGTTTTAAGTTAGACAGCAACCCATCGTTAAACCGGTTTTGGATAAGGACCTGAAAGACATAATAATTATATAAAATAGAATGGTACATGGCATGTACTGCTTTAAAAACGCTTGTACGCTGCAGTTGTAATATTGGCACTTGCCCGAAAACTACACTGAAGGCCACTGCAACACACAACGTTGTCGGGCTGACCAACACTCATGAGTATAGTTATTGAATTGAAATACACTTTTTTCTAAATGGCACACGATAAAACTACGCTGGAAAAATGTATCCTAAAAATAGACACGATTTGATATAAATTTTTTTTTTCATTTTTATTATTTCCATTAATGGGTACATATTTATTCAAGCCACATTGTTTTCAATGGGTTTTACATACATGTATTGGGTGTTACTTGAGCACAGAAATATACTAATATACTCTATTACAATAAATTGTTCGAGGTACATTCGTCTAAGAGTAAAAGTCTCTCAATAACAAGAAAGAAAACATTTATTCTAACATGAATCCATGCCATTTTGGTCATGCTTAATAGTTTTATTTCTATTTTTTTGCAATGCAATATTCAATAAGTTGGACCTTCTTTACTGTAGTTACAAAACCAGTGATATGAGGCAGAACATTTCTATATTTACAAGTGCCTCCGGCTGTGCCCAGGTAACAAATCAAACTGACGTCAAAGAAGGTAATGTGTGAAAGGGGAAAGAGCATTTATTTTAAGCATGTTTCAACAAATTTTCAAGTTACTTAAGGCCTAACAAAAATATATGCATGGTTCCGGTAACTAAGTTCTTTCTACTTTTGTGTGATGGCGGATAAAAATACCCATACAATGTAAATAGTTTACAGATCTGTAAACTATTTACATTTTATGGGGTTTTTTTAACTGTCATCACACAAAGGTAGAAAGAATTTATAGCTTACCAAGGAAACCATCATAAAGACCCGCCTCCTGGAAATGAAAATGAAATAGACACAATTGTAGAAATTGACAAATTTTTGGGTGAAACTTCCAAATGACGAGAAGGTTCCATCAGTGGATAATAAATCTGAAATATACTTAATTCTTTTGTCACACCATTTTTATAGAAAACTGCTTTTCTCCCTACTCTAATAAAAGAATTATACCAGAGTACTTTAGTTACAACCTCCATCTTTTGTTTCTGGGTTCTTAAGATTACATATATCCTCCGGCTATAATAAAACCTCTAACCAAAATTTACTCTTCGCTTTGTTAAATAGACTTTCTGCATCAGTTCTACGAAAATTGCATTCCCACAAATATTTATCTTCACTTGGAAGCTTTCGTAAAATGAGGTGTTTCCACGGTGCATCTGATCCTGACATCAGTCTCTTAATCCAAGCGCATTTCATTGCATGGAACTGGGACGGGATATATGTAATTCCTAATCGACCTTTATCAGTTGGAGCAATAAGGTAGTTTCTCTTTATTTTATCTGTTTTTTTTCCAAAGAAATTTAAAAAGAAAAACTTCGGCTCTTTTCATTAAAGAGTCTGCATGGATTGGTTAAAAATACTAAATACAACAATTGTGACAAATACTATTTTATAAATACGTATATTTATGTAAATATCTTCTTGTTCTCCAACTTTTTTATTATTATTATTTTGAAGAATCAGTTTCAACAAAAGTAGAGTTTGCCTTCGGAAACAGACCAACACAGCCACGTTATTAACACTGTGCATTTCAAAGAACTTGAGCGCGATTACAATCTGTTAGCCCTCAGACCGCGGCGGAGAAGTGTCAATCTAAGCAAGGAGGCTAAAACGTTTCAGCCCCTTGGATCTACACGATCGAAACTGGTCCAGGAGTAAACGTGTTTAACTTACCGCCGCCACATGGATTTCGTGGGAATGGCCAAGGATCACAAAGTGGGCAACAGTGCCATGGGCTTCGAGATGTGGCTTCACTCCTCGGCAGACATGAAAAGGTGCAAGGAATCCTGCGACATTGTTTTCCGGTTTCGGTACAATGACAAGAACCACATCGATCTGACAGCCAAGTGGGCATCCTGGACCCCACTGAATAGAAGACGCCCTCTTCTGTACAACCCTTTGCTGTAAGAACAGAAAGGTTCATATATACATAATGGTACACATTTGGAGACCTAGTATCACATGAATTTACACTGCCCCACCCTCGGTTACGTGATTGTGCTTCTCATCTTATTATATGTCTAATGCGTCTAGTTTTGTCCAGTATATGTTATCTTTTCTCGCAAGAGGGAATCGAGTAGTGCTTTGCCCTTTTCTTCCAATTGCTAAAGTAATTGTATAATTTAATTTTGATGTATTTGATCAATAAAATACGTTTAAATCAAAACCGTCCATATTATGGTAAAAGCGCTTTAAGTAAGATTTTCTTTGTCTTTTGATTCAAAATTCGCGAATGTCAATAAACGTGAAGTATAATTACATATATGAATAAATAATTGCACAGGATACATATAATAGAGACAGCACCTGCCTTGAAAGACCACTTTTTTAAACATACTTTGTTCAGTTCTTTTCTGGTTATTTATACTTAACACGGATCACAACCCACAGGGATGGCGTTACAATACACGTTCCATTGTTATCAGTCAATTCTGGTGTTTTCGGTTGAAGGCGGGATTTGTTTTTTAAAGTTGCATTATTTTGCCTGTTACGCGTATGTGTCTATTTATCATGATTGTGAATTATCACTAAACCATGTCATAAACATGCTGTAACGTGGTTTTACCAGTGTATCACTTCAACATCCATGTAAATTGATATCACTAGCTATCTTTGCTCCGTTCCATTTGTTTGTGTTACCAGAGGAACAGGTCCCTGCCCATGTTAGAAATCCATGTACAGACACCACAAATGAGAAATCCGAAAAAAAAGTGTTGGGTCTTCATTGAAAATGCCAAATGCTGTCAATGAAACGGTTTACCGGGAAATTATAAATCTCTTGCGTTTTAAACAATTACAAGCCGATACATTCTTTCCAAGACGTTCTGTGCGACCATCACGCTATCTGCTACCTAGCTTATATGCTATCTTCCTTTCCATATGAAGCACCAAGTGCAGGCTTCGACATGGCTTCCTTCACACCTGAAGACATCCATGATATTGAAGAACAAAAGCGGAAAATCAGAACCAGGACCACACGGAAATCCTTACTGCATGCTACGAAAACGCCCATATATGCATCATTTTCTGGTTACCCTTTTCTTGAGATTGATCACGTGTTGTAAACTAACATTATCCTTGAGCGAATGGAATATAACTTTGATACACACACACACACACACACACACACACACACACACACACACACACAGGACAGAAAGAGAGAGAGAGAGAGAGAGAGAGAGAGACAGACAGACAGACAGACAGACAGACGAATCTTCTAATTTCCGTGTAATTGCCTTTTCCAGCTGCTTTGGTAATATATTTCATACACATGTTGTCAATCGCGTTAAGTCTTTCATCAGAAGCAACAACTTAATTCACACAAGATTATAAAATGCATTTTCTAAAAAGGAATGAATGGTTGTACAGAATAGAACCAAGAACTACATTTATTAATCTGTCACGTCAAAGCAAATAAAATACATATCCTATTATACTTTGTTTGATTTAGAAGTTATCTTAGAGGATCCATCGCGCATGCACTTATAAAAGAACACCAGAACTTAATTGGTGTGACTCATGAAATCAGAAACTATATTAACCGTTTCCATTCTCCACAGAAAGGTAATTTGCATAGAAAATTCACGTTCCTGACAACCTCCGTTGGGAAATGCCCGCCTCCAATATCCCAATAATTCTACCCCTGTCAAATTCAGTCAGTTGTGAATGACCTGTACGCCGTGGCATGGTGGATTAATATTGATCCCAGTAATGCCATGGCCCCTTTATGAAGCCCATAACTACCCAAATACCAGACACACTTTTTGCACCTCTCTTGCTGTTGACTTGTTTTTATGACATTTTGTGTGTGTGTGTGACTGCTCAGGCACAACCTTAGCTGTCCAACATGTTGATGTTACATAATATATCATGCGACATCCATATTTTCCATGTAAAGGCATATTTAGAGCGGCCTATGCTAAACCAATGGGGTGGCTTTTCCTCATCAATATATATGCAAATATTTGCACAAAGAAAACATTCAATTTTAATATCAAAATCTGGCAATTGCATTCATACTTGCAACACTCTCACAGTTCGTAGATTTTTATATAGATTTGGGCAGTATAATGGCCTTTTAATGATTTATCCATTCACTTCAACCTGGCGTCAGCAACGTTACATGAAATGGTGGCTGTGATTTTACATACCTGGACGCCCACAGTTCTGGCAACATTTACCAGGCTTGGCGACACTTCGGCCTTTTCCCTTTGAGCAACTTTGTCGGCATACAACTGGGTGGCACTGCTTTCCTTTTTTGGTACAGAAACACTGGTGACAAGGTTTGTCACCGTGGTAGGGCATTTTGGAGCCATAAGTATACTTCTTCCCTGCATCCACACAACCAGCTGAAAAACGAATAGCTACGCTTTGTTTAAATTTGTCAAAATGTGGTAAAATTCCTGAGAGCTAAAATTTATTTATTTATTTATTTATTTATTTATTTATTTATTTATTTATTTATTTATTTATTTATTTATTTATTTATTTATTTATTTATACAAAATGCAAAACAGGATGGTCAAGAGTCCCCCCCCCCCCCCCGTTATTATTGGCCCCAAGTGTCCCTCGAAGAAACCACGACTATATATACAACTAAGCTACAGCAACCATTAACCCGTATAAATATTCCTTTTTCGTCCGGACAGTACCAATCTGGAACAGACTAACATCTAATGCTGTAGCAGCACCGTCGGTGGAAGCTTTTCAGTTAATAAAGCTGTTTTTAACCTGCACTATGGACAATTTGATTTTACTCCTTGCACATGAACCAACCACTGCACGTCACCCGCTGTAACAGTCTGCGATGACTACTAGCGGTTAAGTTTGAAGACTTGAAGACTGGGTAGCCCAATCAGCTAAGGCTGTTCTTACTTGTGGCCCAGTTACACCAATAAAAGGTTACATGGTTGACAAAGTACAATTATCATAACAATACAATCACAATAAGTAGAAAAAATAAAATCATGCAAAAAATACGTATAATCGTTATCGAGATTAACATAGGAATAACTGGAAACAGAGATAATTAAAAGCAATGACCTCATGTTAATACTGGGAATTGAAAAAATGTTTCTGGCATCTGCTTTTAAATATCTCTAAGGTTTCGGATGACCGGATTTCAGTTGGCAGCATGTTCCAAGACTTGGTACCACTGTATGCTTAAGACTGCTTGAACTGTTCGGTGCGGGGTCGGGGTATATACAATTTTTTTTATCTGAACAACTCCTGGTACTTCGCTCAAGAATTTCACTACAGTAACTAAATTTATTTGCCAAATACTCTGGAGCTTGCAGATATTCAAAATTCTGAAGGTGTACAAGAAGAGTGAAATAATGATCATAACTATGTAACTGATTTCCCCCCACACTCTCTTTAAGGCACGAACAACTTATACATTTCCATGTCTACGAGAAAATGAAATTTTACGTTAAAGTAGTGAATTAAATTTGATCACTTATAACTAAAATTTAAAATTTGAACGATATAGATGTCGTAGAAGGCTGGAAATAGGAAAAATGTTTCAGCGACTGCGAATCAGTACCGATGGTCTTTATATTGAAAATGGAACGCATTGTCACCCAGCGAAAGTACTTTTCGACCAAAGCTTATGTAACTCATGGAAATGAATTAATGACAAGTATCATTTTATAATGATGCACCAGCAATTCGGTAATCTTAGAAATAATCACATGGAAAAAAAATACAAGACAGCTTTAAGTAATTTCTCTTCATGTGTATGCTCTCTAATGTGTCCACAGATTGTACACGTTTTACCATATCAAAGTGCCGACGATGTTTGGCGGGGGGGGGGGGGGGGAGTGCATGACGGTTAAAAATTATGCCAGAGAAACTGATATATTATGCCAACTTGGTAACCATATTATAAAAGTCCTTTTTTCCATATGTGTATATTCAGCTGTGTCCATTAATTGTTCACTTCATTCCACATTAACACAGCTATCAACCGTACACTGTATCACAATATATATGAGTATATGTTGCGATGCTCGATGTAATCAAACTTCGCTACTATCCTGTCAATAGAGATGGCGTTGGTGATGTTTTTGGGTTCCTCTGAAGACTTGGTTGACTTTTACCTATGGGCTATTGACTATGGCACCTACCTATGTCTGGAACACAGGCACAGCATTGCGGTGATGCAGTCGGGTATGGTCTGTAATCAGGGACAGATTTGTATCCGGCTGGACATCTTTTTGGACACTTCTCCTTGCTGCAAACTTTGCCGTTAGCTGTGCAGACACATTTGGTGCAAGGATGTGGCTGAGACATTACTTGACCAATCCTAAATTTCTTTCCATTTTGCAAGCAAGGTGCATCTGCAACAACAACAACAAAAAAAGCACATGACCCTGATTGAAAACAATTATAAAGGGCCATCATCAAGGTATACATTAAGATATTCTCTTAATCATATCGATATGTGGTCGCTACATGTGTATTGGAGGAAGATCCGGACGTTGAGCACGAGAGCTCAACACTGCCTAGCTCTCACTACAGTTATAGGGCTCCAAAAAACTAAAGCACCGGCTGTTTTGGTTCTGTTGGACCCAAAGCAAAACATAATGAAGTCTACTATGAAATGTTCATTTAACCAGGACATAAATTAAATTTGGAAACAATGACAACAGCGTTGACTGGACTTAGTTTCCTGGTCTACATTATGAACTTACGGCTTTGTTTGTCAACATCAAAATCCTGAAGAGGCTATACAGTGACGCATGCTCATGAATGAAGTTCATTGACTATACATCATAACAATACATGACAACCTGCCAACAACACAAACTGACAATCATGCACAATCATCTACACGTACACTGCAAACAATATAAACGCTTAAATGCACTGTAAATGATATCAAACATAGGCCTATCAACTGTATAGTAGGAAGCAAAAGCGGAAGTTAAACACACAGAAAAGCAAAGAAACACAGTCTCAAAAAATTCCCTTGCCTGCAATAACTTTTAAAAGAATTTTGCTACTATTATTCCTTTTTCCACGGCATCAAGTTTCATAATAAAACTCTTTTTTTTTCGGTTGTCCCAGTTGTTAAACGAACGGAAAATAACTACTACCTTGTTGAACAGTATACATTTCGTTGTGTTTGTTACTTTGAACAATTAAGAACTAAATGGATTTCATTATCTATTACGTTATGATATCCTCATTTTGTATATTAGACTGGACTTTTATGGGGTCACCTTTGCATATCCGTTTCTAGTTTCAGGTTATGAGCACTTATTCTAGAAAGCGGTATAATCTGTCTTATCTTATCAAAGTTAACAATAAGGTATCTTTCTACATTGAAGTCCGCTTTAATTTTTGGGTCCGTTCTCAGTTTCTTGTCTTTATCTGCATTATTTAACATACCGTTTTTCCATTGACTAATTAAATATTTTTGAAATCTTTTTCATTGAATATTAGAAGGAAATTCAGATTTATTGTAGCCGATATTTTTCCATTTATTTTTGAAACCCACCTGGTGAAACGCAGTTTGTAAAGATCATTATAACATTAAATATATCTAGAAAAAATATGCAGACATATATTTGATACAAATAACTTTCTGGTCCAAAATGTGTACAATTCATGGTTATATTGTGAAGCATATATCATTCCGTAGATTTCAACAGCTGATGTGAATATATCTAGTGGTTGGTATCATTATCGAAAAATGTTGTATTACTACAAAATACAAATCTTCATTTGTCCTCGGTTTGCATAAAGCGAAAATATTGGCTTATGAGGAAGTATTGCTACCGAACAATACGATAAAAGGTAAGTACTGATGGAAAATACATGCGTAATGTACACTGATAGAATTAACATATATGCTTGTAGGAACACCGTGAAGCATTTTGCCAACTGATGACGCATGGGAAGTTTGACCATTTAACTGAAAGTGACAAAACCAAACAAACCTTCACAGCCCGTGGAACAGCACTGTCCAGGCTTGAACACTGGCAGTTGCGTTGGTGAACACGGTGCTACTTTGCATTGGAACCACCTGCACTTGACTCCCAATGAGGAACACTTGCAATGCACACACGGGTTGTAGTGCGGTACGCGTGCCCCCAGAGTGTACCTGATTCCACGGGACACGCACACAGACGTTGGTTCTTTGCCTTTGGCCTCTGCTTGCAAGGCAGCAATTACTACAATGCACCAAATGTGATGGAGTATCATTTTCTACAAACGTTTGCAGGAACATGTTATCTGCTATCTCTGAGAGACTATACTTATAGCAGCTAAAAGTGATTCACCAGAAATCGTGATATAAATAGACATTGATAAGGTTTTACAACTTGTTGACGAGTACTAAAAAAGGATTGCCATGGAATGTGAAGTTCATTAGTTTGACCCGGAATTTACATAATGTGTACGAGGGCAGATATTTTCTAATTCATTGAAAAATTATTTGGGCACACTAGGTCATGGGTTTTTAATTAACTGTTTTACACAAGGTCACATTTTCACAAGAAAGATGCGATATTACACATCATTATTTCATATTCATGCAGATGAAGCGCACAAGCGGGCAATCTGCGGTAACGTAGTGGTAAATCAGATATACAGTAACTTTTTTTTGTCGCTTGATGTACTCAGGAAATAATTGCCTCAAAGGTATGATGTTTCAATTAAGATGTCAATTTTCGTATCATGTGGGGCAATGCCCTTTTATACATAGATGATTTATATATGATATCCATGTTTATATTTTATGACGATAATAATATACATAAATATGGATGTGGGTGGTTCAAAGGGAGACATTGTTGTCAGATCGGTCAGTGCGCTACCACAACAAAGGAAAATAATAAGAGTTATAACAATTTTCGCTACAAGCACCAAACCCACTTTAGACTGTTGGAAACCGCAGACAGAGGGAAACCAACAATGAAATACTCACATGGGTTTGCACTTCCTGGAGGATATAAATTTAGTCAAATGAAATTATTTATGTAGACCGCATTCTTTGTTGATTATATACTATTTTATTCATTCATTCATTCATTCATTCATTCATTCATGGTTATTTTAATTATTTTATTTTATTTTATTTTATTTTATTCTATTTTATTTTATTTTATTTTATTTATACACAATAGAACTATTTTAATGAATATCGAGCCGAACCTTCATTGTATGGTGAACATCATCGTCATCTGTACGTTGGCCGTTGACATTGTCATTCGGCTTAATAAATGCAAATGTGATATTTTGTCAACACAAGCGACTTTCGGATGGCTACAAAATTAACAAACAATGCCATATATATTGATGACATTGCTTGTGTAAATGTATAAAATTTTATGTGAAATTGCTAAAGAAATTTACCCAAAAGATATCCGTTTGGAAGGTAACAATTCAGATGGTTTCAGAGATGCGTTCTGGACTTTGAACTTTGGGTCACTAATGACAGGTTTTTCATTAAAGTCCATCACAAAATTGATGAGTTTAACTTTGAAGTAATTAACTATCCTTTCCCTGGCAGTAATATTTTAGAAACTATTGGATATAATACATGTCTGTCACAAATTTGGAGATTTGGTCGTATTTGTTGTAAATTTCAGGACTTTGCATCTAGAACTAAATTTGTTTACATTAAACGTGAGTTAAGAGGATTCGAAGTTGTACTTTTGATCGAATATTTCTACAAATTTTGCTGTAAATATCCAGCGATTGTCAGAAAGTTTGGCTTTAATAATTTTACAGTTGTTTGGACCTGCCTGTTTTGTTACTTTATTTTGACTTTTGGCATCATTCTGTTTAATACTCACCTTTCAGACATTTTAGGCTTGCTTGTTTTCTGTCAGGTTAAACCCCCAGGGGCTATAGCAAATACCCACGGCTTTTACAAGTTTGCTTAATTGTATTAAAAATCTGGTTAAGAAAAATTATGTTTCGATAACATGTTTTTTACTTAAATGCCAAAGACTTTCATTCGTTTCTGACATGCCTTATAAATTTTGCTGTTAATATCCAGAGATTGTTAGAAAGTTTGGCTGCAATAATTTTAAAGATTTTAGACTTGCCTTTTTCGCTACTTAATTTTATCTTTTACGATGTTTTAATATTCACTTTTCAGGTATTTTAGGCTTACAAGTTTTCTGTCAGGTTAAACCCCCATGGGGCTATAGGTAGCAAGCAGCTAACTACGACAGTTACAAGTTTGCCTAATTTTACTTAAAATCTAGTTAAGAAAAATTACGTTTCGAGAACATGTTTTCTACTTTAGTTAAATGGCTATGACTTTCATTCTTTTCTGATATGCCTAAGTGCACATTTTCTCAATGTAAAAAAATCCTCAAATTTGACACTATTTTCTCAAATGTCACAAATTGACCCATTATGTTGATACATTAACTCAGGGTTGGCAGCGAAATAGAGCTTTATGGTTTGGAAACTTTCAAAGTGAGCAACAGGTGTCATTATGGGGTTTGTTTTACATTTATGGTGCCGTATAACCATTGTTTCAGTACCTGTTAGGATTTCCCTCAGTTTGTACTGGTGGTCTAGCTGCAACTGTTTATTTTTCAATCACTGCGACTGAATGTAAGGCCCCAGTTTGCTTCTACTTCAGTTGTACACTGGCAGGTGGTATAACTGAGGTAAGCTCTCCAGCTAGCAAGGGTGCATACTGGTTCATGAGTAAGTCAAATTGTTATGTCTGTGTTGGCACACAGGCATATTGTTTTTCTAGGAATTCTTTCTTTCTTTCTTTCTTTCTTTCTTTCTTTCTTTCTTTACAGGCAAATTTGTCCGACATTTCATTTGAAAAGTATTACACGTAGAAACTCCAAACTTGGCACAATTACGCTTCTATAGATGAAGTCTGGCCTATAATGAGAGGTCATGCTTTTCAAAAGTATGCAAATGAGGGCTAATTAAAGTTTAAAATCTTCAATATCTTCTATACAGTGTTGTAGATGTGGTTCCGAGTGTATAGGACTTCGATCATAGCAAGGCAAAGGTCATCTCAAATGTCAAAGTGATGTCTAGGTCAAAGGTCATATCAAGGTCAAAGGTCAATTTTAGGCCAAAATGTCATTTTTGAGATCAATGTTCACTTCAGGTTGAGCTCATCTAAAGGTCAAAGGTCACTTTCGATGGTGGCTTTCTTCTAGCCATACCTTGGTCAATTTTTATCCAATTTTGATCATGTTGGGCTCAAATTGCAGCTATTGTAACACTGCACATTTTTGAAACTACATGGGACCTCTAAAGGTCAAAGGTCAAGGTCATTTGAACCTTTGAAAGTTTCATCCAGTCATATTTTGGCCAATATCCATCCAATTCTAATCATGTTGGAGTCGAATTGTAGGTATTGCGACACTGTACATTTTTATAAGATCAGGTAAACTCAAAAGGGCAAAGGGCAAGGTTATTTGGCCCCTTGAAAGTTTCATCTTGCCATCACTTGGTCAATTTTCATCCGATTTGGTTCATGTTGGGCTTAAATTGTTGGTATTATAACACTGTGTAATTTACATGTGACCTGTAAAGGTCAAATGCCAAGGTCATTTGGACTTTGAAATTTGCATCCAGCCATAAGCTTAAATAATGTGAAGTACCAAAGGATAAAAGTTGTAGCATTTAATATTTACAACTTTAGAAGGCACACAGACAGATTTGCTTTGAAGCAACTCTTCTTTTCTAGTTGTTCATACAGTTGCTTTGATACATTTACTTTCAACGGAATTTCTTTTACAATATAGCATTACATTCTTTTACAATATAGCATTACCGACTCAGTACTTATACTGCATAACCGTGTTGATGTGGCACTCGCACATAACTACCTCCATTGAACCATTCTTTTTAAGAATGGGAATTTGTTCGAGTGGATATGTACGTTTCCCATTTCAGCTAGGCGACTGGTGCCAAAGGTTGCAACTTCGAGTCCCGCTCGTTCCGAACATCAAATTGTATTATTTTCATTTTGTGCATTGAGGTCATCTGTATTTCGATTTCGACAGTTGTCGATAGTAAGATACATATACATAATACTGTGAATTTGTGCTTTATTGATACCTTCATTGTCAGTCAGAAGTACGACTACTGTGGTATTTAATGTGTCAGAAGACTGAATGTCGCAAGCAGTGTATTATGTTCGACTTTATCAAATTATCTGAGCTTGTGTCATGTTTCATATTTGGCAGAGTTCTATATGCATTTCTGAATTCTAACAGAAGACCATTTGGGGGGGGGGCGGTCATTATTTACGGGGAGGGAGCTCGGGATATTGGGATGGCGTATCATCAGATTCATAGTTTTGTGCCCCCCACCCACCCCACCCCCAAAAACGACATGAATTTGCGGCCCCCCTCAGCAAGTGTAAATGTATGTCAGTCAAACTTAATTGACCAAACAATTCACTTGTTTTGTTTATTGGTTTAGCTGTTTCTTCTCTTGATCCTTTGCGCCTTCAATTCTTAAAACATTTATGTGAATTAAAAGATTAAAAAGGGGTCAGTTTTTTAAGACCTCTGGTATTCAATGTGTCTCCTGTTGATTTTCATATTACTCGATATTAACCTAGAATACAGAAAAAAACGAGTTAGAAATTGGATTATTCACACGTTCACCCATAAAATGGATCGCACGATTTCACACACGCACAAATGATGATCGTTGCTACATGCTTTGGCCTTTCACACAGATCGCGCGCTCGTCAAGCGACCGACAAGCGTAAAAAACGCACTAAATGGATTCCATGTGGTTTGTTTACACTGACGCGAGCTTCAAGCGTAAAGCTGCACACGTTGTTTTCCAATGCTCTAGCCCCCGTTACATTGTTGTTGTTGTTGTTGTTGTTGTTGTTGTTGTTGTTATTATTATTATTATTATTATTATTATTATTATTCAGGAAGATTTATGAGGCTACCCAGACAATCTCGTTTGTGCACAATCTGTACCAGCGGGCAATTAGAAGACTTCGAGCATTTCGTTTTACATTGTATGAAGTATCAATTCTCAAGACAGAGGTTATTTACAGAGATTTGCTGTGTTTCCTTCATTTGTAGAGCTGAACAATAGACAGCATTAAACGTTATATTTGGAGGTGAATGTGATAATCTTGAGTTTACAACACGAAGGAAAATAGTGGATATTAGTTGTGTTATTGGGAGTTATATCTACGAAGTACGAACTGCTGAAAATATGAGAGCTTTACAAGCTAATTGAATATAATTCTAGCATTACTTACAATCTGTGGACCTACAGATAATAATATAGTATCATAGCATCATGGAACGACATATAAGGGCACTATAGGTTTTTTCAATTAATTTCTTTTCATAGTATATTTTCTTAGTTGCATTGCAACTTTCATTCCAATAATTCCATAACTCTGTATATACAATGTGAAACTATATGTATATAAAGTGTATTGTAATTATTATGAGACCTAAATGTAATATAGGCTATTCTACTCTACACGTATCTCTCCTGTCAAAACGGCGGCAATAAAGAATATACATACATTATTATTATTATTATTATTATTATTATTATTATTATTATTATTATTATTATTATTATTATTATTATTATTATTATTATTATTATTATTATTATTATTTTCACGCGTGGCGCATGCCTTAAATTAGAAGAGAGAAGCACAGGTCTGCCCATGACGTACATTTCTAGGGCTACGGCCTCTTTTCATTTTGATGACGGAATGTAACCACCAATCTCTCCACATTCGTTACCTGCCAGTTGCCAAATCTAAAGGGAACAGTCATTTTTACTTGGAATACCTAACATTTTAATTTCTTAATAACTCTAAGACCAATTAATCTTGCATTGGCAGTCAATGTCTAACAGGTAAAGCTCTACTTACTGCCTTAAGTTCAAAGACATAGCCTCTTTACCTTAATTGTTATATATATATATATATATATATATATATATATATATATATATATATATATATATATATATGTATATATGTATATATATATATATATATGTATGCAAATGTCCTTGATACAGTCACTTGTCTAAACAATATCAAAACAGCTAAATAGCCTGAAGATTTTGTTTTGCCGCCTACTGTCATCATTTCCACAGCTGCCAGTTCTCTTCCAGGTGTCAGTTCTCCACATCAACTGCTATTGCTTCTGCAGCTGCCAGTTCTCTGGCTGCCAGTTTTTCTCACCTGCCATTTCAGGCAATGAAGTACACGTTTTTCTCTAGCTGTCAGTTTTTCCAGTGGTCATTTCTTTGCCAGCTTCAACTCCCACACTCTTCACGGCCGGTTCACTCCCTGCTGCCACTTTTCCGGCTGCCGGTTGTCTTCAGGTGCCAGTTCTCCTTCCGCCAAATCTTTAACTCTGTAAATGTCACTCTGTCGCAGCGAGTTTTCCCCAGTAACTATAGTTCAATTCAGCTGCCAGTTTTTCTCTAGCTACCAGTTGTCCCCAGTAGCTTGCGTGCTGGTGTCCAGTTTTAATTCTGTCACAAGCAGGTCTCCAACCCAGAGATCTCTTTCATCTCTCTCAACTGACAGTTCTCACCGAGCTGCCAGTTCTCCTCGAGTTGCTACTTTTCCCCCATCGGCTGCCAGTTCGCTCTAGCAGCTCCCAGTTCTTCAGGTCAATATTATTTCTAATTTTCAGTTCCTTCCCAGCTGCCAACTCTCTTCATCAGCTGACAGTTCTGTCCCAGACTACCATTTTATCTCAGCTTGCCAGTTCTTTCTCAGACGGAAGCTCTTTCTATCACATGCAAGTTTTCTCCGAAGTGCCAACTGGCTGCCAGTTCTCCAACACCATTTGTCGAGCTGTCATCTCTCTATTGGATGCCAGTTTTTCTCCCGTTTCTGGTTTTCTTCAGCTCCAAGTTCTCTGGCAGCTGAGACAGAACTGGCAGTTGGCGAGAAGATGTCGCAAGAGAGTTGGCACTTGAGAAAAAAACGACATGTGATTGAACTTTCAGCTGGGGGAGAACTAGTTGGTGGAGGAGAATGGCAGCTGGGAAATAACTGGCACCCGGAGAAGAACTGAGAGCTGATAGAGAGAACTGGCAGCTAGAAGGAAACTGAAAGCCAGAGAGAACTGGCAACTGAAATAAATAGAAAGGGCGGCCGGTATATAATTGGCAGCTGATTGAGTGAATTGGCATCTGGAGGAGGAATGACAGTCAGAGAAGCATTTGGAGAAGTGGCTACTTGTCAATAAGCGTCAGCGGATAGGTAGAACTACATGACCATTGGAAGGAACTAACAGCTGGCGAACTAGCAGCTGAAGAAGCACTGGCAGCTATAGGAGAACTGGTTGCTGGGGGAGAAATTGCAGCTTGGAAATAACTGGCACCTGCAGAATTTGCAGGTGGCAGAGAAAACTGTCAGGTGGAAGAGAACTGACAGCTGGAGGCGAATTAACGTTGGAGGAGCTCTAACATCTGGACGAGAACCTGCGGAATTGCTTTTAGGCAGTAAAATATGGATATGTTTATCTTTCAGAGATACTTTGACTGATAAAAAAACCCTACGCAGTTTAGTACTGTTGATATGATTTAGACAAGAGACAATAACAGTTTTAATTCTGATGGACATTTGAAAAAAATCAACATCTAATGTTATGTGGCAGCGTCTTAAAATCTAATCAGATTAGTAGAATTATATCAGATGAACACTGACAGCTAATAGACAATTAATTTGTACGGTATTCCTTTTAAATAAAAAGACCAAAACAAAACAAAAAATGACTGCTCAGTTTAGAATTGTTAACTGGCAAGTGGTAGCTACCATAAGGGATGTAATCTAAATTCTCCTTTATTTTCTTCCGTATCTTTTTAATCTGTACAATGTTACGAGAAACAAGCTTCATCATCCTCACAAAAATCTAGGCTTTCTTGCACAAAAGGGTCCATTTTCATCATTATCGCGTTCCAGATTACGGGTTCATTGTGAACAAAATGCAATGCGCTTACCGCATGGGAAAAAAACGTATGTTTGACGCACACATAGAAGGGTGGACGGGCCTTTAGTGCGGATGTGCCTTGTACTGAATTGGGAGAGAAATTAAATGCACCAAAAGCGGATGACTTCCACCAGCAGGAATAAGCACTCCCTACAATGATACACTTGTTAAATAAACACACCTCGTTTCCAGCAAGTTGTGACCAACCAACGGTTGTGTGGCGTTTCATTCCTGGAAGGGCACCATGTCCTGTATGATTACGCGCCCCCTCCCCCTCCTAAACATGCATATGCTCTCTACGATTGTTAAAAAATCGATATGTATTAATTAACGATATGTTTTTAAGATGAAATTTCGAAATGGTCATTATAGTTGATAAAGTTATTTCTGTGCGAAATACCAATTTAAAAATGTATTTATCTTTGTTTGAAAAAGTAATATCTCCAGTGTCATTATATGTATCTGATATTTGGAGAGCCTATAATATCATACCATCGAGAACCCTAATGCCTGACAATTTATCTGGATACTTCAAAACAGAATTTTTAAAAATGCATGTTCATTTTTTTAAGCAAAGCCTATGTGTAGATCGTAAATCCTGTAACATAGCCGTCTTGGGCAAGCTTGTAAGGACGCCATTCTCACTCAAAATTATGACCTTGGTCTACAAGAAATGGTTTCGAATAGCAAAATTCGACTCAGAGTCTTTTTTTAATCATGCTTTTAAATGTAATTTGGAAATGTTTCAAGATAACCGATCTATTTGGCTCAACTCAATACACGATATTGTGGCTTCACTAGATTTAAGGAACTTTGGAATAATTACGAATCTTTCGATGACTCTCCCTCTTGAATAGTTAAAACACGTATTACAAGAAAATTTGAAAGTCAGTGGGGAAATGAAATTTCGCGACAAGACAATGAATAAAAAATTGAGAATCTATGTATTATTTAAAAGAGATTTTAAATTTGAACAATATCTAGAGGTTGTGAGAAATTTTGGCATTCGAGAAAACATAACGCGTTTACGCTTAAGTGTTCACAATCTTCAAATAGAAGTTGGCAGACATCAGCGCCCGAACAAAGTTCCTGTGAACGAACGTCTATGTGAAACATGTCGGCAGATCGAACATGAGTATCATTTGCTATAACCTGTACCAAATTTGAAACCTGCCGGCAAAAACTACGAGACACATTAAAGGGAATATTTGCTGATTTTGATTCACATAGTGCTCAAGAAATGTTTGGTTTTATTATGAACTTAAAAGATACAGAATTAATTAAAGTCTTTGAAACTTTCATTACGGATTGCATTGTAATGACGGATAAAACATTATAGACTCCCATACACAACACCTTATACGCTACATTTTCGCATATGCATCCCTTCTGTTTGAACCCACCCACTTCCCCTTTTTTCCTTTGCTTTTGTTGCATGGTGTTGTATTGTATTTTTAAAGCTTAGTATGTGCGTTTATGTTGTTTATGTCTTGTATTTGACAGATTGCTTACTAATGTATTGAAGCGTAGTCACTAAAGGTTCATTTCATTTCATTTCATTTCATTTCATTTCATTTCATTTCATGCTTAGTATATTTTGCGAAAGAAATATTTTCAAAATTTGATTAGAAAGTCCACAAATGTATTAGGGATGCGGACGACCGTTTCGCTACTCAACATTCCACCAGTTTGTCAATGTGAGATGTGTATTCTGTCCACTTGAAATTATTTTTCCGTATATCTGGTTCATACAATTTCGCTAGGTCTTGTCGATAGCAGCAAGAACTTCAGTTGTTTTATTTAGCTGCTATTATTTTACGGTCTTACATTCATTAAATAAAATAAAATAAAAATCATTAAATTAATGTGGGTTCTCTTTCCCAAAAATAAAGACAAGTTGCTGCTTATGAAAATGTGTACGGGAATGGAACACTGCAAAACATGCTTGATGGTTTCTCGCTGAAGACCTGTTTATAAAACCATTTGGATGTTGAAGCCTTGAAGTTTCCAGGTTTTTTGCATCAAGCGTGATAGTAGTGACATGCAAGATTGGATATGGAACGTAGCGATTAGATTTATTTTATCTATCTATCTATCTATCTATCTATCTATCTATCTATCTATCTATCTATCTATCTATCTATCTATCTATCTATCTATCTATTTTCTATCGATCTATCTATCTATTTTATTTATTTTATTGGGGGAGGGGAGATCAGAACTACAAGGAAGAGGCGAAACTGGTTGACCTGTTTGTGTAATACAAAACTGAAAAACGGGTTTAGTTTATACAGGTACAATAAACCATCAACATTTAACGTATCAAATACAATTTTGAATGCGAATATGCACAGTTTTATGAATGATTTATAAGACAATTTTGCAATTATTTATGCAAACATATGCATAATTTCATAAGTTACACATTCGAGACACGTTTTCCAACTGCAAAACTTCCAGTTTACAATTGGGAGACAAAAAGAAGTACATCTAAGATTTCTGGGACGGAATGGTGTTTGAAGAGGTTGGATATATTTACAAACTTTCTTCTGTCCAAGTTTAATTCTGTTCTGCGGAGGAAGTGAGCGAAATATTCCTCATACTAGCAAACGGTATCATGGAAGCATTCAACAAATGCTCACAGGTGTATATACAAACATCTTTTCGTACTCTAAAAATTTCAGATACATAGGCCACTTCTCATTCCATTTCCAAAGTTGGAGAGAACCACAACTGCATTCTGAGATTTCCGGGATTGAGTTATGTTTGAAGGCGTTGATTTTATCAAACATTTTTCTTATGTCAAAGTTTAACTATCTTTCTGGAGGAAATAATGATCCCATAGAAGCAAGCAAGACAGTACAGCTGACAGCAAAAAAAGTGATGTTTGGAATAAAGGCTGAACCAAAAACGCAAACATTAACGATGTTATATTGATAGCCAAAATATGCATAATTATGCACAAAAATATGGAGATAACTTTAGCTTAATTTTGTTACAAGAAAAGCAAGGTTACCTAAATCAAGAAGGGTATCTCTGCTCTCCTTGTTTAAATATTGAAGCATACAGTAAAATGAAGGAATTTTGAAGAATCTCATTGTTGGTGTCCTCCCGCATCTCAGTCACCAGACCTGTGCCAGTGGAAGGCCCAGCTCAGAAGAACAAACGCTCGTAACCTTCTATCCTACCCGGATACACGAAGGGGACATTTGGGGCACGTACGCCTCCCACCCTTCCCACCCCCACCGTCAGCTAAAACATTTTTAGACCTAAACACTGAGCAGAGTAACTTTCTACACAGCAAAGTACAACACTTAAATTGATATAATTCATGATAGACACTCTATCAAACAGAGAATAACAAAATCTTGCATGTCTGTTTTATGAAGCCTGCAGGATGTGACATACATAAACATTGTCCGCGCCACAAATAGACAAATTCTAAAGTCTGTGCTGTCGTGTTTGGTGAAGCAGGGTATTGGTTTCCGTGGTGATTTTGATGACTGGGCAAAACAAGAATGACAAAAACAAGTGTAACTAGAAAAGAAGATTTGCTACAAAACAAATCTGTCTGTATGGCTCCAGAAGTTGTAAATATATGTAGATGAAAATTTCAAAGGTCCAAATGACCTTGACCTTTAATCTCAAGAGGTAACATGTAAATTAGAAAATGAGCACTGCTGCAATACCTACAATTTGAGCCTAACATGACTGAAATTGGATGAAAATTGACCAAGTTATGGTTAGATGAAAATTTCAAAGGTCCAAAATGACCTTGCCCTTTGACCTTTGGAAGAAGTTACATGGTTCTTGCAAATATATGCAGTTTTGTAATACCTACAAATTGGATCCAACATGGTCAAAATTGGATTAAAATTGACAGAGTTACGGCTGGATGAAAATTTCAAAGGTCCAAATGACCTTGACCTTTGACCTTTATTGGTCACATATAAATTACAAACAATTTCCAGCCTTACAAACGTATAACTTGAAATTGGATTTGTTACCTGCATCTGCAATAGTTTTGGAGACATTCAAGATTTAAAATTTCAAATGCCTCTAATTTGCATGGTCTTCAATATATTTTCTTCTCTTTATAAAGGGCACAAATTCATGTATAGACCTATAGTTATGCAAAGTTTGAAGTTTCTGAGTGTAATAGTGTTCGAGAAAACTGGCCAACAAAATTTGGTAGTAAAGAAGGAGGAAAGAAAGAAAGAAAGAAAGCAAGCAAGCAAGCAAGCAAGCAAGCAAGAAAGAAAGAAAGAAAGAAAGAAAGAAAGAAAGAAAGAAAGAAAGAAAGAAAGAAAGAACAGAATCTTGTGTTGGCACACAGATATAACTTTCGTGCTCTAATAGGCTGGATGCAGGAGTCACCACTTTGAAATAGTGTATAGAGACTGCAGCAAAGAATGCAACATATTTGTCAAAGACAGCACAGAACGACTTCTGGATGTGATAAGGGAATACATGACTCAACTAGTAGTAAATTTTCTGAACTGAAGTGCCGCTCGTTTTTCTTCCCGATCAACCACTGTGGTCTATGGTGCTTGAATGAATAATATGCACCCGCAAATGGCACAAAATGCAGTATTTTACAGCATAAAATTCAAAATTTTCTGGGGCAACATGCTCCTGGACACCCCCAGCTTCGCTTTGTGCCCTCGGCTCTCGCCAGGGACCACTAATGTAATTAAGTCCTCTCCCACCCACCCCCACCCCCGGCCTCCTTTCAGTCAAATCCTGCATCCGGCCTTGGTACCAACTGAATGCACAGTTCGTCGCGATAAGGGAGCATTTATTATATCGAATTTGAGAAAATCAAGTTTCAATTATATGTTCAAATGCATTAAATCATATATCCAAATGTATTGGACATACAGTAAAACCTCTGTATGTGGGCACCTGTCCAAAGTGGGCACCTCCTTATAGTGGGCACTTTTCGTTGGTCCCGTTTCATTTTCCTATTGACTACATTATAAAGCCCCCTCTCTAAAGGGGGCACCTCCCTAATCTGGGCATTGGGCACCTTAAATATGTCCCAAAATTTGTTAAAGTGGGCATTATTATTTTGTTCACTTTGTAAAAGTGTTATTTTTGGCATCAGGACTTGCCACCATTAACTTTCAATTCTTTAAGTGTCATTTTTCTATCAGTGCTCACCACCTAATGTAATCCCCCTACCATACAAGAGTACAGTACATGTATAGGCCAGCATCAACAAAGCATCAAAGCATAACAGTTGTTTTAGTCCAAAATAACTTTTGACAGCTTTGTGGATTAACTATAGTGGATTACGGTATCAAAATGGAGAGAACAATTGACTCCACGGGAAAGCAAGTTGGTGTGTGGATGAGTGTCAGCTCAGTGATTTGCTTAACCTTGCAGTTTGATACTTTGATGCGCCTGCTGGTAATCATTGAGTTGGGACCTGTTCTGGACTTTATTTATCTACATAGTACATGTAGTTGATATTTAATTGATTTTTTTTTAAGAACTGAAGGCAAAATCTTGAAAAAATACTTTTTTCATTTATTTCATGTGGGATTAAGATGCATGTGTATATAATTACACATGTACATGTAGATGTGTATGCTACATATGTATAGCCTCTCCGTTATCTTTGTTGCTCATCCACACAACCAAAAATGGCAAACCCTCTGTAAAGTGGGCACCTCCCTAAAGTGGGCATTTTGCTCCGGTGCCAAGGGTGCCCACTTTACGGAGGTTTTACGATAAAAAGTGTTTGACGATATGTTTCAATCGCTTTGTGTTGAACCATTTGATTAAATATTTAATAATATAATTACATAACGCATCGTATGATTAAGTACTTGTTCCTGTGATTAAGCATTTGTTTGTACATGTATGATGGTATAAATTGATGATATAATTAAATGCATTTAAAGAAACATTCAAACCTGGTACACTGATTTAATTATGTGATTAAACACTTTAAAGACGACACAATATTTAGCAATAGAACGAAACGTTCAATGCTATCATTAAAAGATTCATCAATTCACAAGATATTTTACTACATGTCTTCATACAGATTTAACAAAGAAACGGCGATTCATATGTATATTTCCGCTTAGAATGAAATAATTTTTCAGTATCAGCAAGAAATGTAAATCACATATGATATTAATGAGATAATTTGAAAGGTCAAAAGATGGTGTCCCTTAACCAGAAATAATGGCAATTTTCCTTTTGTTTTAAATTCTCTACAAATGTCACTTAACGATGTGGTACACTTTAAGAGCACTTTATACAGAAAACACGACTTTGCTCCAAACCTGTCCTCATTGACATTAGTTTAAACGTATTTATTTAGTCTGGATAGCCCTATAGTACATCGAAATGACTAATACATGGGTTCTCCAGTACATGGAGACACACAGTAAGTATATACAAGACACACATGACAGAACAAATGTTACCAATGTATTAGATTTCTTCTTTGAGACAATATTAACTACATATTTTCTAAAAGTATGCATTTGGGTTAAGCTATTAAAAATAATCAAATATTTTTAAGTGTTCAGAAATTGAATTTCAATTAAAATTTTTTAATTTGCCTGTTTGTACGGGAAAAAAAGCGACAAAATGGAAAACATCATTTTCTTATGGGAAATGAAACAGTACACTTCTAGAAGCAAAACTGTATTTGAAATTTTGGAAAAGGGTTTTAGTTCAAAATTGACAGGATGTTTAAATTAAAATTAATTTTTCATTTTTTAAAGAATTTAAACAGCCTTGGAATTTATACTAAGCCCTGTAATATGGTAAAATTAAAGCAGCCTAAAGTTTCCAAAGCAGTTAAAGAATTACGAGAAAGCTTTGTATTATTACCATTGATAAGGCAGGTAACAATTTTGGGATCATCTGCAAAAAATGTTATCTTGATATTTTGAAAAATGAACTTGGTACAAACAATATTTCTGACATAAGAGGAAATGGCGTATACAAATTACACAACCAACCCATTGTTAATTTGACAGATACACATACAGATGAGATGCAAAGAAATTTTAAAAACAAATTTTTTGAAGAAGACTCCTCCATACCACTTTTGTTCTGGTACCCAAATTACATTAAAAAAAAAACTTTAAATCATGATTTATAGCTGGTGCTTCAAAATGTACAACAAAACAACTATCAAAAGAAGTAGCACTGTGATTGTCTGCAATTAGGAATCATTTCCGTAAATACTGTAATGCAATTTCTAGAAACTGCGAAATATATTGCTTTTGAAGTAAAAAAGTAATTCTTCCGACTTTGTATCAAAAATCAAAGATTTAAAAGCGAAAAGTATCATTTTTTTTACACTTTACACAAATCCTGCCATAGATAAAGTCAAAAGTTCTCTTTCAGAATTGATCAGCAAAAAGTTTAAACATAATGGTATACCATACATATGAATACATGTTCAAAGAAAGCATGTTGGTCAAATAATAAATATTCAAAAAGTAAAGTTAAATCCTACACTGTTCCAACTTAGTTAGATGCTATAAAATTTATTTTGGGTAGTACTTTTGTTCAATGTGGACCATTGCTTTTTCAACAAATAAAGGGCATTCCAATGGGTAGCCAAAAAAATTAACTGCTCCCCGTTACTTGCTGATTTATATTTATGGATAAATTGATGAAAAAATGATTCCATGTGGCTACAAAATTATCAAACAATGCAAGGTATATTGATGGCATTGCTTGTGTAAACATTTGAATGAAATTGATAAAGAAATTTACATCAGAAGGATAGATTTGGCATTAATGTCTATCACAAAATTGATGAATGTAAATTTGAAGTGGTTAATTATCCTTTTCCTGACAGCAATATTTCAGAAATGATTGGATATAATACACTTTTGTCACAAATTTTGAGATTTGCTCGTATTGTTCTAAATTTCACTGCAGGACTTTTGCATCCAGAACCAAATCAACGAACTTGAGTCAAGAGGATTCAAACATGTATTTTAATCACATATTTCTACAAATTTTGCTGTAAATATCCAGAGATTTGGTAGAAAATTTGGTGTCAATGATTTTAGAAATTCTAAACTTGCCTGTTTTGCTACGTAGGCCTAATTATATCTTTTGGCATCATTCTGTTTTAATATGCACCTTTCAGACACTTTAGGCTTGTATGTAATTGCACATGGTGCGTTTTACATGAGGAAAAGAGGATAAATTAGAAAAGAAGATTTGCTTTAAAGCAAATCTGTGCTTTAAAGCAAATCTGTGTGCCTTCAAAAGTTGTAAATATTAAATGCTACCACTTTGGTCCTTTGGTACTTCACATTCCATTAAGCTTATGACTGGCTGAAACTTTCAAAGTCCAAATGACCTTCACCTTTAGATGTCACATGTAGATTACAAAAATCTACAGTGTTACAATACCTACAATTTAAGCCCAACATGAACCAAATCATATGGAAATTGCCCAATTTATGGCCATACGAAACTTTCAAAGTGCTGAATGACCCTGACCTTTGACGTTTAGAGGTTATATGTTAATAACAAAAATGTGCAGTGTTGCAATACCTACCAGTTGAGTCCAACATGATTAGAATTGGATGGAAATTGGCTCAGTTATGACAGGATGAGAATTTCAAAGGTCCAAATGACCTTAACCTTTGACCTTTAGATGTCACATGTAAATTACAAAAATGTGCAGTGTTAAAATCGCTACAATTGGAGCCCAACATGATCAAAATTGGATAAAAACTGACCAATTTCTGGCTAGATACAATTCAGGATTTCCCCCACAAGTGGAGCCATTGTGCACAACTGCTTTCTTGCCTCCATTCACAAGAGAATCCCCTTTTTTTTGGGGGGGGGGGGGGGGCAAGCCTGCTTGATTGTATATTATTAACATGGGCACCGATCCAGGCACAAACAGGTGATGGGAAAATATGAATACATGTTCAGATAGCTGTGCATATGAAAAGAGTGTGGCAACTCAGCTGCAACAATGTTTACACAACAATGAGAAAAGGGAAACTTATTACAGTATATGAGGGCAATTTTGGGAAAACAAACTGCATTTCCTCAGTGAAATGCTAGCAAGTACCTTGTTCTGAGTTGATATTTTCGGAGTGTGCACATACATAAATGACTGGTGAGTAACCACTGCTGACTATGCTGCTGCATGGTAGTGAGCAGACATTCCTCAATGTTAAATGTACTCAGTGCATAGGTGTCAAAAACTATGCAGGTAATTGACTCAAAGGTGTCAGAATCACCTCTCCCCACACATGAAATAAAGACAGCCACACCTTGAAGATGTTAGTTTTATTCCCCTCTCTTTACAGTAGAACATTTAGCACATAATGTCACAGGAGAATGCAAGTAATTCAGGACTTTCCCCCACAGGTGGACCACTGTGCCCAGTGATTTTCTCACCTCCAATGCCTACAGAAAGCCCCTTTGCTGGGGGTAAGACTACTTGATTGGATAGTTTTAATATAGGCACATTCCACAGAGCAAGGTTTACATGGTAAAATGACATGAATATGTCTCAGCTGAACAAGTTTAAGTATGGAAGGAAAATGGCCTCTAAACTATTGATGAAACCTTTCATAAAATGTTGAACTTAAGTTAAGACTATTCTAGGGCAGTAAAGCTTGCCTCATTAGTGAAGTGTCCAGGGCCAGAATTTCGGCGAGAATCCGAGAGTCCATTCTCGTACAGATTCTCCTAAACTTGTCTTTTTTAAAAAAGAAAACTTATTGACAAAAATCCAAAAATAGATTCTCGCAAAATTCTCGAAACCTTTCATAAAATGTTGAACTTATAACAATAGGTTAAGACTACTTTAGGGCAGTAAAGCTACGGACTACTGTATGAGGGTCTCAATAATTTTGCCTGTAAAAAGTTTTTTACATCTTCAAATTTAAAATTCCTGGTACATTACTGTTGTTGACAGGCATACTAATCAAAAAGTTTTACAATTTATGTTAACATTTCTATAATTGACCTCAAATTTACTGTATTGATTGGTACTTTTAACATGCGTTTCCCCTATGTCCACAAGTGTTCACCCCCGCAATCCCCTCTCCAGTCTGCTGGAGGTGAGAAAAGTCTATGCTTTGCTGGTTCTGTGAAAGGAGTCAATTTCAAATGTCCAAAGGACCTTGATCTTTGAACTTTGTAGGTCATAATTAAATTACAAATGTGTGTAGTGTTACAATAGCTACAAGTTGAGTCCAACATGATCAGAATTGGATAAAGTTGACCCAGTTATGGCTCGATGAAAATTTCAAAGGTCCAATTGACCCTTATCTTCGACATTTAGAAGTCTCATGTAAACCACAAAAATATGCAGTAATACAATATTTACGATTTCAGCCAAACATGATCAAATTGGATAAAAATTGACCGAGTTATGGATAAAATCAAATTTGTTTTAACTTTAGAGGTCACATGTGAATTACAAAAATATGCAGTGTTACAATGGCTAGAATTTGAGCCCAACAGGATCAAAACTGGGTAAAAAAAATTGACCGAGTTATGGCTGGATGAAAATTTCAAAGGTCCAAGTCACCTTGACCTTTGACCTTGAGAGGTCATATGTAAATTACAAAAATGTGCAGTGTTACAAAAATATTAATTGAAGTTGCATTGGTTACCTGTACCAATAATAGTTTTGAAGGTATTCAAGATTTAAATTTTTAAATTGCCCTAATTTACATAATTTTAAAGGCTGTTGAACCTCAAAAACTCAAGACTTCAGGTATGGAAGTTATAATAATGCCAAGTTTTCAGTTTCTACATATACAACTTTTCAAATGAAATGTCGGACAAATTTGCCTGCAAAGAAAGAAAGAAAGAAAGAAAGAGTTCCTAGAAAAACAATATGTCTATGTTGGCACACAGACATAATTAGGGAACAGTAAGCATTCAGTGACTGAGCTGCATGCATGAATATATATTAAATGAACATTTAACGATATGTCATGCAGGGGCATACTGCCACACTCCCCCATATACTCTTAATTGATTTTCCGAAAACATGCAGTTGCGACGTTCACAGGTTTGCCACAGTTCACCATGCTTGGGTGTTCATGAACGTGGTTTCATACTGAGCTGGTGTTGACCTTTCGCTGCGTTAGAGCTGTGTTGTGGCGCCCCCGCCAAACTTGAAACCACCTTCCCCAGATCCTACAGCACGGTTGAAGGGTTCATGGTTTGTCTGGTAACCCTGCAGGATACGTCATCTAAATAGCCTCACGAACTGAATTCAGTGGGCACCCATTAAGAATGGTGCAACATGTATTTTTGCATAAAATAAGATTGTTCGTGACTTCAGTGATTAGGCAATTGTGTTGCGGCTTTATATCATGTTTAGGCCTACCGCCACAACCACTCATTTAAAATTGCATCTTTTGATTGGTTTAGCTGTAGACCTATTTACAATTAATCCACAGTTGAAACAGAATTTCAGCAATTATGAGATGAATACTAAATCTTGCAACATTATTATTAGTGAGGTTTAGTTTACTCCAAAAGTATTTAAACATCGTTCCAATCTCTGTCTTTTTGTTATGTCCAAAAGATATTTCCAGTACTTTCATGCAATCATGGTAATTGCGCATGCGTCCTATTATGAGACAGAAGTTACATGGCATATTTAAATTTAGAGCCTTTCTTGCTGATGGCGGAGGGAGGGGGGGGGGTACTCCCATCACTTAGCATTATGAGTAGGCTCCTCGGGAAAGACCCCCATTTTTGACCACTTGTCGCTCTCAAAGACCCCCTTTTTCAAACCATAGATCCTAAAAGCCCCATGTTTTTAAAATTGTCGCTCCCAAAGACCCCCATAAATTGTACTCGAGCTCATGCCTCTTTCCCTTATGCCATGTGATGTGCACTTCTAAGCTTGGACTTTGTCAATACCAGCTCTCAAAGACCCCCCCCCCCCCCCTATTTTCTTATTGATTTGCTCCCATTTGGTCTGGGTTTCATTTACCCTCAGTGGAGCATACCCACCCTAAAATATGGGTTGTGCCCCCCCCCTCCCCGGGAGGGGAAGGGGTGAGCGAGAACTTAACTGTTCCAATGGTGAACTATACCGAGTATACGCGTACTTAAGTAACAAATGCGATTACCATTAACCCCAGGGTTCCTGAGAACTCTTAAACAACAAGGGCGGATCCACATTTTCATGGGAAGGAAGGTGGACTCAGTGAACTTTTTAAGAGCAGGCCTATTTTATTATTAATGTAGGAGCTAAAGCGCCGAAGCAGCTCAGCACCGCTAGACCTCAGGGGTTATGCCTATGGACATCCGTCCGAAAACATAATTTAAATCCTTAATGTGCACGGAAATTTATGTTTTCTGGTGGATTTTAGAGAAACATAAATCCATTTGAATTCACAAGTTGTGATGGTTTATTCTCGATTTCAAATGTTATGTAACTCTCACAGTGGCTGTAATATTTTTGGACCAACCAAGCACGAAATCATCGAAATGTCCTCCTGCATAATACTATGTTAGTAACAACTCCTGGTTTCAAGACCAACTGTTGTGCATATGAGTCAGGCTGAGTCAATCAAAAATAACCGATTTGCTGAACAGACACCTTTGGCGTCTTTGGTTTGCTTGCACGAAACGCTTGAGGATGTCGATACTAGGATGCCAGGGCGAGATGCTGGCTACAACCGGGCCCTTTGCACAATCCCATGTGGAAAGTTACTACCATGCATGCATGGCAAGTGTTGTAAACAAGAGCACATGGCCACAGACTGTGTAGGCCTTTCTGGCCACAAACACGTGGCCATGATTTTGTCCTCTAGTGGCAATACATATATTATCCCGCTCGTTCCGAACATGAAATATATATTTTCGGCATTTCCTTAATGCTGGTGGATTTTAGTCCCCGATTCTGGGAATAAATGCTGACTCAGTAAATATACTGCATTACCGTGTTGATATGGCACTCGCACATAACTACCTCCATTGAACCATTCTTTTCGGGAATGGGGATTTGGTCGAGTGGGTATGTGCGTTTCCCATTGCAGCTAGGCGACTGGTGCCAAAGGTTGCAGGTTCGAGTCCCGCTCTTTGCGAACATGAAATATATATCTTACCCCTTGGTATCAAAATTCGACAGAATACTAGTTATTTCCACACAGTGACTTAGTATATACGGGGTGGGGTGGGGTCTTCAAACCGTTAACCTTCTTCCCCAGCCGCTACCGAACTACCTTTTACAAGCGTGTATATATTTAACGAAACGTAAACGGTATAAAAGTGACTTGTTTTCAAAATCATACGCCTCTGCAGTATACTTCATAAACGTAATAACCGTTAAATCTGTAGGCTGTATCCTTGCCTGCAAGAATAATCAGAATCTAGCAACCCCTCAAACAACTTTAATAACAATACGGACCACGGAAAAGTAGTTATATAAAATGTTTTTGGGTGTATCTAAAAATATTTGGAGCGTCACAAAGCCTTTTCGTCTCATTTTAAGCAATTGATTACGGAAATAGACCACAGCTTTTATTATAACGTTTTCTGTATATGTCTGATTGGTTACACAATCTTTGCTAAATGACATGTTACAAGGGGAAAAGGAACAATGTTTCTTTCTTTTCTTTTTTTTTTTCAAATTTTTGTTTGCTTGTTTGTTTTTGTCTTTGTTGTTTTTTGTTTTGTTTTTGTTTTTTTTTTTTTTTTTTTTGTTTTGTTTTTTTTTTGTGTGTTTTTTTGGGTTTTTTTTTTTTTTTTTACTTTTTTGTTTTGTTTTGTTTTGTTTTGTTGCCTTTGGAGGCGGAAGGCTCATCTTCATATACCGGCCCAGCTCTTAAAATAAAATGTTTGTATTTACATGATTGTAACTTTCATATTCATTCAACTATAAGACTGCTTGTATCTCAAATTAGCATTGGCCTACCGATTGAAAAAAAAAAAAAAATCAAACACTCTCAAAATTCTTAGCCCATTGTGTTTACTCTGATGGAATAAATTTCCTACAAATGACAAAGAAATTAGGGCCAAAGTATTAGGATTTTTTGTTGTAGAATATAAAACTTGTAAAACTTTGCGAGAGAGCTCTTTACCATTCGGATTTTATTCTGCTGATGGCAAGGGGATGGGTAGTGGGGGCAGGAACAATCTTTCACCCCCATCCCTTGATTGATTGGTTGATTTTATTTGGCAATATAAAATACAACAAAAGAAGGTAGATCATATAAAGAGTACAAATAAAGATACAGTACATAAATCATAAAGTGCAAATAAAATGCTATGGTATAGCATAAAGGGACACTCAAAGAATAGGCCTATCAATCATATTGCCCAGAGGGCCAGAACAACCCAATCAAGACCGTCTAGGTGACTGATTTCCACTTGGGTCCTGTGAACAGTGGATGGAATGATAATTATGAGAGGATGAGAGATGATATACAATAACTATTATAAAATAATAAATAGGCTTACAATAGTACCGTATACCTAAAATACATAACTGTTAGCCCTCGGGCTCCTTCAAATTCTTGCGCGCTCAATCAATCCCAAGTCCATCGGAAAGGCCACATGTACATGCGGCTTGTGGTTGCTGAAACAGGAACTGAGACTGAGACAGAAGACTGAAAGACAGAAGAGAGTGTCAGGCTGGATGTACCATTACCGGCACACGTATGGACATGCATAATTAGACTCGCGTGGAAACGACAATTTATGAAGACTATTTTTATTTGTAGACTTTTTAAGTAATATCTATGCTATGCCTATTACACACAAATTTGAAGGGTTACGGGGCAAAATTACACACAACTCTGGACTGTCAGGCCCCATGTGGTCGTCCCGAAGTGTACTCAACGTGAGCAAGCAGCTGCAATCAGGATTTCCCCCGGGCTGTACCCATTGTGAGTTTTTCGGAGGGGAGCCAGTCTAATTGTTCATCTTATCCGAGCATTATACATGACTGGGCATGGTTTTTAAGGTAGAGAAAAGATAAAGTTTATTAAGTTGACGTGAAGGTACTTTCTGGTTTATAAATGGAGTTCTAATCGATGTTAATTTCATATGGTAAACTTCTAATTTAATTTCCTACCCTATACAAAAAAATCAGGTGGTCCAAGCACTTCGGCTCTCATCGATACGCTCACATCAGTGTAGTTCGTCTGTAACTTGTCCATCGAGTGAAATACGTTGCTTCTCTCTGAAGGTGAGTACATGAAATGTCTTTAAATTCTCCTGAAAATATAAACAATTGTGAACTTGAATGGTTGGGATATTTTGACAGTGATTAAACCTCGCGTGGAAGTTCGAAAGCGGGAGTCGAACAGCGGACAAACAAAGAGCGCAAGACGCCTGGTTTGTGGACGCAGCAGCCGGGATGCCATGTGTTGTTGATTTGACACCGTCACCGTCGGCTTTATAAATGCCAAAAGCATGCTCATCTTGGCGCTGGAACCTCTAATTCTTGATTAAAAGCACAATAGACAAATGTGAAAGTCAGACTCGAGATGAGAATTACGCCTGCGTCAAGCCAAATGCGGATTTTCTGCAAGCTTGCCCGAGTGACCCCGAGTCCGCGGGGTGCATAACATGGCAATGGGTGTGTACTGATTACAAAATTTAGAAAAAAAAAGTTTTTTAATCACTATTAGTAGTGAACTCTGTGACTTTTCCTATGTTAACTCTAATGCGGATACCAGAAATTAACAATTACTGTCGTTGGGCACTCGCCCACTCACCCCCATGCATGTATGTCCCCATTCTCCGAGTGGGAACAGAAAAGGCAGAAGTTACGTGAAAACTGAAATATGCCAGGCCCAAAGAGCTTTTGTTCCTGTCGCATGTTGGATATTATTTACAAAGTCAAATATGCCAACATTAAAAAATCCGTTTGAGGGACAACTTTCCAACTCCTTCAGGGATACAGAATAAATATCAACGAATAAAGAAGAAAATAGCAAACACATTCTGACGTGGGACAAATGCTGAAAATGGGGGAAATTTTCAGCAAAATTCGTGGATTGTTGGCATCAGTTTTTTTTTTTTTTTTCGCAGTCTTTAACAAGAAATGAAGCAGTAAAATAGGTACAACTGCTAATAGTGCTATAGAAAACACAAAACTGTTGGCCAAAAATGTGACACTTGTACTATTGCCAAATTGGGGGGGGGGGGGGGACATTTTTGCTGAGATTAGTATGTATGACCATTCATGATGGCACACCCTAGGTCAGTAACTTTCCTTTGCATGACTTAGGCACATTTTGCCCAATTCTCTCAACAATATATAATTCACTGACTTTACCACATATAAATTTTGGTATACTCACCTGGGATTTCAAACATATTCAAATTGAAAAGCTGCAAAAAAGAGCTGTTAGGTGCATTACTTGTAGTAAATTTAATTCCCATAGTGAACCCTTATTAAAGGAAATCAAACTACTGAAAGATATTTTCACACTAAACAGACTAAAATTCTATTATAAGTTTGTACATGGCCTTTTACCAGATAGATTATTAGCACTTCCCTTCACTGAGAGTAATGATACACATAACTGCAATACAAGAAACTATAAAAAATTGTTCATTAACTGAGCAAGATGGACTTTTGCTCAACAAAGTCTTAGTTTTGACATTCCAAAACTTATAAATAGCACGGATCAGATAATCACTGAAAAAATTCACACACATAGTCTACATGGTTTTTCAGAATATATAAAATCTTCTTTTCTAAACAGCTATCAATATACCTGTTATGTACCAAACTGTTATGTAAAGAAGATTGATGTGAAGTATGAAGATATAATGTAGTTGTTTAAAAAGCAATTAGATCGACATGTAAAAATTATCTTGGCTACATAATGTTATGTAAATATAGTCAATACCTTTTTATTTTGTAAATTTACATAGAATATACTTTGTAACAAGGTGGCCCATGTGACTACAACATCATTTCAATGTTCCAGTATGGGTATCCTTGACCGGTTGGGTTAATAAAGGATTGTCTACAGTTCCTATATACTGATATGGTCAAATAAAGTGAAATCTCAATCTGCCCAACCCAATCCAAGGAAAGCTTTTGTCTCAGTCATACTCTGACCAGGAATGCATTAACTGTTAGTGTCAGACCATGCTGCCATTTTGTCAGGCAAGTGTAACAATTCTCTGCTTTGAATCAGTGGGAAGTAGGGACCGGATTACCCTCCTCGAGATTTTAAGCAAAGTTCATGCAAAGTTTCACATTATGATCACAGACTTAAATTTTTATGACAGTGTATTAACAGAAGGGCTCTGATGAGCAGATCAGCTGATCTATGATGAACAGAGCTAAGTGAAGTAGGCCCCATTGATTTGTATGGTTATCAACAGGAATGCATGTATTAACTGAAAGGTACCAGAGGTGAAAAATCTAAATCAGAAATCCTCCGTATCACCACCTAGTGAACAAATTTGTTTACCCCTTCAATAAGCGACATGTCCACCAAGTTTCAGTACAATCTGAGTAACAGTTTTTGGAGAAGTTGAAAATAGCACACATGAGTTCATAAAAGTAGGAAAAAATGGCAGTGCCAACTCTTGAACAAATTAAGGTCCAGGGGTCCCCAGAAGTGTCCCTATGCAATTTCAAAGCAATATTCGTGGTGGTTTCAGAGATTTGTGAAGATTTGGTCAAGAAATGAACCCCAAAAATCTAAAAATCACTGAAGCATGATGATTTGTACAAACACGGTAGAGACCCAGCTAAGGTACATTCCCACCAAGTTTGAAGTGAATCTGGCCAGTGGTTTTGGAAAAGCCAAAAATGAGCATTATTGAGCTACTGACACCAACGGATGGAGGACCATAAGATAAGCGCAGCTGACTAACAAGTCACCTAATAAGAAGCTTCCAGTAGATCTTAAGATTACTAAAAAAAACTTCATGCCCAGATACAGTCACTATCATGCTTACAATTGCCTTGAGGTACATGTAGCCAGTAGGGCTGTACAAATTAAAATTTCGCGTAACCCATAAATGGGTTAAGCTAAACAAATTTGCTTTACCATATTGTTGTGTTGCATACCCCATTTTATGTTCCATAAAGTTATGCCCAAATTTTAAGCAACCCAAAAATGGGTTGCGCCACTGTTCAACTGCGTAACCATGGCGAAACTCAAACAGCGGGTTAGGCAATTTGTGCAGGCCTGTAACCAACTCATTTAAAAACAAAACTCCAGGAATCATTTGTGATAGGCTGCACAATTTTCCTTCTGTGAGTGGCTTACTTGACTTAAGACTGTTGTGGCATGCTTGTGGTTGGATGTCACAGCCACTTCACCATTTTTGGCATAGCATTAGCAGGGCCCTGCCTTCACTTGCAAAAATGGCCCACTTTTTTGGTGCTCGTTTTAGTATGCTGTTGTGCCCTAAAGGTATTTTTGGTGGGGTGGTTCTTGTAGTCCCAGTGAGACTCTCCATGACCAAACAATCAATGAATACTGTGTCTTGTGAGCCTCCACTCTGCACAGATCACAGTTGTCTGGTCAAAATAACATTAGTCAGGTCCTGCTTCTTTGTGTGATGGGGGCTTCCCTCCCCAGTTTGACAGTTACTAGCCTGCTTAGCCAGACCATCATGTGTTTGCTGTTTGTTTGGAGGGAGGAGGGATCCTCTAGATGGCTGTCCACATTAATGTATTAACATACTCCGCATCTGACAGAGGTGGGAAACAGGCAATGTGGAAATTTGTTCATTTAAAATAATTCAGCAGGAGTGTTGTTTTAGATCTAAAACTCACAAATTTGTTTAGCTGTCACAAACTGATTCAGAAATTGTCAAGGTATAACAAAAAAAAAAAAAAAAAACCACCAGGTTTCAGTCACAAAATTAAATTTGATTAAGCCAAGTCCAATCTTGGATCACAGGGTTGAAATGGGTATTTAAACCCAGCAGTGTTGATTTTGGTGTTTGTGCCATACTGTTCACTGTAAAATACTGTTGTTCTAGAAATTTTTGCGCGTGTTTAATTTCGCGCAAACTCATTTTTTATCAAATAACAGAATTTTCGCGCAATCCAATGCCATACAATGTAGTGAAATACAATGCAACTTATTTTCGTGCATTTTAATTTCGTGCTCTGAGTGGTAGCGCGAAAAGCGCGAAATTGAATCAAGCGCGGAAATTTCTAGAACTACAGTACTCTTAGAATAAGTATAGTAAATTTGCATTTTGTCCAATCAAGTGCAGAAACCTGGAAGTTTGTTGCAAAAAATACACAGAATGCTCAGCACTGACATTCAATGTGCATAGCAGGAAATGACCTGGAAAAACAGCATTTATCTGATTGGCTGAGTGATCCATCTGGCACCAATCATGATGTGTTTTATTTGATTTACACCAGGTACTGTATCTTGCAGTAGTGACCACACTATTCCAGGGCAAGAGACCCAAATTTAAAGGAACAAGTATTTGCTTCAGGAATAAAGAAGTTAAAATTTTTGCATGATGACCAAAACAGAAGGAAAGGTTCTATACATCTATTAAATACAAACAGGAGCAGCAGTGCCACATGTTGGGTGGAGTTGTACCCCCTCTACCCTACCCCTGCAACCCCACCAAGAGAAAAGGTAATAAATAAAAAAAAAAATCGAATCACTATGCTCAGGAGCTAATTGATCCCCTCATCATATCAGCAGGCTGGTGTATGTATCAAAAGCGACATGGCTGAGCTAACATGGAAAGGTGCAGTTTGCTGAAGACATACATGTATCTCATTATCCCTGTTTAGGGCCCCCTTAAAGTGTCCTTCCATTTTTGTGACTCAGAAAAGAAAATGCCGAAATAATGTACATGTAAATATCTTGGAGTTTATACATAAATTGTGTAAAAAGTAAAAAATGATGAGGACAGAGGTAGTATTCAAAATATAGGTGTGAATGTCAGTATGAAAATTGCCTTTAGAGAGTGCCCTGGGTGCTGGGTACATGTTTATTACCAAAGAACACAAATCTCATCATTCAAAGGAAATGATGATGCCGAGGCTGCCAGGTTGAGGCTGGCTAATTATGTTAAATGATTTGGCTCTGAGGTAGTTAACCAACTAAAATCCATTATTCGCATTATTACAGTGGCAATTTATTCAAAGTTAAAAACTGTCATATCATATAAAACTGTGGTATGTCCACTTGAACTCGACATTGAGGCCACCCTTAAAATATTGCTTGTTTGCCATAACTCGACAGACCCAATGAATTCACTGCCTACCCAAATTTTTTTTTCTTAAGGAATAAATCCTTCATTATTCTATATTATATTTTTTAGAATTTGAGAAATTTGGCCAAATAAAATATTTGGCCTACCTACCTGCCCCCCCCCCCCCCCCTTTTTTTTTTTTTTTTAAGGATGGCCTGGTGGAAAAAAGTAGGTTTTAACAATACAGTAACATCACCCAGTTGGTTTAACAGGAACAATATGGCACATGGCCATATGTGGACATCTGCATTTAAATTTTTTTTTGATTGTTGTCGGCCATCAATAACATGCATGATACATATTACAATGAGAAAGTCTGACCTCTTTCCTGGAATAACCTGAAAAAGTGTGAAATATCAGTGTTTTGAGAACCTTTCCAGTTTTTTAATCATGTTAGCATAAAAGTTTACATGCCACAACAGTTTGTTGAGCCCAATCTAGAGTTCTTATAAATGCCAACAGTGGTGTGTCATGTTGGTTGTCAGATGTTGTTGAGAATCATGACCATTTTAGTCCTATATAATTTGCATGGTTGTTTGTATCTTGTCACTCCAACACACCTGGGACCCACTGGTTATTTTGTGTCAGTCATGTGAATAGTTTTCTGCCGGCACAGGTGAAGTGTGCCCAACCCGCAACATGGAAAGCCAGTCTGGACTGGCACTAAGAATTGTACTGCTTCGACCAGTTCGGCCAAAATAACGTTTAGACTCATGAGTGAAATGCTGATTATTGAGCAAAAACCCTGGCAAAATTCAAATTATGCTCAATAAGTTTAAATTAGGAGAATATCATAGATATTTGAATCACAAGTTGAATAAAATCGCAAAACATCCTCAACTAATTTGGGTAAAGCTTACAAAATTTTGTAAGCTAAGTTGCACCTTTTTAGCCACTGGCTGTGTGGCTAATGGATAGTGCTATCCTAGCTGTTAACACCTGTAGTGTTAATCTGACCAGGAAAATGTAAATTGGAAGACTAATGAACAGAGAATGGACTTGAAGATAACTGCTTGTTAAATGTTAAATACAAATATGTAAGTCGTTGATTTACTTCCGGACTACATGTGAGAGCTAGACATCTTCAAACTTGCATGCAATGTACCTAGAGCATTAATTTGGAATATGCTGTAAACGTATATATTTAATTGAAACTTTGGGAAGGGAAATGTCCAATTTGCAGAGATTTTTACAGTGCTGACCATTTTTTCACCATGAAAAACTAACTCGACATTTTTTATGCAGATTGATATTATATTATTCAGAGATGACATTTTTCAGGAAATTACCTGAATTCAGGTAATTTGTCCTGAACTTCCCAAAGCCAATTTCCATCAGAAGCAGAAAGCCATACTATTGCAGATGATTTCTTTTTCTTGTACAACTGTGTTAGACTAGGAAGTAACTGGAAACAGCTGGTGGATCAGTTTTATGCCAAGAGAATACAATGAACTCTGGCTTGAATGATCTGTTAGGGAACCGGGCAGAACTGGTTTTGTTAGCAGAGTGATACACCAGATACAAGACCAGATCATGCAGATACAGATTGCTCTATTTATATGTTACAGTAGGGTTTGTGATTGTTTTCAATTATGGGCCTGGAGGCTGAAATAAACCCACTGAATTGAAATGAATAAATTCTCGCAACTGTACACCAAGAAGATTGTAGCAGCTCTATGCATGATGACATCTCCACACCCTACTTCCTGGGAGGTAGGTCTGCATGTAGTACTGGCTGACTTTCGTGAACAAAATGAAACTGATGTGTTCTGGTTTCTTCTTGAGTAGCCTGGGTGGCCCTCCCCCCACAGATTTTTTTTTTTCCCAAGAACACACATACACCGCAGGGTTTTTTTTTCCAAGAACACATGCACTCTCTCTCTCTCTCTCCCAATTCATGGCAGTACTGACTGTACTGTGTCCCTTGTTATTATTTCAAGGCAGTTCCATGCTTTACTCTCTCTCTCTCTCTCTCTCTCTCTCTCTCTCTCTCTCTCTCTCTCTCTCCCCCCCCTCCCTCCCCCCCAATTCATGGCAGTACTGACTGTAATGTGTCCCTTGTTATTATTTCAAGGCAGTTCCATGCTTTCAAAACGCCATGCATATGATATGCACGACTGCAAAATTCCTGGCTGCTGAACAGACACCAGGATATTGAACAAACTAACTAAGGAAATACCTATAAAGATACAAAGGTTTACTTTTCATAGTCACTTCCTGAAAAAAAGACCAGTGTGATCCACCAAGCAACAGGCAAAACTTCATGTAAAAGTTATATACTGAAGATCATGGAAAAAATCCTGATTAAGATTATTGTTTCCCGCATTTAAAGTAAAAATGAGTACAATTTCATAGGCATATCTTCTGTTGTGCTTAAAATACAGTAAAACCTCCCTATACCAAACACTCTTGGGACTGGAAAAAAGTGTTGGGTGTAGTGAGGTTTGCATACATTGGAAAAATATATTTGGGAACAAGAAATTGTGTTTGGTATGTGGAGGTGTTTGGTTAGAGAGGTTTTACTGTACAATAAACAAATACTAACGTTGTTCAATGTAGCTCGTATAGAAAATGGAAAAGGCCAGAGTGCAGTAAATAACATATAACTTTACATACTTTTGACTGGCCCAAACAAAACTACATGTAAACTGTTCTCAAAATCATGTATTTTGATTTGTATGCACTGTATTAATTGGGCAGCTCAAGCTACTAATAGAACTGCGGTATTGTACCCACAGTTGCAGAGCGTGCCTATGTGATCGATCATGCTCGTGATCTTTGCACCAAGCAATTTGAGGGTTTTGAAACAGATTTCATAAGCTTGCTATACTCTTTAACCCTTTACCCCCTTAAACCGGCCAAAACCGGCTGGTGGTCAAATGTCGTCTGCTTCAGTGTTTTCAACTAATTTCAATAGTTATGAATAACAATTTGACTGAGAAATGTACATGAGACTTTTCAAGATCCTATGCCCCAGGTAAACCGCTTTCCTTGGCATGGGTTAGTGCCCAAACCATGCCAAGGAAAGCTGTTGACTCAGTCTTAATTAAAGGGGGGAAAGGGTTAAATGTGGTATGGATGTACTTGGCTGAGTCTCTGGCAAGTTTGTTCTGTTAGTTATGTATACGCAATCTGGTTTTAGGATGTGTTAATGATACAGTGGTCCCCCTCTTGTGAGACCACCCTAAATGCACCAGAAGTGTGGCCTTATGAGAGGAGTGTCCTCGAATGAAAGGGAAAATATAGTGCAAAGGTTACACTTGCTGCACTATGAAGTTCCCACTCGAGGGGGTGGCCACTCTGTCTGTCTGTGTTGGTGCCTGAATGGGTGAGGCCAATTACATGTGTTTGAAATTGCATGCTGGGCACACTTCTGGGTACCACCTAACCTCAGTTTGCTGAACAATTGATGTTTCAATGTTTGGAAAGCATTAATAAACATGTGTGTGTGTTTTTATCATTTCTCATTTCTGCCCCCAAAGTGCTTAATGATTTTCTTCATGGTCATACTTGCATGTGCTTTCAGTTTCACCCTATCTTCACCAAAGATGTATATTAGGTGGCACGCCCGTCATTTCTTCCTATTTAACCATTTTTTTTTTGGAAATAGTAGAATAATGATAGTTGTAGCATGGTCAATACTCTGTGTAGGAACACTGGTTCATATGAATGAAACACATGCAGTAATTCACTAGAATTTTTATCACAGCAAGTTTACTTTAATGATGCAAAATGAAAGTGAGGGACAAGCAAATTAGAAAAGCTAGTAAAATTTTAAGAGAACTGCCATACAGATAATATTACAATGGAACATGTCCCTGCTCAACCACATATACATGTACAAGATTGAAGCTTTGTGTGCCAAGTTTTGGACTGGTTCAACAGCTTTCCTTTGTGTGCTTTGGGTGCATTGGACCCAAAGTATGCTGAGGAAAGCTGTTGACCTATAGCAATATATTATAAGGGACTTGTCATTCGAGTTGTTGTTTATGCTGCTGTGAGGGATATACTGACTTTCAATGTTATTTTAATGGGGTAATACTATTCCCCTTGGGAAGATACATTATCCATGTGTTCTAATTGGACAGTTTCAGTATCCTCCCTTATTTTGGTGTTGAGAGGTCCTTTGAAAGACACTGTATGCTACAGGACTAAAAATGCAGAATGAGGGAAGTTTTAGTACTACATTTAGGATACTGATATAGCATCCATTTGATAATTCAGAGAAGTCAACTTTTAATAAAAGTAGTTTGACTTTAGTCACAGTTGGCAGTGAAAGAGTCAATACTTCTCTATAAAAAGACCGCTCCCTATAAGCACAAGTACCTGTTTTGCAGACCTGTTTGCACACATGTATATTTAATAATACATGTACAGTAAAACCTTTCTAACCGAACACCTCCATATACTGAACACCTCTCTGTACTGAACACCATTTCTCGGTACCAAATATATACTTGCCAATGTAAGCAAACCTCCCTATACCGAACACCTCACTATACCAAACACTTTTTTTCCGGTCCCAAGGGTGGTCGGTATGGGGAGGTTTTACTGTATTTTTTATTTTTTCATTAGGACCATTCCCAATTAGGAGCAATTTTTGCCAGTCTCATGGCTAGTCTTGACATAATGACGGAGAGATTTTGTTAAACTACATTGGATCTATGCAACAGCCTGTGATTTGCATTTTTTAATGTGAAGCTGTCACCTTTTGTTTAGTTATCATGCAATATTGCAGCTTATAATTTCAGGATGGTTCATCATTTTCACAAGAGTACAAACAGTATGCCTGGGGTACATTCTGCTGTACACTTCTTATTCGAACAATGTAACAAAATGATATTACTAACCACAAACCGTCTGTGGGATTTGCCATTTGAAAGGCGAGGGGGGCAATTGAAAACACATTGAGAGCTCAAATGGCATTGGTGATACATTTTCACTTGAAATTGGAATCTGAAGCTTTTTGTGACTTCACTTCTTTCATTGTCAACTGAACTGGCAGGTCATTTTTAAAGGCCAGGAAGTACTCTTTGTGGGGGAGGAAGGGTGCGATGAAAAAGAGTGCTTTGTGTACCCATGAAAATGATGAGCCATCTCTTACTCATGCAAGTAGCACTTAAACACAAGCATATATATATGATCTGTATCTGCTGATAAATTTTTCTTGCAGGAACATTGTGGTTAGGTTAAGGTTATGATTGGTCTCCGCATGACAGTGACTGATGACTCACTTGGCCAATCACATAACTTCCTTGTAATTTTTTTTATGTGATGCATATCTTGAGTAGAGTTATTTATCATCAAAAAGATAGGGCTATCCTGTAAAAAAGAAAGAAAGAGAAAAAAAATCCACCATGTAGGTCGTTTTTTTGGGGTTGGGTGGAGAGTGCAAGGTCTTATCAATGTACAAGTTACAAAGTGCAAAGTTTGATGGATGAAAGGTTGGGGTGAAGACAACCAACCAGCAATGTGTGTAAGGCTTTAAAGACATTCACTTATTGGTTTGGAAGTCATTTTTAGCTCACCTGACTTGTCAGTCCACTGAGCTTATACATGTAGGATGGTTCGTTGTCCATCTCTGTCCTTCCGCAGTTAACATTTTCAACTTCTCCAAAACTTACGCTAGATTCACACTTCAATGGCAGTGTAAAATCTGGAGCCAAAATTGAAAATATGGACATACTTATGAAAGATTCTGTCGAAGCCCCATAATTATTCATTTTGAAATATCATAGCCATCTACACATTTCTTTAGCCAAATTCCCCAAACAGTAACATGTATGGCCAAGTGGTTAATGGTCCTTGTCTATGAAGAACTCTGTTGAATTTCGTGAAAATTGGAAGAATAATGTTTGATAGTATGATATCTGTTATCTGTGTTGCAAAATGATACAAACTTGTGCTAAGAGGGGATTGGACTACTTTTACATTTGGAGGAATAAATTATGTGCTTTAAATATTCAGATGCAACACATAAGCCCGCCCCTCCCCCCAAAAAATATATATATTTGTTTCCTGTCACATGAATATTTTTAAAATGGGTTGGTAGGTAGGAAAAATTTTTTTTTTAACTAAAAAAATTTTTATACAACCCTGGGGGCAAAACTTGCCACAATGCTTCAAATTTATATGTATGGAGAATATTAAAAGTGATTTCAAGTAGCCTGAGTGGTACCTGAGCAGCTATTTAAGACCGTGGAGGTCAATGGCAGACAAAGTGGTCACATGTGGCAGGCGGTCTTAAATTTCATGTACAGTAAAACCTCTCTAACTGAACAACTCCATATATCAAACACCTCTCTATACTAAACACCATTTCTCGGTCCCAAATATATTCTTAATGCTATCAAACCTCCCTATACCAAACACCTCACTATACTGAACACTTTTTTCGGGTCCCAAGGGTGTTCGGTATTGAGAGGTTTTGTTACCCTTTAAAGGTGTTTGAAATTTCAAGGTTGAAGATCCTGAATTTTTCAAGATCTGGGTCTGTCAAAATGGAAGAAAATTGGCATTTTGGAGCGTGCCACTTGAAAATTTAGCTAAGTCTAGTGTCTGGAAGTGAGAGTTTGCTCCCTTGAGATTCTAAAATAATGTTCAAATGTCTTCATTATTAATGATATTCTCTTTAATTGTACAGCTTTATGCTTAAATAGCATGAAAAGATGACATGATGCAAGAAATATCTTAATTTTTTAACATTTAACATGGGTTTCCGTTTTAATGGAAAAATGCCATTTTTGAGTCACAACGCCAGACCTATCTGTGGGAATCACATAAATTGCTATATCTCGAGAAAGACTGCATCAATTTTAATAAGTTTGATATTGTTGGAATGCTTTCTGAGAGTGCTTTCACATAAGATTAAAAAATAAGTAATTAGCAGTTGCAAAATTTGGTGCCTTCCACTAGGATAACAAATCACAAGTCAAAATTCTTGGAAACCTCAATTCATGAGGCAAAGCCCAGTGAAATACAGCCTCCTGGGCATGAGCTATGTTGTGTATCCCACTGCAACCCATTGTCTGACAATTTTATCCCATTTTTAATTGAAACGATAGGCTTCTATTTAAAAAGAAAACAGAAAAATCAGATATATTTGTAAATGTCAACTTGCCCATTGTGCTTGTAAGAGGTTTATAGATTTGTTGTCTGCATTAATATGCACATGCAGCCATTGGCTGCAGACTGTATTTCACGGAAAGCATTAGATATACAAATGTAGATGGTGCAGTCACATGATGTGCGGTGCACAGTTTATGGTAATCAGCCAATCAAAAGCCAGATACTACTAAAATGGAATACATATTATATGCTCAAGAACAAAGGAGTGGTTCCCAGGCAGCATTTATTTTTCTTTTCTTTTCTTGCTTTTTTTTTTTTTTTGTGAGAAAAGAAGACCTGTTAGTGTACGTGGTGTATATCATCTGAAATGTACTGTTATGTTGGCAAATATAATATAATTACAGAGGTTATGTACATATATGCAAGAAACGATGAAAAAGAAAAGAAGAGGAAAGATCATTAGCACAAAGTGCACAAAACAGGTCAAGTGCACAGATGCACACAAAGAGAACATAGATTAATGGGGCTTTTACACCTGAGTAATCTTCTGTCTGTATACAATGGGCATAAGGACAGGCAAAGCTGGTCTTTGCCAAGTGTTTTGTGAGTGGTAATCCACCCTATTTAATTAGAGAAACTAGATCTGATCTCTCTCCTCCGCCCTACTCAGAGCATGACTGGGGATGAAAAGGTTTAGTGACCTATACACATCAGGTGCTTACAAGTGTCTTTTGTTGATTCAAGATGTTGAAAGAATCGTTAAGCTTGTCTGTCCACTGTCTTGCTTGTGTGGTGCAGTCAAGCCCTTGGTCAAGAAGAGTACCTACAATTATTACTAGAAAACATTATACAGTGGCAGTTGAGCAGTGTGTGTAGGTAAGCAGTCAAAATTGATAACTTTTTTTCTCTCCAGACAAGAGGTCAGTGCAGAAATAATGCATGCAACACTTGCATTGCCCTACGTGTCAAATCCACATTTCATGTGGGGCCACTGGTTTTTGTGACTCATGATGCCAGACATTCTGATGTGAAGGGAAGTGAGTGGGCCTACTTTGGTCTTTTTTTTTTTGGACAACATGTATTTGAGGGGGCACTTCTGATTTTTCAGAGACAGAGTGGGTTGTAGACATTTAATTGACTGGGTTTGAAAGGATCAAAGGTCATGTGACCCTGCATGTGCAATATATGTATGGGTAACTGTCAGAGCTTTTTGCTGCAATTTAGGCTGCCCCGTGATATATGTAATAATACAGTCTTGGTGAAGACAAGGGCCAGACTAAATGCTCATTTGTTGTATCCCAGTAAAGCTTTCTCTGGTTTGAGAAACAACCCTCCCTTGGAAGATTATTTTACTGATTGCAAAATTGTATCGTCCTATCTGTCATGAGAGACTTGTATAAAATTCTTTGAGGGAAGAGGTGCATTAGAGATCCACATGTATGTATACATAAGAGAAGGGAGATACTGTGATATTCATGTGGGTAAATTGCAGTTCTGATAATTTTCTGTGAATTAATGCGGAAAGAGACAGAGTGGTAAATGACCTGAGGAAATAAGCAGAAAAGTATTTTATTTTTTTTCCAGAATTGCATGCTATGTGATGAAATGACATCTCCCCATGTACATTGGTGGTGGTGGTGGTGGGGGGGGGGGGGGTTGTGCGTATGCCTGGTTCTTCCACTTCCGACCTCCTCTACTTCTCTCCCTCCTCCACCACTATGGTTTCCGTGCAATATCTGTTGAAGATTTCACAAAACTGACTGAAATTTGGTTGGATTATGAGACTAGCAGCCGGTTTGACATTGAGATTTTTGGCAAGTTTCCCCCAAGTATACTTCCGGGCAACCAGTGGGTTAAATTCCTACTTACCTTTGAATTTTTAGTTGCATTGACTGAAATTTTAGTTGCCCCAGGCAATAGGGCTTGACATAACTCTCAAGGTCACAGAGCGATATGTAATTTTGTTTCTGTATGGATCTTGATTAATTTACAAAACCTAATGAAACTTGGTATGATTATGTAACTTGGTAAGACTTAGAATGGGATTGTATTTGATGTGACTGGGTGACCTTGATGTAATTCTCAAGGTCACAGAATCGTGGTAATTCCATCTGATGTCTTGAAGGATTTCATGAAACTTGGTAGGATTATGCGACTTGGTGTAAGGCGTAACTAAGGATTGTATTTGAGTGACCTTGGCCTAATTCTCAAGGTCATAGAGCCATATATATATATGGGCCATTCCATGTTATTTGTTTTGTGACAGACGTGACATGCACCCACCATTTCCTGACATACCATGCAGTTCTGCAAGAGTTTGTGTATATTTTGATTCCTTACTGGGTGATTGTTCACCTTGAAAAATTAAGATTTAGCTGTTACTATTTTGGGAGAAAATTAATTATGTCTCCCCGTGCAACGGGGGGACATTGTTTTTGCATCTGTTTCTTCCAATTCTTCTTGTTCTTCTTCAACAAATTGTTGCATGCGATGCGACGCGATAACTCAAGAAAGATTTGACTTGGGAAGTTTGAAATTTTTTTGTGAAGATGTTCCTATATAAAACCTTGCTTGGGATTGCAGATGGGTGACCTTGACATATTTTTCAAGGTCACATGGGCATGTCATGTAAAATTGACACGGACGCAATAACTCTGCAAAGATTTGACTTAGGAGGTTGAAATTTTGCATGATTATGTACCATAGTATGAACCAGGTTGGGATTGTAGATGGATGACCTTGACCTATTTTCAAGGTCACTTGGCCACTTTTTAAAAGTCATTGCAGATGCACTCGAGAAAGATTTCACTTAAAGAGGTTAAAATTTTGTGTGATTATGTTTCTCTGCAAGAACTTTGTAAGACCTTGCTTGTGACTGCAGATGTATGACCTTGACCTATTTTTCAAGGTCACGTTGGCACATGGTCAAAAATCAATGTGGGTGTGATAACTCAAGGAAGATTTGACTTGGGAAGTTGAAATTTTATGTGAAGATGTTCCTATTTATGATCTTGCTTGGGATTGCAGATGGGTGACCTTGATATATTTTTCAAGGTCACATGGGCATGTCATCTAAAATTGACACGGATGCAACAACTCTGCAAGGATTTGACCTAGGAGGTTGAAATTTTGCATATTTATGTACCATAATACCAACTAGGTTGGGAATGTAGATGGGTGACCTTTACCTATTTTCAAGGTCACCTGGCCACTTTTTAAAAATCATTGCAGATGCACTCAAGAAAGATTTGTCTTAAAGAGGTTGACATTTTGTGTGATTATGTTTCTATGTAAGACTTTTGTAAGACCTTGCTTGTAACTGCAAATGTATGACCTTGACCTATTTTTCAAGGTCACGTGGGCATCTCATCAAAAATCAATGTTTTGAAATGTCAATAAAGTGTGTACCTTCACCATATCTGTAGATCATTGGAATCGGTATGCCTATTTATAAGAATAAGGGTGACAATAGTAAGGGCGCACGGGGAGACATTTCATTTTCTGTCGGAAAATCAGCACGTTCTAGTATGAATTTGCATGACAGGTGCAATGCCAACTAGACATGCGTTTTAAAACACCCAAACTCGGCTCTCTTCTATACCATAGCCAATATCAAGAACTGATTTTATTGTCAGAATAAGTCTGTTTTGCAATGACATAAAAAGAAAATTGCGAAACATTTTATAATTTAAAAAAAAACAAGCTTATATGTAAAAAAAGGTACCGGGATGGACATGATGTGACAATTTGTCACAATTATGACTAAGGTGAATGTAATATCTGTTTTATTCAATACACGAGCCAGCACTCACCTAGAAAGGACAAGGGATAGATTCCCTGTGGTTGCCTGTGACAGTTCATAGTTATCTGTCGCCGTTCATAGTTATATAAGACATTACAGTGAAGAAAAGGATGAAATTCACTCTGTTTCAGCCAGTGCACATGCATATTTCTGATATGTGTTGTTATTTCACATATATATATACCAAGTGTTTCCCAAACAAAGTTTATATATACACATATACATGTATAATATTTTGAAGTTTCTGTGCTATCCACAATGATGCAGTAAGTTTCTTTTGAAAGGTTTGCTGAAACTACTTATTTGTTGACAATAATAGGCATGTTCGTTTTGATTAGACGGGTGCTTACATGCCTGTAAACACTGCACATTGCCAAACAATTTATTCAGTTTTACAGTTTTTGTTTGTTACTATGTCTTGAACACTAACTTATGTCATGTGTCACATTTGACCTGATCACATGCATTCTTTTTTTTTTTTTTGTAAGGTGTACAGGGGTAGACATTTCATTTTCAGTTTGAAAATCAGACTGTTTTAGTTATCTCCTGCCCATGAGGGGTGGGGTGGGTGGGATATATGGTAATGACGACCATCGGTCTGCCCATCCTGGCATCGTTTCTGGGCCATTTCTCCAAAATTATTACACTTGGCAGTCTAAAATTTGTATGGTTTGTTATCTTTACCTGTCTAGGTACCTTTTGATGGTTTTGTGCAGCTGATCTCCTTCATTAGTTAATAAGTGATGTTTGTTAAAGGTCTGAGAAGTGTTTCTGGGCCATTTCTCCAACACTATTACACTTAGCAATCTGAAATTTTTATAGCTTATAATCCTTACCTGTGTGATGCATTTTTGGATGGATTTGCTGTACGTCTGTCCCGGCATTATTTCAGAGCCATTTGTCCAAAACTATTGCACATAGCAATCTGGAATTTTTATGGCTTGTTGTCCTTACCTCGTAGGTGTGCCTTTTGATGGCTTTGCGTGGCTGATTATTCCCTTTCATTAGTTAATCAGTGATGCAGGTTAAAGGTCACAGAATGGTTTTTGGGCCATTCCTGCAAAAGTATTACACTAACGTGTACCAATCTCAAATTTTTATGGCTTGCAATCTTTACCTGCTAGATGTGCCTTTTGATGGTTTTGTGTGGCTAATTCTTCTTCTTCATTTGTTCATTAGTGATGTTCACACAAGGTCACAAAATGGTTTCCAGGCTATATCCCCAAAACCATTAGGTACACTTAGCAATCTGAAATTTTTATGACTTGTCCTCACCTGTCAGATTCTCTCATTGAGAATATGTAGACAATTACTAGCCAGATATTGCTTCCGTAAAGGCACCCTGTATGTATTTTCATGCTTCTGGTCGATCATTCAAATATGCTTTCTCAAGATACTTGTTCCTTACAAAGCAGTATATAAGAGCAAAATCATAATAGTACAGAGCCTGGCAAATATGACCTTTTAAGCCTGGCATAGCTCCTTGGGGTGCTCTCTGAAGACAGAAACCATTGTATTCCAGTTAACCTTGGCAGGAGATACGGTTAACGTCAGCGTCAACTTGCTAACTTGGTTGCTACCAGGAAGCTGTATGAGGGAACAAATGAAGTGTAGTACAGTGAAACCTCATGATAAGGACACTCAGATATCCAGCATATTCAATATAATAACACAAATTTTTGTTGGAAAAAGTTAATTTTCTTTGTTATTTCATTCATTTATGTGACATATTCAGTTATCGGACACTTTTTTAGGAAACAGATGGTGTCATTATAACAAGTTTTCACTGTATCTGAGTCTTCTTCCACCGCAACTTTCAAAATCTATATTTAGTTTCTAATTTGGGCATTCCAGATGATATTTATAACTATTGCTTCTTTCAGTTTGTTAATTTTTTGCATTCAGCTTAGATTCCAATGCTCCAGAGTGGCTAGCGCGGCTAGAGACCCATCATGTTGGCAAGGACATTACATTGCAGCTAGTTCAAACACATCCAAAATTTGAAGAGTAAATGGGGTAAAAAGCAAATCTGAATGCTTCCCAGAAAGAAATATATCAGAAAAGGCTATTTGAAATATCCAGTACAAATCTAAATGATGGATGGATAAAACACAGACAAATCTGTGAAAAAAACACACAAAAGTTGATAGCCCTAAAATACGGAGATGATACAGAGTTTAACATGAGAATCTTAGATCTGTATTTTTTACAATCAACAACAAAAAAGAGCATTAAGAGGAAAAAATGTGAGTGGAGATATGTGAGATTGAGAAACTCATGAACATGTACATGTACTTCATCAAGTAAATGGTGCATATAAGGTAGGGTATAGACAAGCCTACATGACTATTTACAGGTACAGGTGTCTCCAGAAGATATGTGTAGACTTGATGGTCATATGTTTAAATCGGGCTTTTGAGATCATGTTTTTTTTCCATAATTCACAAACACATGATTTTGATTTTACAATGTTACCTGCTCTAAATGCCAACTCTTGTGTTATACAACTGTCTTTTTAATATATCACCCTATTATGATACCTGTGATACTGAGGTGCATTTCTAGTGTAAACTTGCCTGTATTTTAACACCACCTGTAATATAAGACCACTTTTTGTTTGCAGTAGTGGTGGTTTAAAAGCACATGTACTGTATCCTACCACTGGTACGGTATATTTTGAGGCAAGCTTCTAAACATGCAGCCTGTCTTCAGTAAGTTACATAATGTCTTTGGCATTTTGGGAGGAAAGAAGTCCTGTCAACGACCGAAGGAAATAATCAGCTCATTAACTGAGAAAAAAGTGTTTATATGTATGTTAAAATGGTAGAATAAACAGATCAAATGACAGAGTTGTTATAAACACGATAAAAGTTGGCTGACACAAAAGAACTTGACAAGCAAGTGTGCACCACAATACTACCAAATAAAAACTTGGGCAAGAAAGAAAAAACTGTGGAAATCTGATATATACTTTTTATGGACAAAAGCCATAAGTCTTGCATTAGTAGTTCACTTGAAATACATATAATTGTCCTAGTCCCACAGAGAAACGTCAGGCAATATTTATTGGTTCATGTGTTCGGTGACTTCACCCAACTCCATGTGGTGTCATTTGGGAGCTGCCGAGAGTAGTATTCAATAACTAGTACAAACATACCCCTGTGTCACTGCCATCCAAGCTGTGTAAATTGATGTACTTGGGTGTTGAGGTAACGCGAGGCCCAGCTGGGTGGTGATGGATTGAGTGGCACCCACATGGGGTTGATTTAAAGTTCCACAAAGTTGGTCTCATACTGAGATAATTTGACAACAATTTCTCAAGTATGATGTGGTACCGTATCGTCTGTTCTATGAAACAGCAGTCCATCAGTTTTTGTTCAAGTGGTCATGGTGCACTTAGTTTTACCTACTCAGTTTTCAATATAGATCATATTATTTGTCTCCCATGTTTCCAAATTTTCAAGAATTTAGGGGGGAACGATATCCAGCCATTTCAGAAAATGCAGGTGCCAGACCCAGGTTGGTCATAAGGGTGAAGGAACAGTGAAACCTAAAAGACCATATATTAAACTTGAAAATGAAGTTTCAAGAGTTAAAGAAAGGGCATGGGTCAGGAGCACCTGCTTGAATCCACCTGTGGCATATACATAACAATTAACATGTTGATGAAAGAACTACATAGGTCGAGCCACTGCAATGCTTTGCATCTTCGCTCATGAACCTGGGGTAACAACAGCACTTTGCTGCAAACTTGAACAGACCATGCATGACATGTTAGAAAATCTTTGGATGAATTTTAGTTGTGAGGAGTCTGGAGCGATCAAAGCTTTTGCAAAGTAAAGATAACAGATAAATGAATTCTGGCATTATTGTACATCTTCTTCACAACAAAAAATAAAGGCGTACCAAAAAGGGAGAATGTGGTACATGTATTCTAAATTTTTGTCATCAGTGACAGTGTTGTAATATTGGAAGTAAAGATGTAGATTTGAGTCTCATGCTCTGAAAGTTGAATAAGCACCTTGTGCATTGACTGGTAATGGTTGAGTATGTCATAACTTTTTTAGTAGTTTCATTATAAGACAACTGCTGTGAGAGACCACCTGGTTTTTATGACCACATATTTGAGGGCACAGTAGTCTCTTCTGTGTAACTTTACTTGCAATTTGAGCTCGCCTGCCATTAGGGACCACTTTAGCCAGCAGGTAGGGTGGTCTTAAACAGCAGGTACTACTGTAGTACTCTGTAGCATGGTGGTGTTCCTGTGAGCTTGTCTGAGATAACTGGTCATGGAGGACTCCGTCAACAGTGGTTTTCAGCAGATGTGGTTATATGATGGTACGTTTTCCGGTCTTTGACTTTCAATGTTTATTCTGCCGATGTTGCATTTTTATATGATTCAGTTGAATGGATGGTAAGAATTAATAAATGCACCTGGAATAACTTTTTGTATGGAAGCAACATCCTTAAAGGGGAATTGAAACCAGGGAGCTTACTGTGCAGGCGTACCTGGCCTGTATTCAGTTTGTGATCAGGTGAGGCCAAACAGCAAGGACACAAGGCTCCATTCCTACAGCAATGTCCATTTTCAGTTCATCTGGTTTTTGTTCTGGAAAGGCACTGGGGCTGCCACACCATATTGTTCAGCTCTTTCTTCACACATCCCAATTGGCACTATCGCTATGGGTCAAAGGTCAAATTGAGTTTAGAACACCTTCCAGGGCTTGTCATAATAGTAAACCATGGACTTTTTTTTACTTCTTAGAATGAGCTGGTAAGATGATCCATAGAAGAGACCACCCACCCAGTGGTACCAGCTAACGGCAATGTGGAATCAGTTTATTTTTTAACGATCAAAAGACTGAAAGAGCAGCACATGTAGAAAGTATATATTCTGTATGTTGCTTAGTACTTCTCACATTGATATTGCATAATATTTTGATTCATTTTAATTAATAAAAGGTCTCATTGTTAAAATCCTGTAATTTTTATGTCTCCGGGTGGAACTGGGGAGACATTGTTTTACTCACTGTCAGCTTGTTCTGCGTCTTCTAGAACTGTGTGCTGTTGTTCTTCAACACTCAGTGTTTCCATGTGACAAGTTTCAAGAACTCAGTGAAACTTCATGGAATTTGATAGGAATATATATGAGACCTACATTGGGATTATTTTTGGGTCACTTTGATCTAATAGGATGTATTCATATTTAAATGCGGTCCTACTCTAACACCTATTGAGCAAAAGAGGGAGCCACCTGCATCAGGGCAGATCCATGTATTTAGCATGGTCAAAAGTACTTTCTGAATAAAATAAACAACACAAACACAGAATAATCTTAAGAATATGTTTTAACATATATTTGAAACATAAAGGATGCCTAAATTGATTAGAAATGAACTCTCTTTTTGGTTGAAAAGGTGTTATTTATGTTTATTTAGTATACAATACAAATCTGCTCTGATCATGGTGGAAGCATCAGTCTGTTGACCCGGCAACACAAGAAGTGGGCAGGATCACAGTTAAATATGAATGTCGCCTATTCTCAAGGTCACACAGTGCCAGAAATAGCCAGTGGCCCGGTGGCCAAATGGCACCAAAAAGGTGGCTGGGCCACCTCCTTTTGTAAGAAACTGATGACCAGGGCCTCAAATTTTTCAGATTGAACAATTGATAGCAATGCAACTTAAGTGGCTTGAAATAAATTTTGGGGCCACCTACCCCTCAGGGCGAGTTTCATGCACTGTCACAGGCTCACTTATGTGAAGTTTGTCTCATACACAAAATCAGTTTCCATGCAATAACTACCAAAGAACTGGACAAAACTTGATGACACTTGGTACAGTGTAGGATTATTATCCAGCTGAGACTTGAGTTTTAAGTGTATATCTAGGTGAGACCTAAGTTTGGATTTTGCGTCTTGGTTAGAGCTAGGTTGGAATTGTATCTGGGTCACCTTAAAGGCACAAATTTTTCCGAGGTATTAATTTTCCTGCATTATTCCGAATGGTACCAGTGGGGAAAATAAAAACTGCTAAATTTCTTTGGCATGCAGTGTGCAGAAGTAAAAGTGAACCAGGTCTCACATGATTGATAATTCATTACAAGGTTCCTAGATAACTTAGAATAAAGAAATGATAAATTCCAAACGAAGTTATTACATGTATTCCATATTTTTTTTTACTAATGAAAAAATTTTAAGAACTATTCACAGATTTTTCAACTGCAGCCATGGCAGCTTTGCCTTCTGGTGTTTTATTTATTTGCTGTTCTTTCACTGTATTTTTCTGAGTACACATCTGTAATAGGTGAAAGAAATTCACAATAACAGTCTGACAGTTGACATGTTGCATAAGATAAGACCCACAAAAGATCTGTTGGTTATATTCCATACAAATTTTAACAGTGTTTATATTTAAAATGTATCTTCTGCAATGTGGGTGTTTAGCTGAGCTGACTTGTCAGTAAGCTGAGCTTCAGTGAGGGTCCGTCGTCATCTGTCCATAATTCACATTTTTTACTTCACCTCAAAAGACATCAGCCAGATTCACTTCAAACTTGGTGGGCATGTGCCTTGTGTGGGTCTCTACAAAGTTTGTCCAAATGGTCACGCTCCAGTGATTTTTGGATTTTTTATGGTTTTTTTTGGGGGGGGGGGGGGGGGAGGTCGGTGGGCAAACCTTAAAAAATCTTTTCAAAATTGCTCATCCAATGGTTTGATATCATATAGGATTACTCCTAGGGATTCCTAGTTCCTAATTTGTTCACAGGGTGGCCCTGCAATATTTTTCTGGTTTCTGTGTGGTATTCTTATTTTAAACATCTTCTGCAGAACCGTCTCTCAGATTAAGCGAAAACTTGGTGGATATGTTCCTTGTGGAAAGGTCAAACAAAGTTGTTCACTAGGTGGCACTGCTGTTTCTGTGCGATAACTACTGAAGGACTAAACATTTAAATATGAATTTTGTTTCTGTACAATAGTATTATCAGTCAGTTATAGAAACAAAATGACCCACCTGGAAACCTTTGATTTTGTCTTTAAAAATTATGAACTTGAAGTGCTCTTGGGGGGGGGGGGGGGGAGGGGAGGGAGCAAAATATTTCATGGAAATCAAATGAGATTAAGTGGACAGAATAAAAAAAAGTGGTTGTGTGGAATCTTAAACTGTGTCCATCTAGTTTTAAATTCTAAAGGAAAATATTTAGATTGACATATTCAATGCCCACTGAAAATATAAAGAAAATTTGTCCAAGCAATTTGTACCTGTACTTGTTCTCACCAATGTAATCTGAGTATAGCCACTGTAATTAAGGAGCATGTTTTCTGCAAATGTATGTGCTGGTGGTCTGTGGGACAGTTCATACTCAAAGTCAACATGCAAAATCATGAGTTGCATGTGTACTGTATCTTGCATAGTTCTTAATAGTTGGCATAGTTTACTACATGCAAAATACCCACAAGTGGAAACAAGAGGCCTGTGTGAACAGCCCATGCTCAGCTGACCTAGAGATTCATCACACTCGTGGTTCTGTAAACTTAGGATAGGACAAAATAGGTAGACACTTATCAAAGGTACATCCCTGCCAAGTTTGACACAAGTCTGGCCAACATGATTGAAGTTATAACCATTACAAAAAATTCCCATGTTAAACTTCCCTATTAAAACTTTTTGAAAGATTTTTCAAAAAAGGGAAAAAATCCAAAAATCACTGGAGCATGACCAGCATGGAGAAGACGTAAAAAATATCAAAAATACACAAAAAATGATTTCAAAAAATTAAATTAAATTGCAATGCCACCTGGTGACCAAGTTCAGACCTTTGAGTTCCTAGGAGTGTTCCTGTGTGATATCAAAGCAATTGGGTGAGCGGTTTTCGAGAAGATTTTTAAAGATTTGCCCCAAAAAGTAGAAAAAAATTCATTTAAAATCCGAATATCACTGGAGCATGATCATTTGAACAAATATGCCAGAAACCCACCCAAGGTACATTAATTTTGAAGTGAATTGGCATAAGAATGCCCATTGACTCACATGGTTATCAATAGGAGAGGGGCATTTACCTATAAATATACGAATTGAAAAAAGTCGTTGAAAATCAGGAATCCGCAGCATTGCCACGTACCTAGCGAACAACATTGTTTTGTTTGACCGTTCCAGAAGGAATATATCAACCAATTTTCAGCTTAATCTCAGTGATGGTTCTGGAGAAGAAGTAAAAAATAGCAAAAATACACAAAAGATCATAAAAAGCAAAAATCACTGGAGCGTGACCATTCGAGAACAAACTTGGTAGAGACCCACCCAAGGCACATCTCCGCCAAGTTAGAAGTGCATCTGGCTGACGGTTTTGTAGAAGTCGAAAAATGTGAATTGTGGACACTCAATGGACGGACGAGGGAGCCTCACAAAAGATCAGCTGACTGACAGGTCAGCATAGCTAAAAATGGCATCATGAATACCATAGATGCCAACCCTCAAAGATGCGTGACTGGGAGTTTCTTGTAAAAAGGGCATGAAATCAAAGCAAGTAGTCAATTTGGCCTGAAAATCCCTGTCATTTTAAGAACTTTTCGAGTCTAAAAAATGGGAGACTCCTCGTAAAAACAGGAGAGTTTATGGCTATGGAATACATTTATATGTGTATTTTTACTGGAAAGTGTCTTTCAGGGTAGACCTCAGGTTTGCAGCCCATCTCACCATTTGTCTGATTGAATATGCTTTGCCCAGGGACCTATTTCTTCTGTGTATGAACTTGTGATGGCAAACTTGGTGCGTGGACTGTAATGACTTGCAGATTTTTGCAATAGCAGCATTTAATTTGGCATAGCAAAATTAGACCCCCTCAATGGTTTTGCTTGTGGCCCATGTCATAGAAAATTGTTGTATGGGCTATATTTCCTATACTGTAAGAACTGGAAATATCAAACTTGGTGTGTGGATACTTCTTGGGATGGCGACATGTCATGAACCAAAAGTAGGTCACTGTGACCTTAACCTGACCTCCAGTGCATGGGGAAATCACCATGTAGTGCTGTGAATTTAAGAGTGCCCTCCTTAAATTTATGTTATTCTAGGTCATTATGACTTCATTTTTGAAATTCTTGTCCACAAAATTTATGTTAACCCTTAAAGTGCTGATTTCAGATTGAGTCAACAGCTCTCCTCATGGCACTTTGCACGCATTGTATGCAAAGTGCCCCAAGGAAAGCTGTTGACTAAGACTCCTTTTTGCTTTAGACTAGGCTTGCTGGTATTTGAGTGAAAGGTACCTTCATGAGTAACTTGAATCTTTTAACCATCATATGTTTAATGGTAATGAGAAAATGACTTTAGCAGTGATAAACACTTTAAGGGCTAAGATGTTTGCACTAGACTTTCATTTTCATTGTTTTGAGGCATTCACAGAATCAGCAAATTTAGTGGGTGGGATGGAAAAAAAATGTTAACATGCAATATCTTAAACAGTACCCAACTTGTTTTATTTATTTTTCTAAATTTTAAAGATAAACTCTTTGACCATCCATATTTAATGTCAGCTGAAATTGTTTAAGAAATCAAGTCAGCTTAGTGAAATACATTCACTTTGTGTGACCAACACAACTTTGTGAAATGTTATTCTGAGATCATGTAAGGGAAGCTGATTACAAACTAATCCTGAGGATACAATGTGTGGATAGCACTAGATGTGTTTTTATTTGTAGCAACACGGGCCATTTTGCTGGGGGGGACAAGGGGATGTATGGGGTCCCTCACTTTTAATTAAGCCCAAACAGATGCTGTGAAACCAGAGCCTTAGCCATTGCGGAGTGTAGCAAGGTGACCCATAAGTGTCCATGCCAACAAGATAAAGCCATTTGTTTTTGTGCCACTACCTAATTACCAGGGTTACCAGATACTTCCAAGCCCTTCCTGGATGACATGTGCTGGAATTAGCTGGGTTCCTGTCTCAGACATGTTGTGGGGTTGGAGGCAAGGTTGTGTATTTCTGTGCATTCTCACCTCCTGGCAAACTGATCAACTGCTGTCTGCATTGTGAAGTGAGTAGTCTGTGCTTCATCCAGTTGCTGAGACTAGATTTTTCAAGAAGGAATTACGACTTCCCGTTGACAGGAGTTTTCAGCCAGGTTGTTTGTGTGAAAGGTTGGTTAACGTTTTGGCTCTTTGCCTTTGACATCTGTAACCTTCCAGTGACATTTTCCTTCAAGATGCTGGATGGCCGTGGGGGATTTAAAGAAGGCCAAGCACTACTGGGCAACCTATCACTGTCACTCATAAGAAACTTATAGGCGACTCTTGTGTTTTTAAGTGGGCTTACAGAGGTCTGCATTTTGTCTTCTTTGTGTCTGTAAGGGCTACTTTGTAGACAAGATACTTGAGTTCTCTGGTCCTAGATCATTTCATCCTCCATTTTGAGGCAGGACCCTTCACAAAAGTTCACATGTAAGAAGAAAGGATGCCTGTACTGTACATCATGTTGAAAAAAAATCCAAACCTGTCTTAAACAAAAAATTCTTTTTTTCAGTCAGATTTTCATTTAGAGATCTGTAAGCCAGAAAATATGCGAGGTATCACATTAAAAAAAAAAAAAAAAAAGAAAAGAAACATTATTAAGACTAATGTATGTGTAGTTTCTTGGTTGACAATGGATCTTCCCACACTAATTTTTGAGCACCCAGGCTGGCATTTACTGTAAAATGCAGCGAAAAAAAAACTGAAGTACCAGAAGTTACTGTCATCCCTTGTGCCAGCCGTCTGTCTCCCATGACAGTATATATTGCAGCTTTTCCAAATTTGTGTCAGATATTCACAGTAACCAGTGTTTGCATTAATGCTCATATCTGCTTAAATTATGTATGTACCAGATCAATACTTGGATGTCACGGAGAACAGAGCTATACATTTTGGGGATGCATGATTAAAAAAAAAAAGGTAAATAAATAAATAAATTTCTATGATCTTAAATACATGGCTTTTTTTTGTGCTAATGTAGACCAAACAATACAATCAGAATGCTTAGCTGCATATCTCTGGTGTCCATGATAAACATCCAAACTGAAGCATCAGTGTAGCTGACAAGCACTTAAAGGGTCAATAGGACTCTGAAAAAAAAATCCTTGTGTCATGACATTGGTATACTTGCATCGTTTTTTGTTTTTTTAAACAAATATTTAAATGCAGGGTTCGCACAGGTCCTTGAAGTGCTTGAAAGTACTTGAATTTGCTACATTCATTTTCAAGGCCTTGAAAACCTTGAAAATCCAGAATTTTGGACAAAGGTCCTGGAAAAGTCCTTGAATTTTATTTTTAAGCATAACCCAATGAGGCAAGTTAGCAAGAAATATGAATATTTTCCACAAAATTTAGCATTTATGAACTTGAATCACATTAAGATGAACAGCATCTTCTGTCATTTTCCTTTGAAGTGGCTGGCAAATTCCATTTGTCAAAATGTAACACTGCAAATTACAAAGTATCTTTTTGCTTTTAACTCCCTTTTAACCCATGTAGGCTTAACAGTTCTTATCAAATCAGGCCTAACCAATTATGTGAGCCTTATTTACATGTTTGGCCTACTTTCAGGGACAAATACACTGTATCAAACATACAGGTAACAAAGTACATCACCTTCCTAGAAAGGAAACTGGGACATTCTTGTGAAAACTGTGCATGGGGATTGGTACATCTTCAGGTCTAATTTTACCCATATGCAGTTGTAGCAATTTTATAGACTAGATAGAGTCAATTTCAGGAATACAACCCATACTGGCTGTAGGCCTACATAAGTCACAGTAAACTCATAAAATAAACCATATTGAATTTATGTTTAAAAGGACTTTCGGTAATATGATCCACATATAGGCTTCTTTGTAAGTTTGTGAAAGTCGTCTGCCTGTTTCAAAAATTGAGTCTGATTCATATATGGTTGGAATAAATAATAAAGGTGGAATAATATCCATTGGTCTTATCAGTAGAGGGTTGAAAAGTGATGATTTAAACAATTTGTATGTTGTGTTCGATTGCTGGATCTGGTCCTTGAAAACTTGATTTAAGTGCTTGAAAAAGTCCTTGAAAGTCCTTGAATTTACTTTTCACGAACCTGTATGAACCCTTAAATGTTTATATTTGGATACTGCCTGAATGGTGCCCAAGAGAATGACATTACAGTGGTACCTCTTTTGAGAGACCACCCCACAGCTGGTCAAAATGTGGTCTCAAAACAGGTGGTCTTTCATTAGAGGTACATCAACATGTAAAAGATAGCGCATTTTTCTGACAGAGCGGTCTTAAAAAGATGTGCGGTCTCTCATTAGAGGGGTCTCTCAAGAGAGGTACCACTGTGCTGCAGTAGTACTAAAGACTGCAATCAAGAAGGTTTGACTGCAGCTGTACCAAAGTTTTATGAAAGATATCTTTTGGGATCGATGGACCAGAACTCTGTCAAAAATGGCTGCCTCAATCACTAACTCGGATCAGTTTTTGATATAGAGTGGTCTGTCATCTGTCCATCAGGGTCATCCGTTCACATGAATATATTTTCATCTTATTCTCCAAAATTGATGGGAAAATCCACTTCAAACCTGGTTGGCATGGTTCTCGACCAGGGATACCTGGGGAAAAAAGTGAAAAAGTAGATGTATGTACTCAAAGATAGGCACATATGTATAGAATGAGTGTACACTGAATCAAGGAATTTGAAACTGTTAGCTGGTACATGTATTACAATAACTCCTTTTGTTGATGCCTGCCTAGTCATTCCACTGGAATTGTTTAATGCCAGGCAAGCATCAAAATGAAATTTTCTACAAAACCATCACTCTGATTTTTCTGAAACTTAGTGGAAATGTACATGTGCATGTAGCTTGTGGGGGGATTAATCAAATTTGTTCACTAGGTGGTGACACTCTAGATCCCTGATATTTAACGAATTTTTCAATTTGGGTACTTGTCGGTTAATACATGCATTCCTAGTGATTACCATGTAAGTGTATGGGGATTGCAATGGAAGCTCCAAGGTTTACTTCCTCTCCAAAATCCTCATCCAATGGAAGCTCCAAGGTTTACTTCCTCTCCAAAATCCTCATCCCCTAGACTGAAGTGGGACTTCTTATGTGTTGGATGTTAAGGTCAGCTGAGGAGGGGCTTTCCACACAGCCCTCTTCTTTATATAGTTTGACTGAGGTCTAAAAGGTTTGAATTTGTTGTGTTAGACCAAATAATATTATTTATAAGGAACAATAATCAACATGAGGGAGAACTTTAAAAGCAGACAAATGCAGTTTACTGCTTTGAATGGACAGGTATTTTGAAATGCTTTTTGTTACATCTAACTTGTACAACTTCGAACAAATTTTTATTGCAATATATGTAAAGAGAAAGGTAGCTTGTTGGTCAAACACCAGTGTTCTTAGCCCAGATTGCTTATTTTGTAACAATAATGTCAAGATCCAATGCCATGGATTGGCACTTCATAATCTTTGATCCTGTGTCTAAATCGTGAGCCAAAGCTTGTTTGATCAGTGATGTTTCATGACTTGTACAACACTGCTGTGGTATCTGCATTTCTTGTGTAGCTTTAGGACAATCTAACCAATTATTTGTATAAAAACTGAAATATAGAGGGCCAAGTATCAAGCCTTTACGGACAACACAGCATACATGTATGAGCAATATATATATATAAGAAATGGCCATTGTAATTTACTGCCTGTCTGCAGTCCAAACATATGTAAACCACATAAACTTGTTTCTGCCATTACATGCCATACAATCCAAATTTTTCAAGTAGCTAATATTCCATGGCTAACTGCATCAAAAGCCTTTGTAGGTCAAGAAAAATTATACCAGTATAGTTGCCTTTGTCCATCAATTTCAAGACTGTATTGGTAACATGGATGAGTGCAGTAGCTGGTATTAACCTGGGTGTAACCTAAAGATAGTCTCTCTTGAAGGATTTGATACGGGTAATAATGATCATGGACTACTGTTTGTAATCGTGGTAATATTTTAGCAACCATGGGTAGAGTAGAAACAGGCCTACAGTTGCTTGTATCATCATAATCACCTTGGTTTTTAAAAAATTTTATGAGTATTTTGGTTCATTTTTTTGGGCAAAATCTTTTATTGAAAAAACAAAAACCTTATCTCCAAAACCATTTCACTATTTGCTTCGAAATATGAGTATGACACATTTTTCGCTGCTCTACAGGGTGCGAAAAAATTTCCTACAATCCTATTTTCCGGGACAAGTGAAATCCTTTTGAGGACAAGTGACTTTCAAATTTCACTTGTCCTTTGGACAAGCACTTTTTATTGGCAATCTGTTAAATTTCAAATTTTGATGGCATAAGAGACACATAAACTCACTGTATGACATAATGACTTCCATTAAAACATGCTCTTTTAAACCAAAACTTAGGTACACTTCATCAGCACGAGTGATATTATTGGGGAGGACAGGTGAAAATTTTTGTGTCACTTGCCCTACTGGCAAATATTTCAAAATAATTTTTCTTGCCCTGCTATGGCTCAGCAAGGAAGTACCTGTATGTGTATGCAAATCCTTCTGTCAACCAGGTAAAAATGTGTTGCTCTTGCAAATATAAAAGCTTGGAATTTTAGCTCAGCTGACTTGACAGTCAGCTGAGATTGTAGGATGATCAGGCATCCGTTGTCAGTCCATCCACTCACATTTCACATTTTCGACCGCTCCCAATCATTGGCCAGATCCTTTTCAAACTTGATAGGGATCTACCTTGGGTGGGTCTCTACCATGTTTGTTTAACAGGTCATGCTCTGGACAATGATTTTTGGATTTTATATGAATTTTTTTGTTCAGTGTTTGGCAAAACCTTAAAAAATCTATGAAATATCTTGCCAATTGCTGCAGAATTGCATAGGAACACTTCTGGGGACTCATAGACCTTAATTTCTTCACCAGTTGGCGCCATGATTTTTATCTATTTTTTACAAATTTTTCAGTACAGGTAGACATATTCTTTGTTCATTAATGTAAGTCAATGGTGATTGCAATACTACTTCATATTTTTGACTTGTCCTCCAAAACTGTTAGCCAGATTTGCTGAAAACTTGCTGAGGATGTACCTTGGGTAGGTCTCTAGGACACTTGTCCAAATGGTCATGCTCAAGTGATTTTTGTACTTTTGATGAGTTATTTTATTATTTGACAAAGTCTCGAAAAAATCTTCTTTGAAAGTGCTTGGCCAGTTGTTTTGAAAATGCATAGGGACACTTACAGGGAATGCTTCTCCAGATCCTAGACATTAATTTGTTCAAGTGGCGGGGCTGCACATTTTCAGTTTTCTTGTGCAGTTTTAGCTTTGTTGATGAAAAGTCACAGAGCTCATGCAATCACACATGTCTGTCTATTTGTCATTCTGTCCATAAAGGTTGTGCTTGTCAAAATGATACAGTCCTAATTTTTACCCTCGGCACATATAAAGTGCCGGAGGGTATTGTCGTCCCCTGTGTCGTCCATCATTCTGTCTGTCTTGTCAACATTACCACAATATCTTAAACAATATTCACTGTAGCTCAAGCAAATTTTTGTCACAGAAGGACCTTATGATGGACCTTCCTCTGGGTATTTAAAAACTTTTTATGAAACGTTTCATGTATGGCGTCAACCCTGACAACGTTACCGTAATATCCCAAAAAATATTGACTGCAGCTTTACCAAATTTTTGTCAGAGACCTATCTTATGATGGACCAGGTTCCTATTTAAAACCAGCTTCCTCTGATTATGTTTAAAGCTTTTATGAAACTTTTAATGTATTTATTTGAAGGCCGTCTGAGTGGCATCAACCCTGACAATGTTACCGCGACATCTCTAAAAAATATTGACCACATCTTTTCCCAAATTTTTGTCAGAGATGCTATAAACTGCCACCTGTTAGATGAAAACCTTTCATGATGTGAGCTGACTTTGGGTAACAAAATTTAAGTTTGGCCAAAAGATTTAAGTTATTTTAGCCAAGCTGGCAAAAAAACACAATCCATAGGGCAAGTCCAGATGTTTACACACACACCCCCCCCCCCCCCACACACACACACTTCCGCTGTTTGGGAGTAGATTTTCAGCTCGTCCGACTGTCTGCCAGTAGCAGAATCCCTGTGAGCAAAATATCTCCTGGAATTTGCAACAATAATATTGCAGGCCACATTAATGTCTTTATTTCTTTGCCTGATTACAATTTGGTGATGTTGACCCCATTTTTAAGGTCAAAGGACCTGTGTTTGTGCAAAATGGAAGATATCTAGTTTGTCAGCAATGACTGTTCTAGTTTAACATAGTTTAAATGAGCTCATCATACCAATACAATCTGTAAATTTATGTAAAAGTGATTTTGTGAAGTGCAAATGTGATGTAGTAATTTTCAGTGCATATAAGTTATTGTCATAGGTCAATACTGTACATTCATTTATGAAAAGGTTAAACTGCAGAAGAAGGAAACATTCTTGGCAGAGCATGCTGGGTTAAAACACACACACACACAAACAAAAACAAAATGTAAAATCTATGGAAATTTGCAACTTAAAACCACACAGGTGTGCTTGTGTTGATCATCATATTCGACAAGTGTTTAACTCTTTGAATGCCAGATTTTGACTGAGTCAACAGCTTATTTCAGTCTGCCTTGAGTAAAATGCACCCATCGAAGTGTGGTGAGGCAAGCTGTTGACCTTGAGCCATCAATATGCTGGTACTTGAACAGAAGGATTGTGTACAAAGACTACAAATCAAGTATTGTGTTTTCAACTCTGAGCATGCTGACTTTTGTTGAAGTTGGCATGGAAAGAGTTAACTTGTCCGAAATAATTTGATTTGGGTGAAACATAAAATTAATGCCGTTCTTGTTGCAGGATGAAACTGTTGGGGGCTACAGTGTTGCTGGTTGTTCTGCTACAGGCTGTTCAACCTGCGGAAATCCTCAGTCGCCAGATCAGGGCTGCCAAAAAAGGTAATAGTGAATTTGTCTACTTTGTTGCTGTTTTGATTTTTACTGAATGCTTGTTGCTGTTTCAAAACCGATTACCATGAAAAAAATGTACAATTTGTTGCTGTTTCAAAACTAAATACGCTGAAAAAAGTTCAACATTGTTGTTTGATGTTGGTTATGAATACTGCAAAAATATTAGAATATTGAATTGAAAGTTTCAATGAAAGGGGTGGCATGAAAGAGTTAAATGCAAACTTAACATTGTTACCACAACAGATACAATATAAATATATATATATATACACACACAAGACCCATGTTTCCCAATTGTAATATTTTAACGCTATGCAGTATGCACACATGTTGTACTTGCATTTTATTACATTGACAAGGGAACTTGGATCATGTATATTAGCAATGTTACTTACATGATGGGAGAAATGTAATAATGTGTGATAGGCAAGGTTTTTGTGTATCATGTCTGTGGGAAAACAAGATATATACATGCAGTGGGCATGTGAACACATTATGCATGAATGGAAAATACATGAGAAGTAAATTTTATGTGTATTGTCATTCCAGTTTCCACTCAGTACAATGTACCATGTTCAGATTAATATGGTTCAGACAGAGTGTCAGTATTAAGGGGTGTGCAATATATTTCATGTGCTTGATTATATTCTACAATAAAGGATCATATTTTAATGAAGACAACTGATACAAGTTAGTCATGTCAATTTTGTTAGTAATTTTCATGATGTGAAGGACCATACCTAGGGAAGAAATCTTTCAGGCAGGTTCCATTGTGCAATGTGATAGGGATGTGACTGTCACAGATTTTCAGCAGTGGGCATGGTGGGATTTTGTGTGTGCCTCAATGTATACCAACTGAGAGCCAATCATCCACTGCTAAATATGTAATTTCAGGGAAAATAGAATCTGGACCATGCTGGAGATATATATAAGTACATGCATCACATGGATAGATGGAGATAAGCATGTATCACATGAATGTGATGGACGTCTGGCCTGTTTATAACTGTCAGCTGTCATGTTTGTTTACCTGGACTGCTTGTGTACATGTACACAGTGCTTGTGGTTACACACATGAGCTACCAATCAGGCTGATAGACAGGTAAACCTGCTATCAAAAGTGTATGGAATTCAGTTTGCCTGCATAGTTAAGAGGAAAGGAAGCTGGTTCATCCAGTGCAGTAATATCCTGGACTGATCCACCTTTATCTGGCTACTTTTTTCCCTGCCATTTTCACCTCCCCCTCCACCCTGTCCTGTGAAGTTGGCTAGATGTGGTGTTGATTTACAGAGGCTTGGGGAAAGAGCTGCAGACCTCTGACTTGGATCCTACTAGAGTTACCAGAAAGATAGCCCTTGTTTTCAAACCACAAAGATGATATTACATGTTTCTCTGTGTTTATTTGTCTACTGATTGAAGATTCAACAGCTTCATGTCCTGAAAGTGAGCTTGAACATGTTGAAGTTTGGCTAATCTACACATGTGTTTTGACTTGCAGTATCAAGTATACATAACAAACAAGTAACATTGTGGTGAAAAGAAATGGAGAAGTACTACGTGTACAGTCAAACCTGGCTGGAAAGACCACCTCAGGTATGACCAGATTGAGGTGTTCTCATATATAGGAGGCAACTAAGCACAGTATCTTGGACAGGTGGTCTCGTTGGAATGGTCTCTTAAGACATGAACAGGGTTCCTGCGCATCATGAAAAATCAGTAAAAGTCCGTAATTTTAATGTATTGTTTTTAAGGCCCGTAAAAGGCAATAAATTTGGAATATGTGGCATTAAAAGTCATTAATTGTCGATTTGGGAGGGGATGGATCTAGAGTGTGTACCTTTCTGCTGAAATAATGCGTTTGTCATTGCAAGGGAATCAAAGGCAGTGCGCAGGGCACTCAGCAAATGCTTAAACAGAGGTGTATATCAAATTGCACGTAGACCGTTGCGCACAATGATGACCCGTCTTTTTCTAGTATTGCAAATGGTGCCCCGAGCAACGTGGTGAATGGGGTCAGTGACCCATTTAGCATTTTGTAAATATATAAAAAAAAGATATTTTTCAATGAAATGTCATTAAAAATAGTGTGAAATTGTCATTTAAAGTCCTGAATTTTGAAGTTCTCTAGGCTGCAGGAACCTTGATGGACTATTGTATATGTCACAGTTTTTCTCTGTAGCTTAAAATAGAAGGGACATTTTCTTGGCCTTTTTCTTTTGCTCCCTTCATTTATACATTAATGTGTATATATTTTGCTGTGATGAACTGGATCATTTGTCTTCATTTTTTGAGGACACAAAATATAAACAATTTTGGTTCACGGAATTCAAGTGTGATGAATCTCTAGGTCAGCTGAGCATGGGCTATTTACTTTGCCCTCTTGTTTATTAATAAGTTGATTTGAAAAGTTATTTTGGAAATATTGAGTAGATGTGTTTATCCCATAAAGGGGTATCACTTTTTTACATTATTTTTGAGCCTTTGAAACTGAGAAGATGGTATCTTTTTCAAACATCAATGGTCATGGCATTTGAATGGCTGTTGCGACAGATCTACTAAAGAAAATAAAAATCTTAGACTTTTTTTATTGCTTTAGTTAACATTATAAGAATGAGATTGCAACAGTTTTCAAGTCTTTATCAGCAAAAAAATGAGAAAGTGGTCATTCGAAGCTTGTGTGTGGTCCCTTTGTTGATGTTGAGAAAATGGTACTCAAAGGAAATGCTGCCTTCAGTGGGCTGTACATGGTTGGCATGGCCTTTGTTTCATGTGACACCTACATGCAGCTGATCCATAGTGTCCCTTTATGGGCTGAGTAGTGTGACTGGTCTTTCATTTTGAACTTCACAGATTTTTGTGTTCAGGAGGGGTTTTTTTTTGTTTTTTTTTTTTGTTTTTCTTTTTTCTTTTTTTTTTTTATTGGCAAACATGACATACCTCAACCCTAACCTCGCAGCCTGTCACATGGTTTTGGGTGTTGCTTCCCCAGCACACCCTGGTTGGGCCAAAAGGATTTGTGAGTGGTTGTTTGTTGCTAAATTGGACCTGGCAGGAAATAAAAGGAAGGACTGCTGATCATACAGGTGGCTCACTTGCTGATCAGGCATAGCTGAGCCCTTCGTGGCTGGAGCTTAGAAGATAAAGCGACGCCAACAAGAAAGGGCACAGAACCACTGAGACAGAGACTCTAACCTTTGAAACCCCAGAATTCATGCTTCAGAAAATTTGATGTTGCACATGGAAGTGTAATGTTTTTAGCAAATAATGCACAAGCATTACAAACAAGGAAAATTAATTTTGACCTACATAAGGTATCATATATATCTTTAAATGTACTTTCAATAATAATATAAATTTACATATAAATATCATGATGATGTGGGAAAATGTAGGATTTTTTCTGAACAAAATGCATTTAAATACAATGTGCAGTTAACTAAAAGCACAGAGTGTGGATTCCCTCAGCAGAAAGGAAATGATTCATGTTGCAGCCAGTTTCCACATGCAGTCACAGCAGGTCACTGAAAAAGTGTAATATTGCACTGAAAATACATTTATCAACATATTTACATTTTTTTATGCTGACTTAATTGTAAAACTTGACACTCCATCAGACTCGCATTGTTTACAAACATTATAGAGCAAGGTTTATTGTATTTCCCCACAAAAATACAAAAACAGTCAGAGATGGATGGCTATTCAGGTTTTTTGTTGTGATGCATGTGATTGTCCTTGAGGAAAAACCAGCAAGTAAGAGTACATGTACTGCTGAAATCTCTGGATCAGCACAAAGGTGGGAGTAACATGGCTGTCAACTGTTCCGTTCTCACAGGGAGTCTCCCCATTTTTGAGTCCTCAAAAGTGATGAAAATGACTGCATTTTGTGGCAAAATTCATGCACCTTTCATGAAAGTCTCTGGGTCACAGAGGTCTGGGGGTTGACACCTATGTAGTAATTCTCTCTTGCTGCACTACCTGGTATGCCACATGGCATAATAACCCTGACCTAGGTGCTGCGGCAGCTTGGCCAGGGTCATTGACTATCAGACACTGACAAAGGAAGGAGTAAAGTTTAAAATAAACTGAACCATTACATGTAAAACTTTACTCCCTCCTTTGTTAATGCCCCCAAACTATCCCAGCAGCTAGGCCAGGGTCATTATGCCATGTGGCATACTGGACTACTAGATGGCATGTGGTGCAGTGGCCTCTTTAACTCTTTTTCACCACATATTTATCCTGTGGCAAACCCGATTAACCACTGAGGTTCTAGGAATTTTGACATTTCAAAACACCATTTATATTCTATATTCCCAACATAAGAATAAGAACAAAGTAGGAAGTGAAGCAAATAGTACCAGCCACAATACCATACATTAACTTGTTTTGCAAAAGTCATATTTTCAATCACAAATTCAGGTGAACTTATGAGTATTCTTAACAATTTGATAAAATATCAAAATTTCTTCAAATTTGCACTGAAATTCAACTGGAGTCGCTTCCCGCGGCATGCCGACAATTTGACTGCAGTCACCTCCTGCGGTGAAAGAGTTAATGTATGTCCATGTAGCTGAACTATGATTGGTATCTTCATCAAGGACATTTTCTGTGTGGAATTTTACATTTGCCTGCATGTCATGAACATTTTACAATTTTGGTTTGCTATTTGGGAATTAAAATGTGATAAGCTACAGTGGTGGCTTCCTTGTAGAATTCATAGGTCCACTTTTACTAATCTACTTATTTTGGCAGTAGATATTTTACAGAGTGACACTTTTTAATTTTTAAATTGACCATTTGTATGGCTAAAAGAAGTTAGTTCAGTATCAGACTGCAACATTCCCAAATTACAACCCAACTTGACAAGCCCAGACTGGCAACTTCCTCCAGTTTGGTTCTGTTATGAGAGGGAAAAAACTATGTTGGCTCCAGATTTGCTGTAAAGATATACATGTACGTGCATAATAAAATCATTGAAGTAAAGGAATCAGGGATGTTCAAGTGGGTGTTTGACGGTTGCCATAACAGCTGAGCTTTTGGTGATGAAAGACACTGCACATTGGCACCCAGCAGGCATATTATCTTGTAAATATTTGCCCTGGCTCATAGGGTCCAGAAATGCACTGTGAAGGCGGCACCCAAACAGTCTGCAATGGCTTTTTTTTCAAGGTATGTGAACTTTTTTCTGCTCAACTTTTAAACTCCACTTTTAAAAGCTGAACAGCTCACTTGGCGTCTGTACATTGTGGATGTGAAGTGCCTAGAGTGCCGTGACAAAAATTGCTACCACTGTAAATTTCAATCAAAATTGTTGTTGCCATATGCGAAATGTTAAAACTTGAGATTCAAGATGATCTGCGTGTGATTGGCTGCAGCCTATATTTGTGACCACTCAGTGGTGCCCAACTTATAATTCCCCAGTACTGAATCAAAACTGTCTACCAGAGTATGCATGTCAGAAAAGACCACTCACTGTAAATTCTGTGTTGGAAGCCACTGCTTGTACCAAATATTATCTGTCACGGCATTTTCTGTAAATTCATCTGATATGTGTAACATCTTTTGGGAGGCTATAAAGATTTAGTTCATTTAGATGTGTTTTGCATTTATATTACATGTACATATTTTGGTAATTTTGGTTCAAAATAAGGTTGTGTTTGAAACAAAAGAATGTTTCGGGACCTGTGTTTGATAAATTGTCTGGAATAAAATGCCCAGCAGGTAAATTAAGATGTTAATTTTTGACTTAAATTAATATCCATTCACTCACAGGAAGTGCAGCATGTTAATCAGTCTGTCCTGCCAGTAATACAGGTCTTGCCACGAGCAAATCAAATACGGGCTGTTCATAACTTTGGTAAATTCTACGTTCACATGAGCTACAGGTCTGTATGAATTCAGTGTGTAAATCTGTATGGTTACGTGAGTGGTCATTTACCTGGAGTGTCCCAGGTGTGCAGGATGGAGTGTAAAACAGCATCACTGTCCTTCCGTTGCAAGGCTTGCAATCAATTTATGACACTTCACATTTCACCTAAATGCAGGGTGTGGGTTCTGATAGAGTTTGTGGTAACTGTGACAGAGAAGTAACATGTTGTTGAAAGAGTGATGTACCAGCAGGTAGGTATACTGTTTGAACACTGACCACACCACCCACAAATATCATGGGCAATTATACATTGGAGTTGTTTATATTATTATGTGTATCATCTCAAATTGATTTTACATCATGAAATTATTTCCTTGGCTCATCCTTAAACAAATCCATATTATTTCGAAGCATTAAGAAAGGAAGCGAATAGAAAGTATATGATTGCTGTATAATCACTTTGAAAACTGTGGGCGGACGCTTTGGAAATGTAATTAAAGTTAGCTCCAGTTGTAGACCTAGATTTATCTAACAGCATGTAAATTATCATATTTTAGGACTTTTTTGGGGGGGGGGGGGTACTTAAGACTGTAGAAGCACTTACAGAGGGGTAATATACATGTGCACAGTATATATGGTAAGTGACTCTAAGTACAATGCAGGTTTCAAGGAGATAGAGGCCCATGCAAGCCAGACAGGACTTTGTTTACCCCAAGTGGAGATGTCCTGATTCATTTCCCTGCCCCAAGCAGATCCTGTAACCATGGAAACAGGCATATAAGTTTGGTGCCCTTATCTGTACAACACATGGTAAAGGGCCCATAGCGTTTCCATGCTTCTGATGTTACCATGGGCACAGGTCATCTAGTCTTGTGTTCTGGCCTGTGGTACTAGATATTGATAGTGTAGACTTGTGTTGTTTGTTTTCAGCTCAATCAGCATGCATGGGGTAACTCTACATCTGTCTGTTGGGCTTACCTTGAGGTCGGGTTTTCTGGCTCATTGCTTACTACAAGTTTATTATTTTGTGTTTATATACACTCCAAGGTAGTATGAGGAGATCTAGACAGAAGCACTGCATGGGGAGCCACTCTTCACAGTAGAAGAAAAGGATACATGCAAACCAGAAAGCAGAGATTGCTACTTGAGTTCATGCACATTTGAAAGAAAAAAATGAAAAAAAAAAAAAATGATAAACATTTGTTTAAAAAAAATTGACCCCCCCCCCCCCCCCCCCCCCGAGTTCGATGTATGAACTGTACAGTTGGTCGAAGGAAATTCATTAAGTCATGAGTAAATAAAGCTACAACTTCAGATGACCATGCTGTCTGTATATAGTTTGAAAATAGTAGATGTACCACATGTTGTTTTGCAGTGCTGTGTACTGCATAATCTGCTGAGGTTGAGCTGTTTTTGTATTGGGTGCTTTGTCAAGTGTGCACAGAGATCCGAAGTAAATTTGCATTCCTCAAGAAGCATGCATAATTTGTTGACATATAGCATCAGTGAGTCATCAAAGAAAGCAAATGTTTTACAAAGCCAGTTGTATTCATGCCGTGGTGGTAATTTGTCGGTCTTCTTGTCTGTATCAAGAGGTAATTGAGCTGGAAGGGCCACTCTGATGTGTTTCCACACCAGCTGTCAATTTACAGACTGCAGACCAGTTCAAAGTAACTTACTTTCAAGTTGTGATGAGCAAAATACTTGATGACATTGATACCACTTGCACAAAATAGGCCAAATTGCATGTATGTTGCAAAAGGTTACATGTTTCGGGTTTTAGATTGACGGGAATGACCTGGGAAAGGAGCAACATGGAGCATCTGATCATAGCTTCCAAGTTTTGCATTTGTGGGGCCAAAATAAACACATCATTCATCCAGATTACCGAAACTTTAGCTCTAGACTACCCAGCTACACACAGTTAAATTCTGGTTATACAATGCACCAGTACAAACTTTTCAAGTGGGATGTGGTGGAGCACAGCGTAATGTAAGTCATTTAGTGCTGATGCATCAGTGTTTATTGCTCTGCCGCAGCCATGTGTGTCCTAAACATTGCATGCTATTATGTCAAGGCAAGTTTGTAATTGCCTTGGAAGCAGTCATATCAGTTCATTCATTCCTTTCTTCATTCATTCACACATTCATAGTTTGATAATTCTTGTCCAGCTCATATTTCCTGTACTGTATTGCTGAGAGATACCAAACTTGGCATGTATAAAATGATATACTTCTTGGGGGGGGGGGGGGGTGTTGTATACCAAAATTGAGGTCCCTGTGACCTTGACCTTTGACCCCTCTCATGGAACATGCTTGTGTGCACTGTATTCATGTACTGTTATACTTAGGAATACAAAACTGGATGTGTGGATACTTCTTGGGATAAGAGTGTGTCATACACATGTACCAATTAAGATCACTCTGATATTTATTTACCTTTGATGTGGTCACAGAAACTGCTTGCGTGGGCCTATTTTTTGTACTTCTGTAATAACTTATGCATACCAAACTTTGTGTGTTAGGTACATCTTGAGATAGGATTGTGTCATTTACCAAAATTAAAACTAAATCAGTGACCTTGATGTTTGACCTTTGACCCCATCATAAAAAATGCTTGTGTGTGCCATATTACCATAATGCACATACATGTACGTCCAGACAGCAAGCATGGTGTGTGGATACTTTTTAGGATAGGAGTGTGCCAGGCACCAAAATGAAGTCACTGTGGCCTTGACCATTAACCTTTGATCCAGTCATAGAATAATGCTTGTGTGGGGTGTGTTTCCTGTACTGTAATACATAGATACCAAACTTTGTGTGTGGGTATTTCTTGGAATAAAAGTGTGTCGCAAATCAAATCAAGGTCACTGTTACCTTGACCTTTGACCCCATCATAGAAAATGCTTCGTGGGCCATCTTTTCTGTACTGTAAAATCTACACAGATGCCAGACTTTGTGTGTGGATACTTCTTGGGAAAGGGGTGCATCACATACCAGAACTAGTTCACAGAGATCTTGACCTTTGACTCCATCATAGAAACTGCTTGTGTGGACCATATTTTCTACTCTGTACATAATACAAATACTTCTTGGGCAGTGAAGGTGGAAAACATATATTGCTGTGACTGACTATGCAGAAGTCATATGGGAATTCTACAGAATAATTTGACCTGAAAATATGCTGTGTGAAGGGGAATTTTATTTTATGTGTGAGATAAGGTTCACATATGTTTTAAGGTGTGAAATGCAACATTTTCCGTAATAAAATGTTGGGCGGACTTGCCTCTCTTTGATTACAGTGACATTGGAGGACGCTCCTCCTGCAGATGATTTGAAACTTTCTCTGAGGGGCTTACAAGGAAAGTATAAGAACTTGTACGACAGATACAAGAACCAGTATAAGGCTGGTAAGATGCACAACCAACCCACCTTGTACGAGTGTACCTTGGTTTGTCATGTCAGTCTTGTAGAAAATGCACTTTACTGAGCTTTGGAGTTTGAAAAACATGTGTGTACTTCTATACCTTGAATGTGGACTGTAAAATTGGTCAAGCCTATTAGAGAGGCGGGGCACATATTCTGAACATTTCAGTCTTGACAGAAATGGAGGAAACTGCACATTGTTAAAAATGACTCACTTAGGCGGAGGTCCAGGACTACAGAGATGAACACTATGAGGAGAACAAACAGTACCTGAGCTACACAGACCACTCTGGCAGCCTGCACCATCTGCACATTATCCAGATTATAGGTAGTGCTCTTTTTTAACCACTCCACACAAAATCACTTCATGTTGTACGTCTGGCATGTTGTAGAAGTGTAAATTCTGAATTGAGGGAATTTTGGCACGTATGCCTGTCAGTTTTAACGTGCACAGATGATGTAGCTGTAATGTGTCGTGAGTATGGGGCCATTCAGTTCATTACCAATAAGGGCTTACCATTGTACTCAGTGCTCTTGGGAAAAATTCAAGGTTACTGTGATAATGTTGAAACAAGATTACTTTGAGCATATTTAAGTGATTTCCTAAGGCTTACTCTTTTATTGTATCTTGACTAAACTTGTTCAAGTTCACCTGCATGTTGTACCAGACATTGACACAATAAAACACATTAATTGCCCAAGACATTTGCAGTAAAATAAGAGGGGGTTTAAGGGGTTTGTCTCATCAAACTTCATACAAAATAATTTTTCCCTTTCACAGTTCATGCAGATTACAATTTATCACCATAACAATTCACAAGATATAAGGTGGCTGATTCACAGAAAATAGAACGAAAATTACGTGAATCATTATTCATGGAAAATGTAAAAAAAGAGCTTATTCACATATCACAAAAATACCCCTTGGCCTCCCTCAATTAAGAATTATTGTTAAATTGACATAATTTTAATATAAGATATTGTTTTATTACTGTTTCAGTAAAACATGAAAAAGACTATTTAAATTAACATTTACCTGACTGACATACTGCTGCCCTATCCAAAAAGTTTGAATCAATATAGTTGTTTGCATTAGTCATGTAAGGATGGCGTGCTGTGTGCACACACTACATGTACAATGGGCATGAACATGTTGGATCTGTTAAAGCCCTCCTGGGCCAGACTGCACATGAATACTGCCTTGTAGGCTGTGAATACAAAAACGGAACATGGTCAGCGTGCAATCCCCGTACCAACACCAGGAGCATGACCCAGACTTTGAGGATCAAAAGAGCAGGGTGTGAGGTGAACAAGATGGTGATTGAGCCGTGCACTCGGCCTACAGGTAAATATGAGCACCATATTATGGTGATTACTGGAAATTGCCGCCAGTTCTCTGTGGCTCCAAATCTGCTGTTGCTTATTTTGCTAGTGCTGCTCACATAACAATAAGAATGAATTGAAACCATGTTCGTCAGAGCCAGTTTAACCCTTTCTTGGTTAGAATAATTAACTTAACTCTTTCAGTGCCAAATTTTGGACTGAGTCAACAGCTTTTCTGGGCACGCATTAAGCGCAATGCACCCAATGTGTGCCTGAAAAGATGTTGACCTGGGGTATTCTCTCAGGAACTATAGGCATACTAGTACTTGAATGAAAGGCCTTTTTACAAGGAATACGAATATGGGATCATAATCATAATGCCGACTAGTTTCACTGAAGTAGATCAACTTTAATTGTGATTGGTACTGAAAGAGTTAATCAGCTGTCCTTGGTGAAGGTCAAGCATATTGCCCTCAACCTGTGACAAGGCTATTGCCCTGGGATGGGCCATCATGGTACATGTAGGTATTATCTGCAGTTCTTGGCAAAACTTTTCTGTTGGGTAGGAAATTTGTGAATAAACATTAAAAGCATGCTTCAATTTTTGTCAGGGTGATTTGAGAAGGAAAGGGCCTAAGTTCAGTGTAATACTTGCATGCATTGCAGCTGGTCATGATTAACATACTCTTTGTTATGAGGTGAGCTTTTATGAAAAAAGTGATCTTTGTGGGATTATTCCATATATTAAATCTAAAAATCCATAGCACTGATCAACTACCGGAAAAGATACGGTAGATATATGCATGGGTATGTGTGTGCACACAATTTGATTAGGTTAAACACACGTGTGTTAATATACACAGAATTGTGACCAAGTATTCTAAACGCATTGGTTAATCGTGTTGATTGACATGATATTTTCAAGTAAGAAGTTTGAATTGATGGTGAAATGAATAGTGAATACAAGGTTATCTGTTTGTGAAGTGAACATATGTTGTGATGTTTTGATGCTTGCTTGGCAATCTCTCATTGTCTAAGATATTTTAAGTAAACAAATTTGTTTTTCAGGGCGCTGTCAATATCAGGCTACCCATTGGAGAAAATGTAACTATAAAACCAAGAAAACTAAGATGATTATGAGATTAAAGGTGAAAAAACAAGGTTGTAACCCCACCCGAGTGGTGACAAGGCGATGCCATATCTACCACTCAGGTAATATATTGTCCCTGTGTGCATTATGACATTGATCAACATGTACTTTTTAAAAGACTACAGTTGTCTCATGTTTTGAAGGGCTCATCTCACCTAGAATCCACCTGCTTGAAAAAGCAAAATGTAACAACTTTCACAGCCGGTGCATGACAAACATTTTGAAGGTGTAATGAATTTATGGTGAAAACAACAGGCTTTCATAAGAGTGTGCCACAGTGTATTTCACGTTGGGCTCCATGTAGCATAAATTGTAAATTATACAGTTGCAGACATTTTTGGTAAAATGGCAAGAAAATGTATTTTAGCTTTACAGTTTCATTATCCAACAGCAGGGGTAAAAAACCTTGTGATGTTAATTGCTTAGTTTCCCATAGGTTACATACATCCCTTAAAGCTCCTCAGGTGTAGGTACTTGACATGATCAGTTTAATTAGAGTGGGAATTTGTGATCGGACTAACTATAGGGTCAAAAGTTATGCTGAAATTTTTTTTTATGATTAAACTGAGCAGAAACATTAAAATCATAATATGTTGTCCTCATCATTATCCAGTTTGGTCAGCATTGTGTAGATTTACTTTACCCTGTAACAAAATCAGGTATAAGTTTTGGTTCAGATAGCCCCTACTCAGTGGTAAACATATGTATTACCTGGTGCTAAATTGAAAAGAGTGTCAGTGCTGTGATGGCACACTTCATGAAATGCTTATATCAAAAGGTGTGAACTCACATAGTTCCTGGGGTAACTTGACTTCGGTTAGTTCTTAGGCTTGATTTTGAATGAAAAAATCATGAAAATGGTATTTTACACTTGCAAATAGTTTGGTTATCAGTAGATCACCTGTGTAATCAGATAATTGAATGTGTTGATATGGAATGTTGTCCTTGATGATATCAGGCACTTTGCATTATGTGATTACATGAACTTTATCTGTCAACCAAACAGTATTAATGTGGTCTATTTGTATGTATGTATGTTGCAGACTGCAGATACCACAGAGCAAGATGGTCTAAATGTGATGACACAACATATATGAGAAACCTCACCCTCAAACTCAGGGGGCCCAAGAAAAGAAGAGGGTGTCCTCAGACCAGAACTTTCATGTATCCTTGTCATAATGTGATATTCTACAAAGGTATGTGTACGTCTCATTTGCTAGCTACTCCCCCCCCCCCCCCCCCTTGCAAAAAAAAAAAAAAGAAACCAAAAGCAAAAACAAAGATCGTGCCACCAATATTGTGTGTATACATATAAGATTATTACTTTTAGAAGGACTTTTGATAAGTTTAATTGTTAAGATAATTTTTTATTGCCAATCGTGTCATAACTTGATCTACTTATGTCAAACTAGTCTGAATTATGATTAGAATCCCAGATTCATATTCCTTGTAGACTTTTCATTCAAGTACCAGCATGCCTATAGTTCCAGAGAAAATTGCGCCCAATGCATGCTGAGAAAAGCTGTACACTTAGTCCAAAATTTGGCACTGAAAAAGTTAAGTTCATCAGGTTTTATGTCCATCTGCTTGATCAATTTATAGAAGCATGTACATAACATTTAAAGCAACATAAGACAATGAAGCTTACCAAATTTAAAAACACTTCCATGTGATTTGTTGAATTCTTTACCTTGTATTCCAGATTGTGCTTATCATAGAAAAGGATGGACCCAATGTGATGCAGTGACACAAAGGCAAAAAATGACCTTGACCTTGAAGATTAACCAGGCTGGATGTGAACAAGTGAAAGAGTTCACCCGGCCTTGTAAATATGTACGCTGGAATAAAGGTAACAGGGAAAAACAGAATGAAAGCCAAATGTGATAACAGCAGAAAAATTAAGTTTCTTAATTAGCATTGTGGAAATTCCTACCATTTTCAGGTGATCTGGGGATTGCTAGTGAAAGGTCTTTTTATGGAAGTGTGCACTGTATTGTGATGTGTGTCACATGTTAACATGTTACAATACTACTCATTTCCTAAAAGAAAAAATGAAGAATACCTTGGTAACATGTTTACATAAAGTTTAAAGGGAAATATGTTTTTATGAATTAATACAGTTATTTAACCAAATTTTAACTTTTATCAAAGTTAGCATGGTTGGCTTGTATGCCAAATCAGTAGTTTTTTTGCCAATACGTTATTACTATTATTATTATTATTATTATTATTATTATTATTATTATTATTATTATTATTATGTTCTTGTTCTTTGTCTTTTTCATGTCCAATACTTTTGGATGGAACAGCTTCTTTTGAAGCAAATTTGCCAAAAAAATTCGAGTGGTGAATTCTGTAACAATATAAGTGAAAAAAAATAATGCAGGTAATGTTTGGCAGTACTTATAAAGTTTTCATGTGCACAAAAATTTTTGATTTAACATTGTGTTTGTTGCACTTAATTTCAAGTAAAATTCATGTAAGAAAATGTAAATTTTCAGTTTGATTAGTCTGATCTTCCGAAATAACAAACGTAGGTGAAATAAATGGTACTGTCTTTCTATTCTCCTTGGTCACCTATTTTGTGGAACTTCTAGCTGGCCTCCTTCATTGAAGAAATTGTAACAATGGGACCTTTTCTTAACTTTCACTTTATCACCACCTTAAGTAGAAAATATGATCTAACAATTAATAGTAAAATACAGTTGAACATGTAAAGGTTGCAAATCATATTTCCAGACATTTCACTTGCACAGCTTTTGTGACCCTTTTTACATTTTTAATAGGTGCCTGTCATCTTTAATTTCAGTACATGTACTAGTTCAGAGCATTTAGGAGTGGTATTAGATCCTTTGTGCTTTGAAACTTTTCCTGACAAATTACTGTTTGTGTAAAAGAAAAAGTCCAGTATTTTTGTGCATCAAATTCGCCAATTTTGTATTAGCTGTGTGGATATTTTTGTAAAGAGAGTTGTTGATTTTACTTGCTTGAAGTACACTTTATAGTTATTGTGATTCAAATTAAATAGATGTCTGGTGTTAGCACTTGAAGCATGCTCTGAAATGTATGCACCATTGAATGTTCTCATTTTCCATGCGCTAAAGGTTTAATGTACACAAAAAAAATCTAGCTACATGTACATGTACATCTGAGCAAATTGGGTGTACAGTCCAGATATAACAAGTTTGGAAATGAATAATCAGGTTAGTAGAGCAGTTGGGATTCATAATAAAAGAGTCATTTGGAAGGATTGTCAGTAATTGTGATAATCAATTCTATGAGAAATATGAAAATATCAATCACAGAAGGCCCAATTTATACAATAACAATTGGTCATATGCCAGTCAGCTGCTTATTGCTAATGCAGGCTCTTAGCATTTACCCCATTAGCACAATTTAATCAGAATTAGTCATGTTCTTCATGTACGCGTAGGTTGTGATTTTATGGAAGGACCTGCAACTCATGTAACACTAGCACAATGTAAGTGTAAGTTTAACGTTGGTGGCTGATAAAGATAATGGGGAAATGATTTTCAGAGTTGAAGAACTTGATTTTTCGTTTTTATTAGTATCAATTATTTGCATATATAAGAAATGTGAAAATGTTGAGTTTTTGACTCAAAGAGAAGCACATTTATCAGTTTGATCTCTTTATTTTTATGACTTTAGGTACACATTGTAGTTTTACATGCATATGATACCCACAAAACACTTGGAATATGGCATTGTATTGTAGTCACAATATGTGACTTCCATGGCCAGCCAGTGGTTAGGTATGCATTTAATGTTCTACACTCAAGTCATGTGTCAAAAAAAGAAAAAGGAAAAAAACCCAGCCCCACAGTATGCTTTCAGGTTGTCAGTATACCAGAGGCAGATGGTCAAAATGTAACAAGAAAACATATGACAGGACTTTAATTATGAAACTGAGACGCAACAATGGCAAGAAAACTGGATGTCCTGCGATCAAGAAGTACACCCTACCATGTCGAAACATTGTTAAGTATAAAGGTAATTTTCTCAAATATGGGAGCAAAGCAGATATATATATATATATATATATATATATATATATATATATATATATATATATATATATATATATATATATATATAACAGGGTGATGTGTAGTACTACAGAATTTTGTGCAAAATTTCTGCACATAAATTCCAAAACTGTAGTGTTATAAGTTGAAACCAATAATTTCAACTAGTATTATTATATGGTTGCGTTTTTGTAAATGTATAGAAGTGTTGCATTTTTGCTTTCTCAGTTTTTGCCACCTGGGTGTGTTAAAAGTTAATGTGGCTCATAGTCTAGAAGGGTAAAGGTAAACATAAGATATAAATGTAAATGTATTGTAGTTTTGATTTCTTATCAATTTTAGGAGAGAAAAATGTACAAGGCCAGCTGCAGCTTGACTTGCCAGGCAGTGCCACAACCACTGACTTAAGACTATAGACATGTTGGTACTTAAATGAAAGCTCTTTTCATGAAGAATTTAAATATGCAATTGTTGTCTTAAATCTAGGTAAATATATGAAAAAATCAGGGACTGGTATGGAATGAGTTAAGTGGTATTGTCCCAGTGTTTTTTTTTTAAGACAACAGGCCAAAGAAGGAGATAAAGAAACATGATGGAGACCATCTGAAAGTCTCCTGACCAAAGAATTCATTAATGGGCAAGTGTGTGTGGATGTAACTGTGGTGTTTTGGGTGTTTGGCTTTGCCTTGTGGTCCCTTTTCTGTAGATTTTGTTGATAGATCCAAATGCATCATTTTGTGCCCCATTATTTGCATATGAAGAGCTGTTTTCTGCATTTGAAAGAAGAAATTATGCAGTCAAGAGGTCTCACAAAATAAACATTTTGTGTCAATGGAGTACACATTTCAATAGATGAGGTTCATTTTTTCTTGTAAAGTTATAAATTTGTCAAGATTTTACCAAATTTGTCAAGATTTGAAAAGTTGGAAATTCATACACTTGAAAATAAGTGATTTGCTGTATTTTGATCATCTTTTAGGTTGTAAATATCTAAGAAGCCGTTGGTCTGACTGTGACCCAGTTACTGATAAGAGAACTATGACCTTGACCTTGAAGGTCCAAAAAACAGGATGTGAAGCTACCCGAAAATATCACCGGGCATGCAATCACATTTACCATCAAGGTAAGTGCACAGGTTAATATGTATACTATGTAATAACTGTTTATGTACATAATAAGATATGTATGTACATCACAGACAGTTTTAGCTCAGCTGACTTGTCAGTCAGCTGATCGTATAGGATGGTCCTTTGTCCGTCTGTCTGTCCATAATTCACATTTTGGACTTATTCTCCAAAAGCGTCAGCCAGAATTACTTCAAACTTTGTGGGGATGTACCCAGGGTGGGTGTCCACCAAATTTGTACAAAAAGTCATGCTTCAGTGATTTTTGTATTTTGGGCTCAGCTGACTTGTCAGCAGCTGAGCTTATCTTATGGTCCTTTGTCCTCCTTTGTCATCTACAATTGACTTGTTCTCCAAAACCGTAAGCCATACTCACTCCAAACATGGTGGCAATGTACCTTTGGTGGATCCCTGCAAAGTTTGTTCAAGTGGTCATGCTCCAGTGATTTTTGGATTTTTTATGATTTGATTCTTTTTTGGGGCAAATCTTACAAAATCTTCTGAAACTGCTCACCTGCTTGCTTTGATATCACACATAAACACTCCTAGGGACTCCTAGTTCTTAATTTGTTCACCATGTGGTGTTGCAATATTTTTTTCTTTTTACCTCAGCTGACTTGTCAGTCAGCTGAGGTTTTGTGAGGGTCCATCGTCCGTCCGTCGTCCGTCTGTCCACAATTCACATTTTCGACTTCTTCTCAAAAACCATCAGCCAGATCCACTTCAAACTTGGTGGAGAAGTGCTTTGGGTGGGTTTCTACCAAGTTTGTGTAAATGGTCACGGTCCAGTGATTTTTGGATTTTTAATGAATTTTTTTGTTCTTTTGTGGGCAAATCTTAAAAAAAAAAATCTTCTTCTCCGAAACCACCCACCCAATTGCTTTGATATCACACAGGAACACTCCCTGGGACTCCTAGTTCTTCATTTGTTCACCAGGTGGCACTGCAATTTTTTTCTAATTTTTTATGAATTTTTGTGTGTTATAGCTATTTTAGACTTCTTCTCCAGAACCGTCACTCAGAATAAGCTGAAACATGGTGGATATGTTCCTTGAAGAAGGGTCAAACAAAGTTGTTCACTATGTGGGAATGCTGCAGATTCCTGATTTTTAACGATTTTTTCAATTCTGGTACTTATCGGTCAATGCAGCTTTCCTATTGATTACTACGGAAGTCAATGGGCATTCTAATGCTAATTCACATTTTCGACTTCTCCGAAAGCATCATCCAGATTGTCTTCAAACTTAGTGGAAATGTACCTTGGGTGGGTTTCTACCAGTTTTGTTCAAATGTATGTGCTCCAGTGATTTTTGGATTTTTAATGATTTTTTTTTTTTTTTTTTTTTTTTGACAAATCTTGAAAAAATCTTCTCCGAAACCGCTCACCCAATTGCTTTTATATCACACAGGAAGACACTTAGGGACTCCTTGTTGTTGATTTGTTCACCAGGTGGCGCTGCAGTTTTTTTCTAATTTTTTATGAATTTTTGTGTGTTACAGCTATTTTCGACTTCTTCGCCAGAACCGTCACTCAGATTAAGCTTACATGTGGTGGATATGTTCCTCATGGAAGGGCCAAACAAAGTTGTTCACTATGTGGGAATGCTTCAGATTACTGATTTTTAATGATTTTTTAAATTCAGCTCCTTTGCGGTAAATGCACCTTTCCTATTGATTACCATGTAAGTCAATGGGCATTCTAATGCTAATTTACATTTTCAACTTCTTCTCCAAAACTGTTATCCAGATTTACTTCAAACTTGGCGGGGATGTACCTTGGGTGGGTGTCTACCAGGTTTGTTCCAATGGTCATGTTCCAATGAATTTGGATTTTTTTTATGATTTTTTTTTCAAAAATCTCTACAAAAGTTTTAATAGGAAAGTTTAACTTGGGAATTTCTTGTAGTGGTCATAACTTAAATAATATTGGCCAGATTTACTTCAAACTTGGTGGGGATGTGCCTTGGGTGGATCTCTACCAATGCTAATTCACAGGACAACTGAGATGAGATTTACTGTTTACTTGATAACTTGAGATCTGTTTTGAGTTAGCTACACATGTTAATTATTCTGTATGAAGGTCATGCTGAGACAGTACATGAATGACCTTGACCTCATTTGTGGGGTCACAGTGCAACATACATGAATTTTACTCTTCATTATAACTTGAGAACTACTTGAACTTTGATGTTGCACATGTAAGTGTTCTTCTATAAAGGTCAGACTTACTTAAAACATGGTGTCCTTGATCCTTTCCCAAGTTCATAGAGCTGCAAGTGTGATGAATGTCAAGATCAGCTGAGGCATAGGCTGTTCACACAGCCCTCTTGTTCATGATTTTTTGTGTGTTTTTTTTCCATTTTCTTCTTCTTCTCCAGAACCATCGCACAGATTAAGCTAAAAGTTGGTGGACATGTTCCTGGGGGAAGGGGCAAACAAGTTTGTTCACTACGTGGCACTGCTGTTGATTCCTGATTTTTAAATTTTTATTCAGTTTGGGTACTTATCGGTCAATGCACCTTTCCTGTTGATTACTTTGTAAGTCAGTGGGCATTCTAATGCTAATTCACATTTTCAACTTCTCCAAAATCATTATCCAGATTGTCTTCAAACTTGGTGTCAATGTACCTTGGGTGTGTCTCTACCAGATTTGTTCCAATGGTGATGCTCCATGGATTTTTGGATTTTTTCTATGAATTTGTTTGTTCTTTTTTGGGGGGGAGGGGGGGGCAAATCTTAAAAAATCACAAGACTCAGAGTATATGTGTATGTCAGCTTAGCACAGGACTGTCACAGTTTTCTTGTTTATAATTTTTTTGTTCTTTTTTGGGGCAGATCTTTAAAAAAATCTTCCTCTCCGAAAGTGCTCACCCAATTGCTTTGATATTACACATGAACACTCCTATGGACTCCTAGTTCTTAATTTGTTCACCATGTGGCGCTGCAATTTAAAAAGAAAATTTTAATTTTTTTGTGTGTGTTTTTGCTATTTTGGACTTCTCCAGAACCATCACTCTCATTAAGATGAAACTTGGTGGATATATTCTTCATGAAAAGGTCAAACAAAAATGTTCACCAGGTGGCACTGCTATGCAGTTTTGATTTTTAATAAATTTTTCAATTCAGGTACAGAATGGCATAAACAGACAAACATGATAGTCAAGAAAATAGTTAATACTTTTATTCACAGTTTTTGTTTTTGTACATCACAAATATAATGTATGAACCAAACATTTGCACTTTCAGTGTTTAATGATTAAGAAGAACAGTTAACAGGTAGCATGGAGGTTTTAATGAACCAGGAGTCGTGGGAAAATAAAAGTAGTAGCAGGAATAATTGCCCATTGGGAAGAGGGCATTGGATATTATGCATAGATAGTCAGCATTTGCTGTTCCTGTTCTCCAAATGTTAAAAACTAAGTTGTATGTAAGTATTGCTGTGTAACTTGAATTCACAAGTCATGTTATATTGGCCTAATGTAAGAACACCAAATTCAGGATAAAAGTTAGTGCAATTGTTAATGTTATTATAAGCACAGAACAGCTGCCATTGACCTGGTCTGAAGGAATTCTTGTGTATTTCAAAATGCCCAAAGCCCATTATGCAGATATATGATCTACTGTGCTCACAGCATTTATAGACTAGAATTCTTATGAATTACTTGCATGTGCTGATTCATTGGGCTGTCTTCTTCCAATAACATTTTTTAAAAAAATCTGGTTGAGTGGAATCAGCATAATAGTTGTTGCAAAATAATGTGACATTTCAGGCTGTAAGTATGACAATGGGCCCTGGTCAGCGTGTGATGAAGTGCACAATGTGAGGAAAAAGACACTGACATTGAAGCACTACAAGGCTGGATGTGTGATGAGGAAAGTACTGAGTACACCTTGCAGGCATCACCGCAGAGGTAAGACTCACTCAATTGCAGGAATTCTAACCTCGTTTTGGCCAGATCATGTATTTTGTCCATATGCTTCAGTTTGCTTTTAGGACCCTTTAACCCTTTCCCCTTGCATAAAGAGTTGAGTCAACAGCTTTCCTTGGCTTGGGTTGGGCACTATGCGCCTGACCCATGTTGGCCTGGGTCATATGATCTTCCTAGGTCTCATCTACAATTCTCAGTCAAATTGTTATTAGGGACTTGAAATTAATGGAAGACATTGAAGCAAATGACATTTGACCACCAGCTGGTTTTGGCTGGTTCAAGGAGAAAAGGGTTACACAAAGGCTCCCAAGCCCTAGTTTTGTAGTAATTGTATTTGTGAAGATACATCCCTTCAAAATCTGCCTTTATTTTGCCAATTTTCATTTGTGAGATGGATCTCCCTCTAGAAGGGCATCAAACATTGGTCAAAGCTAAAGTGTGGATGATAAAGGATCCACTGCTTGCCCGGACAAATTGTAAAGTTCAACTGACCCATAGCACTGGCAGAAATATCATTTCAAAACAGAAAAATCCCTAATTACTTTTATAAGTTTTGTGTGTGCTTTTTTCTTTTGATTAGACATCTTATTTTGTCAGGCTGTTTCTATACCCGAGGCCCTTGGTCAGTTTGCAACCCAAAGACCAACACAAGAGAGAGGACTTCTACTCTGCGACGCTACCGGCGTGAGTGTGAGCTGCTGAAGGTGGAAACTCAAAGGTGCACACCAGATATTATTGTTGCTGAGAAAATCCGTGATGACTGATGGCCTATGGTGACTCAGATGGAGGGTGATTATACTAACAGGCCCGGTGGAGAAGATGAAATGTATTCAGTTGGCAGAGGAAGTGGAGTGCAGACGTGCATCATGCTGAACATAAATTAGACTTGAATATTTGTGAACCAATGTAGGATTTTGGCTTCTTGATACCTTTATCGTGGAAGGAATGTGAAAAAATGGAATTGAAAATGTAACAGTTGTGATTCTACAGTAAAAAAAAAATTGATGGCTTGTATTTTTGGTAAGCATGATAACAAAGTGATAAATAATACAAAACTTTTATCTTGCAGAAGCCTGCATTTGAGTTTCAAATAATTTTATGCTGTGGCTAAGGTTGGGACAATATATTGAAATACAGCATTACTAACCCTGTACCGAATCGTATCATCATACATTCCTTGTGTAGTCAATTTTCATGATACGATTTAAATTCAATTTTACCATAACTGTCGAATCTTATATGAAGAAATTTGATAAACACCCCTGTATGGAGAGGAACAGCCAATAATGCACATTTCACAGCCTACATCAATTCATTGCTGGTGCATGTAGACACAGCAGAATGATCTATCAAAACACCAGCACAGAGGCTGTGATACTGACTGTTGTATGTAAATTCAAAGAGTGTGATCACTTCATACATTGTGATACTTATCATGATGCCTGTCTTTGTACCAAAAAGTATCATGATACAGACATTAGTAATGATACACAACCCTAGCTGTAGCACAGAGTTTTCTCTTCAAGTATAGTGTTACATGTGTGGAACACATAAGACCATTTAGGATCTGTAAGATGCCAGTTAATTTTCTGCATTTTCACAGTACAGAAGGTACATTTTTCAAACAACCTTTGCCCACATGTATAGTGCAACAAAAATGCTGGTTTTTTTGTTTTTTGTTTTTTTTTTTTGTGGAGGGGGGTGGTGGTGGTTGTGGCTGTATTAACATAATTTTCAGATAAAATCTAGTGTTCTGACCTTTTTTTAGACACTTTATTTTTTTGATGTTCTTCAGGTCAAGCTATTTATTTCTACACAGAATGATTTTTTCTGTTTTATTGTATTTTCTTACTCAATTAATTTTACAACAAAAGATGATGCATGTGAAGACTAACACATGTACGCCATCTAGTGGTATCTTGAAGAACTTCAAGTAAAAGTGCATATATATATATATATATATATACCATTGAGATTATAAGGAGATAAATGAACACACTATTGGAGCTTCATCTTCATATATTTGAAAGGATTTAGTGAAGTTTTGTATGGGGAACTTAAAGACTGGACTATTACATGTATTAGACGATCAGAAATTTTTGAACCTGTGATGAAGCTTTCCAAAATTTGGTTTTGTAGGAACCCATTTTATTGCTCCTTGTGATGTTTTTCTTCTGCATTCTCTGTAAAATTATGCTAAAATCACTGCAAACTTTATGTACATGTATGAATCATTTATGTCTTCTGCAGAGTTGTTTCAGATATAAGAGGTATCATTCCAAGTCCTGAAAAAGCTTACTTTTTAACAATCATCAATGAAAAAACATCAGCATTTTGAGACATCACAAAAAAGGGTACATATGGCATTACCCTCCCCCCCCCCCCTCCCCCCAGCATGTGCTTTTGAAAACAGTATTGTGAAAACCACTTCATCAAAACTAACATCAGGCAAATGTAAAACTGATCAACTGTAAGATTCTCGAGATGAAACACCTTTTATATCAAACTTGTGCAGTTTCTGGCGCATGTACATCAGATTATTGGATGTTTAGTTTGTCAAGGTTCTAGTGTTGTTGTGGGCCATATTTTTATTGATCTGCAAACATTTGTGTGTCTGTGTGAGCTTCAGTGTTGTGTTTTATTTCATACTTCATATATTCCCAAAGGACCCCACTGAAAATAACTCCACAGATTTTGTGTTATCTTTGCACCTCTTCATTTTATTTGACACTTTATTGTATTTTATTTTGGTGCTAAATCAAGTAAAATCACAATTGCACCAAAGTTTCAGTGACGTACATATTGCCATTGTCCCTTGGCAGCCTCAAACAAGTTGACCAACATCCAGTCACATGATGGGACAGTTTGACGTGCTCCTTCAGTGAACAATTTAATTCTGATGATGGGGTCTGTGGAGTAAACTGTGTTGCAGCAAAATCACTTTAACCGTACAGGTCTTGGTCAGTGGTTCTGGCACTGCCTGGCAAGTCATGCTGCAGCTGCCCTTGTGGCAGCTGCAGCATGACTTGCCAGGCAGTGCCATAACTGCTGACTTAATACTATAGGCATGTTGGTACGTGAACGAAACCTCTTTTCATGAAGAATTTAAATATCCAATTGTCCTTTTAAATCTAGGTAAATATACGGAAAAATCAGGGACTGGTATGGAGTGAGTTAAAATGAGGGTACATTTAACATAGAAGTTCATGTAATAGGAAATGTGGAACAGTAGGAACCATGGGACTTGACATGATACATGGATATCAGAATCCACCTTATAATGAGCCCCTCCAGGAGGGAGCAGTATCTATACTACTTACATGAAATCCATCACCTTGTGCACATAAAACTCTCAATTCGCTGCATCCTGTATTTGTCAGTAAGCAATTCCGAAGCTGCTATGATCAGAACACAGAAAATGCCACAGTTGGTAATGAAATGGGCAATACATTGTATTACAATACACTTTTTGTTGCAGGTTTTTATGAAAAAGAATGAAAATTAACTGGTGAATAAAATCGGTTGAGACAGAAACTATTTAAGAAACCGATGGGAGAGGTAGCATATTTCTCTTCAGTTTGTTGGTTATTTCATTTTACTCATTTGTGTATACTTGTTATTATGCAACACAAAAAGATACAAAGAATGTCACAAAAACTTCAATGCTTTTGAAAAGGCATTCTGTCAGCTCATATATACATGCTTGTCAAATAATATGTGCTTCAGAAATGTATGTTTTGTCAGCAGAACTTACCATGATTGTTTGATATGAGGTGTTTAAGCATGGTGGAGTTGGATGTTCATTGGAGACATTGTATGCCTGAGCATGACAAAAGTATTCTATCAGAACAAGCTCAAGCAGGGTAACTTTGTAATTGAAAATTTTAGGTTAATTGTGGGAATATACATGCTGTGTGATGCCACTTTGAGATAACACAAGAAGCAGGTTGTTGATAATTACTTATTGGAGACTGTGCTGCTGTGAATAACCTGTATTGCAAATGTATGGATTTTTACAAAATAATATACTTGCAGACAAAAGTCTAGCAATTCCATGTAGGGTGGATCAGTATATCTATATTATGATATATTGAGTGCTGACCACCTTTTTGATGTCAGAACACAACCGTTTTCTTTATGTTTATGCATCTGTTGGGTCACCTGTTGTCCTGCATTTGCCATGTATCACCTTCAGTTAACCTGTGTCTAGCCAGGTTGCGCTGATGTGCTGCTTCTGGCGGATTTTGTTGCATGACCTGCGCATATTCTTTCCCTGCTTGGGCCAAATGCAGGACAACAGGTGACCCAACAGATGTATAAACATGAACAAAAGGGTTGTGTTCTGATGTCAGGAAGGTGGTCACCACTTCATATACCATAATCTAGATATACTGATCTACCCTATATGAAATTGCTTGACTTTATCTGCAACTATATTTTATTGAAACATCTATTTTTTTTCCTTTTTCAAATTTGGGAAGAAAATCTTCCAAATAAAAACCTGCTTGTAACCTTTCAGCATGAGTGAAATAAAAAAGTGAAAAAATACACCCTAAGAAATGAAATAATGTGATAGCTTTTTAGTTTTAATTTCAGTGTTTACCAAGATTAAAGAAACTGACTGGTTTTGAAGTTTTTGCCTTGGATACAGATGCTGGCTTCTCAGGCCAACCAACCTGAGTAGGATGTTGTACTGGGATTTGCTGACTTTGGTGCCTCATAGATCTTGCTACAATGACAATTTATTGGTTTCCAACAGTAGGAACAACAATATTTTAATAATCAGATTATGGCTTGGTTCTGAGTTTCCATTTTATGCTTTTCACTATTGTATGGTCATTTTTTTAATTAGGAAACAATGGTTTTGAAACAGCAACAAAATAGCATAAATGATACAGTGTACCGTGTCTTGAGAGACCACCTGGCTTGAGAGACCAATTTTTGGCAGGTCTCTGCCGCTATCTTTTCCATGTTATTGCACCTCTAATGAGAGGCCACTTGGGCATACTCTTGAGGTGGGCTCTCAAGACAGGTCCACCATGTATGTATACAAATATAGTCACTTTTAATGGTAAAATATTCAGCAAGAGTGCAGTTTTGTAGCTTTATTGAAGTTCCAGGACATACAGACTAAGGATGCCTAACTCACCATACCCTGAAAGATGTGTATGCAATTGCAATGTTATTTCCTTATTGATTGTCAAAAGATGTAAAGAAAATGTGCAAAGTGTGCATGGCTAACAATTTTCTACCTCTGAGAATTCAGCATGCAGTACTCGAAAACAAACCATGATTCGAAATCATGCACAGCTGGCAAAGTGTAATACTAACTCTTAAATTTTGAATCTTTGCACATAAAACAGACCAGATATTTGTACTGTAGTCATGTTTAACTTTTGTTTTAAGGTTACTAATGTTGATTGTGCTGTTGATGCACACAGGTGGCTGTAAATACAAGAAAGCACCCTGGGGAGAATGTGATAAAGATACGAATCAGCAGACACGCACTCGCACTCTCAAGAAAGGCGACCCAGACAAATGTGATGCTCAGCTCGTGGAAACCAGGGACTGCAAAAAAGCAAAGAAGTCCAGTATGTTACTGTCACAATGTTATTTTCTTTAAAATATTCTGTGCAAGAGAAATTGATACCCAGGAAAATCAGTATTGTTAATTCAAGACAGGAGGTCAAATTAAAAAAAAAAGAAAATGCATATGTCTAACAAATCAGGCAAAATAAAGCAGTTACTGTGGGTACATCAGGTAAGTAAAATACTTACAGAGATGAAAAAGTTGGAGATCATCAAGGCATGTGCAGATCAGTGCAATGAATGGACAAATTGTAACACAGGGATTGGAATTTAATTGTAATGTTTGTTAGTTGGCAAGTATTAAAAAAATCTACTCTACATTGTCTTAAACAGATAAAAAAGGCAAAACTCGTGTCAAAATTGAAACGTTTGACCATCTTTTGTGGGATTGCATGTTTATAGAGCCAGACTGTTGGCATATTTCATTGTAAATTTTCATCAAAATTGAAACGTTTGACCATCTTTTGTGGGATTGCATGTTTATAGAGCCAGACTGTTGGCATATTTCATTGTAAATTTTCATCAAAATTGAAACGTTTGACCATCTTTTGTGGGATTGCATGTTTATAGAGCCAGACTGTTGGCATATTTCATTGTAAATTTTCTGTGCACTTATTTAAAGTGGGTCTCCAATGATGGATAGTGCAGAAGATCAGATAAGTTGAAGGTTGCCTGGAAAAAGTTGGAGCTTAGAGGCAAAAAGTGTCATTAACAAGAAAAAAATAAATCCAATTTTGTTGACTACAGGTGTTATAAAACTACCAGCCAGCAAAAACAGATGTTTTGAATGATCATTGTAATTACAGGCAGAACTGTGTTTATTTCAATCCCTCGGTACAAAACTATTCACTTAGTGATTGGCTCTTTTTGCGCAAGCTGCATTTGCTGTGCCTTGCTTTCTTCTGAATGTGCAGGTGAAGTTGCGTATTTTGAGAAGCCAGTGTTCTTGAGCTTTTTTTTTTTATTGATGTTTACTGTGAAAGCTGATGTGTGTTTTGTTCTGTATGACTTGTACAAGTAGTTGCTGTGTGCTCTCTTCAAGCTTCGTGAGGTAAACTGTGCAGTGTATTCAACATAAATGTACACATATGGAAGGTAAAAATGTAAATTGAAAAAATGCAGTGCCATCTGGTGGAGTGCTTTCTTGCTTAGTACGGCTGGTATTCTTTGTTCAAGCCTTAGTTTTCTGGTAAGAGTTTGATGAGTGAGTTGGTCACGATACTATTTACAAATGATCAAATCAATGTGGGGAGCACATGACTATTGTAAGCATTTGCCATGGGCTTTCTAAAGAGCCATGACTCATGACTGTACAACATGGCCTTGCTGGGGCCCTGTACCTTGCAGATGGGTGCAAATACAGCAGAGGCCAGTGGTCCGCCTGTGATGCTACCACCAATAAAAAGTCCATGACACTGACACTGAAGCAAGGCAAAGTTCCTGCAGGCCCGACTTGTCCACAAACAAAAGATATACAAAAGACATGTGGCGGTGGAAAGAAAAAAGGGAAGAAGAACAAAAATGGAAGGAAAAAGGGTATATATATATGTATATATATTATACATCATAATTCTTGACACATACATGTGTAAGGGATATGTGTGAGTTCTTGAATAACCTCATTTTACAAGACTTTACCATAAATGAATCACTGACGAGCTGCTGATAGCTCCCCAAATTCGATTAGATTCAAGCTCTTCAAGGGAACTACAGGCAAGTGGACATTGTAACAAGCTTTAACAGCAGATACAATGTAAGGGGTCATCAGCTCTTCTAAAGTGCAGATACATTTATGTGTGGATGGGAGTGTGGCTGATCGCTTGTCCAAGATGGCAAAGCCTGCAAGGGAGCAATACTGTATGTGCATGCTTGGGGTGGTAATACGTGTCTGCCAGCAAGGATATTGCTGCCAATACCTTGCCTAGAGTCCTTTTCCCCACAGAACTCTTACCCCCATGGGAAGCACTGGTAGGGACTTTACAGAACTCCTTGGACTCCACAATGCTATATGTAATCACTGAGATACATGTAAGTACATGGACTAGCCAGAACCACTGGCTTGTGCTTCTTTAATATTTGCTTATTTGGTCACTTTGAATGGAAGTTTCACATCTTAAATTTGAAAATGAGAAGCTTCAACACAATAGTTAATAAAATTGGCTATGGCAAAGGAAAGGTATGTGTAAATCCCGTCATGATTTAGAGAAGACGTACAGAGACAGCTGGTGTTTTTGGTCGGTGAAACTGAGATACCTGGCACGGGGTGCACATATTATAAACTGTAGATCTAGAAATTTTTGCACTTTTCGTGCTAGCACTCAAAGCGCGAAATTAAAACGCGAAAAAAATAAGGGCACATTGTATTTCACTACATTGTATGGCATTGGATTGCCCGAAATTAAAATGTGTGAAAATTCCGTAATTTAAGAAAAACTGAGTTTGCACAAAATTAAACACACGCAAAAATATCTGGAACTACAGTACAGTGGAACCTGCAATTTAAGACCACCTCTAATGCCAGGCAAAAGTGGTCACATATGACAGGTGGTCTTTAATTGCAGGTAAATTAACAAAGAAATATAAGGCCAGTGTCTTGAAAGGGTGGTCTTAAAAACTAATGTGGTCTCTCACGAGAGGTGGTCTTTAAAGCAGGTACCACTGTATATAGGGGTTAAACTGCTGGCTTCAACACACATAATCATATTGGCCTGTAAGGAGAAATGGGGGTATGAAAACGTAACTTAAACACCATATGTTTTGTTATCCTTCCTTAGTTCCTGGTTTCTTTTCCTGGTTCTCTGATTCCACTTCCTGTTCCTTTAATACCTTGAGGAAGGGGGAGGGGAGCGTTTGTTTTGGAGCTATTGACACATCAGGGCATCCGTCCTTATGGATCGTCCGAATGTCTGCCCAGTCATAGTGTGTTGCCATGATACCTGGCACCTACATGCATACATACATACATACAAACTTAGCTCAAATTTGGCACAAAGGTAGGCTTTTATAGACATATCATGAAAAGTTGTTGCTGATAGCAGAAGCTTAAACTGGCATTGCTTGCATGCATGGTGTGCTTCAGGTAAAGGGAAGTTGTCCAGCTGGAAGAAACTGACAAAGCAGAAAACAGGTAAAGATCGAATTCACGATGTTTAAATCCCACTCCTACACACTGTGGGAGTGTAATGTTTTTGCACTGGTTTAATAGAATAACAAAAGTAACTCCATTAATGATAGTGATAAAACTGGTGTACCAAGGGTACATGATTGAATACCTGAGTGTCTGCGAGTACAGCTGTGATAGGGACTTAACTGTGCAAATATTGTCTGATGAATGTTGGGGGGTGGGGGGTGGGGGGTGGGGGGGGGGGGGGAGGATGCAGGTACAATGATGCAGGCAGAGATTGTGTGCAATTTTAGTTTGTAGGTGCCAAAATTAGAGTAAAGCCATTGACATCCATAGCATTATCACTTGCATTGCTTAGCCACAGATGTGGGCTTTTTTTTTCAAGGGACATAAGGTTGACTGTGCAAGGGTTGAGGAGGGTGAAAAGACTGTTGGCTCCTTTCACCAGATCCATCAGTCCCTTTACCCTTGACCTCCTTGCACACTCAACCTAATGCCCTTCAGAAGGCCACATGTGTGTAGCTGTTGCATTGCTATGATTCTGTGATGAAAAATGAATTTAGTGGTCACAGCAACACAATATTTGGCTGCAAGACCTAGGAATTCCGTATTTTTATCACATAAGTTTTCTGATCATTTCACACCCATTGGTGGAAAAATATGTCAGATGGTGCTGGGGCAGTCGGTTCCCTATCACAGCTGTATCATCTAAAACGGATAAATTACTGAATGCTGTCTAGCACAGAGGAAATGCATGTACAGGTAGACTAGTGTTTATACTGTGAAATACAAGGTGACACCATGGAGTGTTATTAATATTTTAACAGCCAATTACTATATTGACAGATGGCATATGAGACAATATCATGTGTTGTGGAAAGTGATATCTACTATAGATGCCAGTTGACCATTATCAAGGACTACACACCATGATGAATACACAATTTTTTTATTGGTTTCTGCATTTGATTTGCATCAATGTGTACTGGTTTTGGGTTTTTTTGGGGGTTTTTTGTTTTTGTTTTTGTTTTTGTTTTTTTTTTTTGTTTTGTTTTTTTTTTGACACTTAATTATGTATTACATTATATGCTGAAAGGTCTCAGTTAATCCTTTGACCTGGAATTAAGACTGAATTGATAGTATTTGATTTTGTTTCTGACAGCCCTGTATGAACCCTGATAGTTCTTCTCGGCATGGGGCATGTTTTCTTCATGGGTGTCATCTACAATTCTTGCTGAGATTGTTTTTCATTACTGCTGAAACTAGTCAAATACATTGAAGCAGACAGCACTTGGCCACCAATTGGTGCACGGATTGTGGTGCGCTTTTCACCCCTGTAGGCGGGGTTCAATTCACAGTCAGGGAAACAAGTGGAAAGAGTTCCTACCACTCTGACTGTGCACGGTGGTTTTCTCTCAGTCCTTCAGTTTCCTCCACCAAACATTTAGGTAGGAAAGTGTACGCCAACATCTGTGCCATGGGGAGTGATTAATACAGGCTTGGCCTGCTTTGCAACCCATGTAAAATATATGGGTCTGTAGTCATGATACTTTTGTACACCAACTGGATTTGGGCAGTTTTAGTTGGAGAAGTTTAAATGAACATGTCTTGCGGTAACATTTTCGACAATTTGACATCTTTGCTGTGGAGCACTGTTACCCTACATGTACATGTACATGTAGGGTAAATGTATATACATGGTATTCATGTGGGAATTTCCACTAAACAATCCATGGACAAAAATAGGTGATGTACATTTACACATGCATGTAATTATCTTCGTGAAATGATACCATAGTCATTCTAATAACAATAACATGCTCAACTCGTTTAGTGCCAGGTTTGGGACTGAGTCAACAGCATTCCGCTGGGTGCTTTGGGCACAATGGGCCCAAGGCACCCTGAAGAAAGCTGGTGACCTGAACCATTATATTCTATGGGACCTTTGGCATACTGGTACTTGAATGAAAGACCTTTTTACAAAGAATATTAATAGAGTATCCATTTGATAATTCAGGGAAGTTTATCTTAAGTACGTACTTTGACTTTAGTCGCAATTGGCAGTGAAAGTGTTAAACCAGGTTTCTGTGTTCCATTAGTGTTTTACTAGGCATGTGGAAGAAGTACAATAAGGGCATCACTATAAAGGCCAATGATCAAATTCTGGGTTGATGTAGATGTGGCAGATAGTGGAAGTTCCAAAACTTATTAAATGCTAAGCAATTTTACTTTATTTTAGTTACATATCCATGCACCAGTACATGGTGCGATGTGTAGATATTGAGATCAAGTTTTATGATACCAGTGGATATGTATGTTGTCTTTTCCATGTGAGTTGGTAAGGACATAAATCTGGAAGTGCAATCACGGTAGTGTTACAGCCTTAGAAAAAGGGCTTCAATCGTACTTAAAGTATCATATCATCTTTATAAGCACATACATACCCCATTTTTTCAAAGAAACAACCCCCAAAATATGCCATAGTTTTCAAACAAGTTGTAGAATTTATTATTACTCTTAGGATGTATATTTTTTTAGCTTTTGTGGATGAATTTTTTTAAACTACACTGTGCGCTTACTAAGATGAATACGGTAGGTGTGTCCTTTCATCAAGCATGTTTTTTTTTGGTTCCAAAGTCTGGGAAGTTTTATTGATTAATTTCAAATTTCTGGGCAAAAAGTATACACAAGGACATATTTAGGTTGCAAGCATACATATTTTGTAATGGCAAATTGAATATCCAATTGACCAGTTAGTGTCACTTTCAATCAGTCCTAGACATGAACAGGCTGACTGCATCACAGTAGACCTGTTTGTGTTGAATGAGTCTGAATGAATCAGAGTCAACCGAAGTTGGCCACATCAGTGATAGTTTGGAACAAGGGCATGGTCCAATACCTGCTATGAGAGGTATCTACTAAAATTACGCCAACACCATGTCTAAAATGTATCATTCAAAAAATTTGATGCATGAAATTTTCATACAGGCATAAAATACTGAGTTTACCATTAAGAATGTGTGCGACAAGCACAAAGTGCAAACAGTAGTGTAAGGCTGATCACTACAAAGTGTTTCTGTAGAGGTAAAACAAACTAAAAGTGGGCTCAAAGTTAATAGTACCTGTCCCCAGACAAAGGCTGGTCAATTTTATGGCTGGGTAGTAAATTGTTTCCTTTCTGAAGATCAAAACAAGAAGTTATGAGAAACCCCAGCTGATTCGTGAATTTTGGTCATTTTAGTTTGTGAATAAAACTCTTAATTTTGAGCCCAGCTTAGCCAGCTGGCATGAAAAAAATTGCACATGTAAAAGAGAGAAAAAAAAAGGGGGGGTTGTGAAATACTCTATGGACATTCTATATTTTGTATTATACACTAATTTTATTCTTTTGAGATTACACATGTGCCAGTCATAACATTTCATGTTTGCTGCCGTTCATTTTTACCTCAGCTGAGGTTTTGTGAGGGTCCGTTGTCCGTCGTCCGTCTCCTCCAAAACCGTCAGCCAAATCTGCTTCAAACTTCGAGAGGATGTGCCTTGGGTGGGTCTCTACCAAGTTTGTTCAAATGGTCACAGTCAAGTGATTTTTGGATTTTTAATGAATTTTTTTGTTCTTTTTTGGGTAAATCTTAAAAAATCTTCTTCTCCAAAACCGCTCACCCGATTGCTTTGATATCACAAAGGAACACTCCCTAGGACACCTAGCTCTTAATTTGTTCACCAGGTGGGGCTGCAATTTTTTTCTAATTTTTTATGAATTTTTGTGTGTTATAGCTATTTTCGACTTCTTTTCCAGAATCGTCACTCAGATTAAGCTGAAACACGGTGGATATGTTCCTTGTAGAAGGGTCAAACAAAGTTGTTCACTATGTGGGAATGCTGCGGATTCCTGATTTTTAATGATTTTTTCAATTCAGGTACTTGTTGGTCAATGCAGATTTACTATTGTTCAAATGTTCATGCTCCAGTGATTTTTTGAATTTTAATGAATTTTTTTGTGGTTTTTTTTGGACAAATCTTAAAAAATCCTCTTCTCCCAGGGATGAGAATTGGTTGCTATTTGGCAACTTTCAGCCAAAATTGCTTTTGTTCAGTGAAATAAAATGTGCTTAGTTTGGTCTAACTGCTTCAAAACTGTTAAAATATTTGAGGTGGGGTATACAAGGTTGCCAATTTGCTCCTGGGGTAGCCAGAATGCACTGGAAGCATTCTCATCACTGTTCTCCGAAACAGCATGCCCAATTGCTTTGATATCACACAGGAAGACACCTAGGGACTGCTTGTTGTTAATTTGTTCACCAGGTGGCACTGCAGTTTTTTTCTAATTTTTTATGAATTTTTGTGTGTTATGGCTATTTTTGACTTCTCCAGAACCGTCACTCAGATTAAGCTTACACGTGGTGGATATGTTCCTTACTAGGTCGCACTGCTTTGGATTTCTGATTTTTAAGGATTTTCAATTCGGGTAATTATCGTTCAATGCAGCTTTCCTGTTGATTACTATGTAAGTCAATGGGCATTCTAATGCTAATTCACAGGACAACTGACACGAAATTTACTGTTTACTTGATAACTTGAGATCTGTTTTGAATTAGCTACACATGTTAATTACTCTGTATGAAGGTCATGCTGAGACAGTACATGAATGACCTTGACCTCGTTTGTGGGGTCACAGTGCAACATACATGAATTTTACTCTTCATTATAACCTGAGAACTACTTGAACTTTGATGTTGCACATGTAAGTGTTCTTCTATAAAGTTCAGACTTAATCAGAACATGGTGTCCTTGATCCTTTTCCAAGTTCATAGAGCTGCAAGTGTGATGAATGTCAAGATCAGCTGAGGCACGGGCTGTTCACACAGCCCTCTTGTTTAGCTCTTCTGACCTAAGAGCAAAGAACTTATACCACAAGCATATGAAAATATTTGGACTTGGAAGCATGGATGTTTCCTCTGTAGTACACACCCAAGGCCAATAAATTAGTGTGTGTTGGAACCAATGGCATGCCGTATAGGCACAAATAAAGTATATATTCCTGGCTCAAGTGTGGTCAAATCACAAGTGTGCATTGCTTGTATGTTGTTCTCGATAAGGAACATATTTTCAGTCCAGCTTTAGGCTATGGTCAGCTGTTAAGTTGCATTAATTTCTGCTGATGCCTTGTGTGTGCAGCAACCTTGTTTTTCATAGTAAGAGCTAGTAATTAAACCTAAATAAACACATTTAGTATAAAAAATTGTCCTTTTTGAAATCGAATCAGTTTTAGGCCTGTTATTTAACTAGATTTGCTACTCATTAAAGTCCCAAATAGAAACTATTTCCCATCTGTTACATGTATGTCTATTTGAACCTTTGCTGCTCAAATCACCCAATACTCAGATGTAAAATGTAGTCAGCCTCAAGGTTTTTACTTCCCGGAAAACATTGTTGCTGAAAATTTGTATGTAAGACCATTCACGAGGGCATGCCCTTGATCAATAGCTTTCCTTGGCACTCAAGGTGACACACAATGCACTGAACACATGCCAAGGAAAACTATTGACTCAGTTGTACTCAAACCAGGGATGGGTTAAATCCTTACAAGAACCTGTTTTGTAAATTTCAATTTCATGGATTGCAGATTTTTTCTCGACCAAAAGTTCAGTTAGGGTCATAAATTAACATTCTTCATTGTTTCCAACATATTTGTTTTGCACACCTAAAACAATGCTCTGCAAGTGCCTGCTTGTTATTTCTGCCACAAGAGGTAGACAGGGACAGTTCTGGTCTTTGAATAATTGTAGCCAAAATAGAAAATATCAGCATAATTAGCAACAATTTTGTCATGGCCATTTGATAATGCATCTTTAAATATTTGAGCCATTTACACATTTTATGAGCCAAATTCAAGAAACATTACCATTTGAGTACTTGGCTAATGATCACAGTGGTTCATGGGTATAGTACCTTTACAGATTGACACCTATACTATACTTTGACATTACATGTTTTAATAGCTACTCTGAATAGTAGTATTAGTACAGTTTTGTGGTAATAACAGCATTGCCCAGATGAAAGGTATTGGCTGCACACAAAGCTTTTGAGAAGCTCCACTTCATAATTAAAGGAAAGTCATTTAGCAGGAGGAGTTGAGTGACAGAAAGACCTTTATTCTGCATGTAGATGTGTAATTTATTCAGGCTTACTGATAGTAGGCTACTGTAACGTCAGTACTAACATTGACATGTTTAATCCTCTGGTCCATGTTGCGTGTTTCTCTAATATGTTACTGACTGCATGCCCCCAGTATTTCTTTTTAGCGAATTGCTTGGTTGTATATTTTGCACAAAAATTAGCCTTAATCTAAGAAGGATTCTTTTCATCAAAAAGGTACTTTTGATTTGAAAAGAATACATTTTATTTGGTTTTTATGTTTCTTTTTCAGGCAGATTGTCGCAACTGCATTTATGTGTGACATTATATTAATATACATGCATATGTATTATAATACAACTTACAGAAGCACAAGCATTGGTCACCCCACATTTCAGCTGCCCCATGTGAAGGGGCTTTATGGTGGAAAGGAAGAACTAGTTATAATTCACAGAATAAACTGATTTTATTCACAAATCACATGAAATAAAGACATCATGAAAAGTCTTGATGCTATGGATGCACTTATTTTTACATGTATAACTTTTCATGGGTTTTTCAATTCAAGCATACCAGCAAAGTTTTAATTTCACTATTTTGGAAATAGTTCATGTTAAACCTATTGAAATACTATTCCTTTGTGTTTTTATTTTCACTTCTTTTTGCAGCAAAAAATTAAAACAAGAATTAAAACAAATATTGTGAAGTAACATGAATTTACACTGGGTGACTTGTTGTGTTGACAGCCTACATGTAGACAGGACACAGTGAAACATGTTAATGCAGCTGACCCATGCTACATCTAGGTAGGGCTATAAGATGTACTTCAAAATGTGCTATAATTGTGAAAGTTAATATATTTCCTTTGCAGGCTGCAAGTACATGAAAGGGAAATGGTCACTCTGTGATTCCACTGCAAATACACGCACTCGCACTTTAACATTAAAGAAAGGTGATGCAACCAAGTGCCAAGCCACACAGGTTCAAACCAAGAAATGTAAGAAAGGTAAGTGTTGGCAGTGGCTCACTGAACAGGCTCCAGGCATGGTATGATACTGGCCAAGTCCAGAATACTGTGCACCTGACCGGGCAGGTTCCTGTGGCAGATGACCGAGTGCAAAGATGTCTGTGTCTGTCTGTCGTACAAATGTGGATATTATGATAAATTTCCCAGTTTTGTATGAAATTTAATTATTTTATTCTTTCTTTGCGGGTGAATTATCATTTTCAGAGTGAAATTCAAAAGTAGTAACTCACTGTAGATCACATGACCTAAACATTGTTACAACTAAATTGTGATGCGCCTGCATCAGTGAAATAGAGACAAAATCAAATGTGCCCAAGGGATGTTTGATTATGTGTCATATGTTACGTTGTATAACTTTGACAAATGTAAACAAACACCGCACGCCAAGTTGGCATTGAAAGTAGGCCCAGAGCTGATTTTTGGCAATAAATAGCCAATTAAACATTGAATACACAAAATCTTGCATGGATGGACAGTAAGTTACTATTTTCCCTCATAAGGGAATGTTGTTGGTGGGCACAATCACAAGGGGCCACAGCCATGTAAGAGTCTCTATGTATCTGATAATAAATGGTGGAAGGTCCCGATCTGGTAGTGGTGCCTTGTGTATTGCCCACAAAGTGACCAACTTTCAGTACACAGTTTTCAGAAACAGTCGGAGTGGATGTACATTGGTTTTAAAACCAGAAGTTGGTCCCTGTGTGTGGTTCATATCGGCTAGGGTGGTAGGATGGCAACAAAGTTGATAAAAATATGCATCTCCATTAAAAAAAAAAAAAAAAAAAAAAACAAAAACAAAAAAAACCTAGTCAAATATAAATTAAATTCAATTTGATTTTATAATCCAGCAGACACAAATGTTTAAAATTACCCCCCCCCCCCGAAAAAAAAAACAAGAATGATAAAAATGTAAAGAAGAGAGAGGACATACATTTGATTTCTATGCCAAGATAACCCACATTTTGGATCAAAAGGTCCCCCCCCCCCCCCCCCAAAAAAAAAAAGCCAGGTTTGTCATCCCAGCTCCATGGCAGAGCTTACAACAAAGACACTATCTTTGTAAATCATATGGTCCACAAGTCATCAATTGCTGATAACTGAACACTGGCTGTGGTAAAAATTGATCATGGAAAAAAAAAAAAGAAGTGCAAAAAAAATGCCCAAATGTGTTGATGACCCAATGTTTTCTTTTGTAACTGGTGACAAAGTATCACCTCCCTGATTTCTACATTGAATATGACCTTTTAATTTGTTTTTTATTTGTGAATAGTTGGATGTTCCTCTGCAAGGTTGGACTTACTATTGACAGTGATTAATACAGACTTTACTACTCATGCAGGAGTCGTTGCAGGGACATCTACAGTTGAAAGATTGCCCTCGACTGAAGTCAAATGGCTTTGGTCAAGGGCAATCCCAGCTCTTGGGTGCAGATACTTTATGCAGAAAGAACCAGAAAGTGGCTCATCTTGGTTTGTGATGGTCATTCGCTTCGCATTTCCTGATCCTGTTTCATAGTTAATATGTTTATGGATGATAAAACAAAGAAAACTACCTTTCCATCTGAACAAAAACCAGACCCCCAGCCAGCACTCCAAAATTATCCATGTGCAACTCTCAAAAATTTTGTTACCGGTGAAAGGTTTTAGAAAACTTGAAGAACTAAAATGCACTGAGAAAAGATTATTCACTATTACCTTGAAATGCATGTAAAGTGAAAGAGATGTGCAATATTTAGTATTATGTTCCTTAAAGACTTTGAAATTATTTTTTTGATAGCTGCAAGTTTAGCTGGAAAAGTAGGCATTCCTCTGTGGCAGCTGGAGCCGGGCACGCTGCATTGGGTCAGTTACACAGCGGGTTTTTTTTGTTTGTTTTTGTTTTTGAGAGTAGAACACTTGTTGACATGTTCAATACACTCTGTAGCTTGCAGGTATCAAAAGGGGGATTGGACTCAGTGTGACACAACCACAAACATGAAAGAACGTATTGACCGGTTACGGCCAGGCAGTGAAACAAGCTGTGATGCTACGAGAAAGGTGACAAGGCAGTGCAAGGTCAACAGAGCTAGTAAGTGTCGGCAAATTCGTCTGTCTTCATGAAGTCAGCAACTTGGGTAATTTTTTCTAAACATAGACTTGTGAAGCAATCAGATATATTTAAGTGACCCAACCTGCTGAAAGGTCTCAAGAAAAAGACAGTGGCTGCTCCGTTGCAATTCCAGTTATAGTTTCTTTTCAATTTCTATTTTGATTGCAAAGTCGTGGTCATATGTTATTTGTGGATTAGCATGAATATTGTTGTCAAAAACAGTTTCCCAGTCTGTATTCTATAACTCTTCAAGAAAGTCTCGAATAGCTTGGCCAGAGAAAGCCCTGAATTGTACTTGCTTAGTATTACTGTAGTTAGCATATGAATTTAAATTAGTAGCAGAAATTGTGGCCATGTGGTCAGACAATCGCTTATGTCTAACACATAAAATACCAGATTTAATTAATGAAATTTACTTACCTGAGATAGATATAATGAAAATTGATACACACTCCTAAAAAGGCTTCTCACAATATGCTAAGAATTATATTGTTAACCATTATGAAATTAATTCAAACATTATTAATTGTCATGTCTGCAACAGACGATAATTAGTCATATTATATGTATTATTGTCTCTTGGTCTATCAACTTAAGTTTTTGTACTATCTGCTATCAATCAGCCTACAGTATTATGTTAGAAATATTAACAGTATATGAGTTTAAACATAGTAATTCACCATAGTTTATCGTTAAGGTAGCCTACATGTCAGCGACTCCTCAGAGTCTTAATGTATGGTCTCCTGGTTTAAAACTTATTAATGTTTTCTTGAACCACATTGTGTTACATTGTTTAGACAAAATGAAGCTATTCTATCTATCTGTCTGTCTGTGTCTATGTATCTATCTGTTTGAAAATTTACATCCCCGTCAAGAGCACTTGTGCAGTAAGACCAATTGCTCTAGTCCATTTGCTGGTTTTGGTGGAGAGATTTTTAGCTCTCTTGACCTGTCAATCAGCTGATGACTTGGTATGACTATACATCTAGGACATCTGAAGAAGTCACGGTCACCCAGCCCACTTGTTTTGTATCTGGGCCATTTACATGTACAATGCTTACTTCACATAATGCTGAACTGATACAACTTTGCACAAAAAATGTAGATTACATGAGGTAAAGTGTAAAAAGTTTCTGTTGGTGGTAGTATATATAGAAATAAAGACAGAGAACCCATGTTAGTTAATTGATCAGTGAAAGAAAGTAATCAGCCAAACAAATTCATGCTTATGCACACCTCGTACCTGAAATCTACCAACCATGAAAGTTTCAAAGGGCTAGCATTTATAGTTCCGAAGATATAGCCAGGACAAAATTCATTTCAGATCTGAAAGTTGCTTAATGAACCTTGTTGATTAATTCTTTAATGAAAGGAACTTGGCATACAAAAAATGCCTATGCATACCTACTTCCTTCGATGTGACATCCCTGTAAATTTCCAAAGGCTAGCATTTATAGTTTAGAAGGTATCACCCAGACAAAATTATGCAGATGATTTGAGGTGCTTAAGAATCTTTTTTTAATAAGAAATTAATAAAAGAAAGTACTGTACCAAATAAATTTTATCCTATTTACACTTCCTACCTAAGATCTACAAACTCTGAAAATTCAGAAGGGATAGCATTTATAGTTCCTAAAGTATGGCATTGACAACATCGTTTCTGATCTAGAGGTTGCCTAATGACCTTTGGTTAATTACCCAATTAACAAAAGCAATTAGGCAAACAAAACAGAGCCTATGCACACCTACGACCTATGATCTACCAACTCCATAAATTTTAAAGGGCTGGCATTTATACTTAGAAGATAAGGCACAAACAAAATTTGTTCTGGAAGGAAGGAAGGAAGGACGGTGCCCATAACAATATTGAAATACTGTTTCACCATCTTTTATATTCACTGTTTTGTGCTGCCAGCAAAATGAGCAACAGTAAAAATACAGCAAAATTAAAGCAATCTACAGCACTTTACAGACCAGGAAGGTTGAATTAAGATCATGTATTTCAACTCCTGAAATGGAATTACGAAAAGAAGCGTGGTTAATTCTAAAATGGCAGAGTTTCACCAAGCAGGTTAGCATGCACGGTGGTAGTTTCTGTGAGTGATTCCAACTATGATAGATGTCTTTTGGCTGGTTCTCATGCAGCTGTTGGCTGATGTTGGACGAAACTGTTGTTAAGAAACTAGAATGCATAAATTGGCATTAATTACTGCCTACAGCGGGAATGAGAAGTTTCCTTCCAAAATCTATCATTTAACACATCTAGATGAAAGCCATCCAGCTCCCTAAAACAGCATAGCACAATCGACAAAATGACACATATTCACATAGAAGATACAAAGTATATCATTTTCAAGTTCACTTTACGTCTTGTAATTGTCTTGAGACATTTCCATTGATCTTGCTGACTAATGCATTTTTTTCCCTTGTGATTCCATTGTAGAATGTAGCTATAACTTTGGCACGTGGACTGAATGTATAAATGGATACAGAACAAGAACCAAGATTCTCATGCCAGGGCAGACAGCCACATGTGACAAGTCGGTGGTGGTTCGCAAACCATGTACCTTCAAAAATGGCAAGGGTTCGTAGCAAGTTTGATTTATGCAGGAAAGCTTGTTGCCCAAGCAGCGTGCAGTAAAATGGCATCAGTCTGCACCAGAATCAGAATCAGAATCAGAATAATTTTACTAGAGCAATCTGTACGGTACAAAAAAAGTTAAGTCCCCCCCCCTTTTAGGTGTTATTTCTGAAGTTAATGTGCACTGAGACTGGCAACTTTGGATCAGTATTACCCATTCAATTTTTTCAAGTACATTAAACCTATATATTCTCTGATTACTATATATCCATAATTTTTTTTTTTTTTTTTTTTGCATGATTGGATTTTTTTTGAGATTTTATAGCATTTTCACATTTTTCATGCAGAAGTTGCACATTTTTTTTTTTTTTTCAGTTGAAATCAAAAGAAATTGAAAATATATATCCATGTCCAGGATCAAATTCAATTGTGAGTCCTGAAATAGCATAAATAAAAAAGTTATAATTTTTTCAAGTTAGTCCTAGCCTCCAAAGCCCCACAATGCATCAGTGGAGGCCACTCTCCTCTCCATTCCTCTACCTCAGTCTTCTGACCTGTGACTTCTTTTTATGGTCAAGTTTTAATCACTTTCATGGTAGATGTTTATATTGTTTGAACACTCTCGCATAGGAGCCTCAACGTTGTCTATTACTGTAATCACACAAGATAGTCCTGACAGGTTGTTCCTTTTCTTTCTATAAATTGCTGTAACAGTCACGAATGGGGATGTCGGGGGAAAAAAAATTCCTGGAAACCGCTCCTGGATATGATAGTTTTCTTTTGATGTCCGTTGATTTTAATGTGATGAGGCAATTTGTATGTTTGTGAGTGGATTGTGTTAATTTGCTTTTACATCAATACAGAATTTCAAAGTAGTAAGAACAATGGTAGTGATTAGTCTGAACTAGCCCATTCTTCTCTCCATGGCTAATGGTTTCCTGTTCCCTAATCCTACAGGCCCATTCAAAATACCAAAAATATCAGACTTTGATGTGTGTGCACAGTGTGAGTAGAGTAGACTAATAAACTATTTGTAGCATGGATTGAAACAGTAACAAAATCAAAGGCCCTGTGAAAACTTGAATCAGGGACAATGGAACTGAACTGGGTAAAGCTGAAGCAGAAGCTGAAAACAGGAGCAAGAAATTCACAATTTTTGAGCCAATAGAAAGGCAGAATCAATACCTGTTACAAGGTAATCCACCTTGGGCATGAAATATCTCTAAGAAGTAAATTTTTGGCTCAGCTTATTTGTCAGTCAACTGAGTTTATAGTGTGAGGTACATGTGTGAGTGGTGATACATGTCTGTTCACAATTACATTTTGGATTTCTCAGAAACAGGTAGCTTGATCCTCTGTAAGCTTTGGTGGGGATCAACTTGAACCTTGTTGGATGGATCTCTGCCAAGGTTGTTCAAATGGTCATATACCAATATTTGTATTTGTTTTTGTTTTTGTTTTATTTTGTTTTTGTTATTTTTTTTGTTTAATGATTTTTCAAACATTGAGATTCTACCTTATATCATTAACATGTTGTATAAGACAGTTGTGTCTCCCAATTTTGTACGGTAAAAGTGCTCACTTTAAAATGGTTACATTAATCTAAACGTGTTGGGCCACACCTGGTGTGGCCCTACATGTTTTGGCCAGAAAGCCACAGAAGTGACTGGCCACACTTTAATGGTTAATTGATTTTTAATGTGCCTCTTGTTTACATCAAGAAGTTGCTTTTGCTAATTTCTAATTTGGCCTATGTTCAGTAAGGGTGACACTTTACACTACCATTGATCGTGTAGATGTGAGTGTAAGATAATGTTTTCATTCAAGCTACAACTTCTTTGAATTTTGACTTTCATGAAACTGAGCAAACACACACACACACACACATCACATCTGATGGATGTATTAGGTAAGAAACATTATTCAGATATCTGGATCTTAAGGATATTAAAAAATTATTCATTTCTAAGCAGTCACTCCTGTTTTTTTGATTTTCCATGAAGCCTCGCACAAGCACCACAGCACTGAAATATATGCACAAGCCATAAATTATATAACTATCATTGGTTCAAGCATGTGGTGATATGTCCATACAGTTTTAATTTCTTGGCTACAATGTACCTGTACTTTGTCTCATGCAACCTCACATGGACACATGAGTCCTAAAAATACATGTTGTAAAATGAGGTCACTAGCAATAGGATATGTCTTGTGGTCAGAGTAATATATCTATGAACTATTGAGTGCACAACTTCATTTTCTAATGCTTTAATTTTGTTTTATAAAACCTAACACACACACATGAATCGGCAGAAACATGCACATCACATGATAAAACTAAACTGTATGCCTTAGGTTTAGTATCTCGGTCACATAATACCAATTTTCTATTTGTGTTTGTAACATTTTGTCATTTGCCCTGTTCATGAAAACTGAAATACACATGTATCAGGTCTAATATGCATGTTATGATAAAACTACACAATTGATGAAGTATCTGTGTCACTCATGTCGTATGCTTTCAGTTCAAAGCTCAGCACAGCTCAGGTTGGGACTCATTTTTGGGGAGGAAAGTATATAGGTCAGCGTCACACAGGCACAAATCCTTTGCTTTAAAATGCCATTAATTCAGGAATACACCAGAGAAATAAAATGTTCCATATGGAGTATGAAGAGAATGTTGCAAAAGTTTTTTTTTCCATTTGTTTCATAGAGCGCTGTTTCTTTGGACCCTGGGGAGAGTTTGGAGCTTGTCAGAATGGTGTCCAAAGGAAGACACGGCCAGTCATCAAAGGAGGAGACAACTGTCAAACCAGGGCTGTAAAGGTGAAGCAGTGCAAGAAATAATGACATCACAATAATTGAGAGTGACATCACAACAGTTGATAGTGACATCATAGCACAGGTGACTTGGTTTCACAACTGTGTTCAAATACTTTTATTTCATGCGAAGAGCACTACTAGGTGACTTCATCACAGGTGTATTATCAATAGTAAGCTTTGAAAAGAATGCTGATTAGGTTAAGATTCTAAAATTTACTGAAAATATAAACAGGTTTTAATTTTGAATTGATTATGGATAAGTTTGGCAGTAAAACTTTTGTTTAATACCTTGATTGTAATCCAGGTGTTTATTTTCTATTTATCAGTGTACATGTACTATTTAGTGTTGAAACAATACTCATCTCTTGTGTACACAATATATTTTAAAACCAAGTTTTGTACATGTAGCTTGCTTATTGTGAATCCTGTTGTTTTGTATAAAGCTTTTGATATAAAAATTTTGATATTAATTATACAAATACATTGAAAATCCAAATTAATATTTATGAGGAATTCATTAAAACAAGAGCAAGTACATTGAATATCATGTGTTCATTTTCATTGTACATAGAAAAATAATTCAAGAATTCCAATTTGTGTGTAATTTATACATCTAATGTTGGACTTCCTTGTGAGTACAAGTACTCCATATAAAAAGGTCACATTTCAGAACATTCAAGTGTTTAATGCAGCGAGTTAGAGCTTTAATTATTGATATTTCATAACGACTACCATGTTACACAAATCATTCTTTAGTCCTTTACATGCATACACTGTATTATTTAAAATGTACAATTTCAGAAGTTTTGAAAACTTTGGGGTTTTTATTTGTGTGAGCTTACATGACATGTAAATGATCTGCCAATGTCAGTCAAATAAAAAGAATTTGTAGTGACCCATGTTTGTACATGTAATAGTCTTCCTGCTTGTAAATTCTGTATTCAGCAGGGAAATATCGTTTATTTTTGTAAACCTTGTAAAAGGTAAAATTGAAAGTTTTTTTTTTTTTTTCCGGAAAAGTATGAGTATATCTGACACAGATCCAAATACAGAAATGGTGTGCAGACATGTTTGGATAGGAAATAATGAAATTAACAGGATGGGAGAGTGGGGTGAAGTACGAGCAGATTTACACTTGTATATGATGTGATAGTACTTCGTTTTAATGGCTTTTTAGGCATATATCAGATTTTTTTTCATTATGAAATCTTGTACAAGGTATTTTGACATCTTATAACTAAAGTATTACCATGGCATATGTTATAATGTAATGCTGACTGCATGGGTTTTCAAGTCATAATTAATGTGAATGAATTTTTTCATCATCGGATGTTGATTTGCATTGAAGTGTTGAAGAGAATATGTCGTTGGTTGAAATGCAAACTAGCAATATTGGATTTTATATTACCACCAAATATATGCTTTTACGTGAATTCATGCAGACTTGATCGACAATCAGCCAGGCTACATTTCAGAGATCATGGAGAGGACCATGCACTTCATGAATTTGAGGGGGGTGGGAGGGCAATGAAGTGTCACCTGGTGCTGAAAGGTGCAACTAATAAGTGACTGTATCATGCTGGTTTTCCAAGGAAGATAGCTGAACTGGTCTCGTTAGACAATGACTGGAACTGAGTCTTTTATCAGTAAGTTCAAAATTGATGCAATGCGAAACCATGATGCCTTGGGACATACGTTGACTTAGACCTGCAACTTGTTTGTATCATAGACATCATATTGTTTTAGAGATGTATATCATTTACACATTTTTGAAAGGACTGAATAAACATTTCATACTATGAATTGCTTTATTGTTTATTTCTCACCATTGGAGAAAAAGAGACAGCTAGATCGTAATTTGTGAGGGAAATTTGAAATTGGTAAGTTGGATGAAATACATCTGCAATAAGCTGAGAACATACTGTTAATGTACAAAACGCAAAGTCGGGCACAACTTGGTACTAAACAACATGTAGGTTCATGTTTGGTATCTTGGTGCACTTTCTTGACAAAAAGAGGTAACTGTGCTCATTACATGTTTGCTTTTTGACTCCTCCAAGTTTCAACACATAATATCAAAGCATCCAATAGGGTATGTCAGATGCACTAATTTGGATGGTGCATACAGCAGCATCTGTTTTCTGTTTCCATGACATTTTCAACCAATGAATGAACCAGATCTTCCTTATGCCCCAGGTGGCTCCACCTACAACTGTTGGATCATGAAGGGAAATACTGTTGGTGCCACCTATGTGTAGATGCAGCATGCTCCATTATAAACACTTGCTCTTGAACATGGTCTGGCCAAGGTAAAGTGTTTCAAGGCAAGACCTAAGCTTGCCAGCAACTTGCACTGTCGAGGTGCATGTAAAGCCTCTGCACTTTTTACCTCTACTGACTTTGCAATCAGCAGAGCTTTTAGAATCTGTTTGTGTTTGTCTGTTTATTACACTTACTCAGGCCTCCCAGTACTTCCTATATTATGTCTCCCGGTGGAAGCCGGGGGACATATTGTTTAAGTGCCTGTTTCTTCCGCTTGTTGTTGTTGTTGTTGTTGTTCAGGTTCTTCAACACTTGGTTTCCGTGCGATAAGTCTTGAAAGAATTGACAGAATTTGATGAAACTTGGTAGGATTATGTATCTAGGCAAGACCTAGGTTGGGATTATATTTGAATGACCTTGAGCGAATTCTCAAGGTCACAGTGTCAATTATTATGTCTCCCGGTGGAAGCCGGGGGACATATTGGTTTAGTGCCCGTTTCTTCCGCTTCTTCTTCTTCTTCTTCTTCTTCTTCTTCTTCTTCTTCTTCTTCTTCTTCAGGTTCTTCAACACTTGGTTTCCGTGCGATAAGTCTTGAAGGACTTGACAGAATTTGATGAAACTTGGTAGGATTATGTATCTAGGCAAGACCTAGGTTGGGATTGTGTTTGGGTGACCTTGACCTAATTCTTAAGGTCACAGGGTCACTTATGTGAAATTAGTTTCCGTGCGATAAGTCTTGAAGAACTTGATGAAACTTGATAGGATTATGTATCTAGGCAAGACCTAGGTTGGGATGGTATTTGGGTGACCTTGACCCAATTTTCAAAGTCACAGGGTCACTTATGTGAAATTGGTTTCCGTGCGATAAGTCTTGAAGAACGTGATGGAATTTGATGAAACTTGGTAGGATTATGTATGTAGGCAAGGCCTAGGTTGGGATTGTATTTGGATGACCTTGACCTAATTTTCAAGGTCACAGGGTCACTTATGTGAAATTGGTTTCCGTGCAATAAGTCTTGAAGAACTTGATGAAACTTGGTAGGATTATGTATCTAGGCAAGACCTAGGTTGTGATTGTATTTGGTGACCTTGACCTAATTTTCAAGGTCACAGGGTCACTTATGTGAAACTGGTTTCCGTGCGATAAGTCTTGAAAGAATTGCCAGAATTTGATGAAACTTGGTAGGATTATGTATCTTGGCAAGACCTAGGTAGGGATAGTATTTGGATGACCTTGAGTGAATTCTCAAGGTCACAGGGTCACTTATGTAAAATTGGTTTCCGTGCGATAAGTCTTGAAGAACCTGATGGAATATGATGAAACTTGGCAGGATTATGTATCTAGGGAAGACCTAGGTTGGGATTGTATTTGGATGACCTTGAGGGAATTCTCAAGGTCACAGGGTCACATGTGAAATTGGTTTCTGTTTGATAAGTCATGAAGAACTTGATGGAATTTGATGAAACTTGGTAGGATTATGTATCTTGGCAAGACCTAGGTTGGGATTGTACTTGGATGACCTTGACCTAATTTTCAAGGTCACAGGGTCACTTATGTGAAATTGTTTTCCGTGCGATAAGTCATGAAAAACTTGATGGAATTTGATGAAACTTGGTAGGCTTATGTATCTAGGCAAGATCTAGGTTGGGATTGTTTTTGGGTGACCTTGAGCGAATTCTCAAGGTCACAGGGTCACTTATTGCCTCCTAAGCAGACTTTCTTGGGGCGATACACTATGTTGGCCCCCAGCGAAAGTCTGCCCGGCCGTGTCGCAATACCATTTCAAGAGACAATTACCAGATCTGGCGATAACGTTGTCAGGCGCCGCTGGGCCAATGAATTGTACTTCGCTTATCGTGAAAGTTGCCTACTGCATTATTAATGAGCTGTGCGTCGTCCAATCAGATGCGAGCAACACGTCACTTCCCACACAGCAGTCAAAATAACTCCACGAGGTCGAGGACCCAAGGGAGTAATCCAATTGACACCTTCTCAAACGTGGCTTACCTGCTTGTGTATCTGTGACTTACTGGAGTAAAAGATGTCAGAATGGAACAGGGTGCTGTGTATTGCGATCGGGAAATGTTCCCGTCGTCACCTTCACCCAGAATACAAGACGACAAGTTCTTGCTGATGAGATTTCATTAGACTTACGAGCGGGCAAACTAAGATTACTACAGGTTTGGCTGGTATAGGCGTTTTCCGTTTCACCAGGTCAGGTATTAGTTGGAATATTCGGCTTTTTCCACTGCCTGTTGGTAAAATTACAAAAGTGTCTTTCTTCTCAACAATAACATTAAATAATGCTTGCTCCTGGTGTTTGGTCGCCTGATAATTTACTCCCATCTCTTGCCAACAATCCTCAAGAACTTCCCGGAATTTTTTCTCATCCATTTTTTTCTTTTTTCCCGTGACACTGACGCTGTTCGTAGGCAGCTAATTTAGTAATTAACGTTACAACTGGGCTGAGTGCGTAACACAGTTGCCGTACATGGCAGAACAGTAGCTGGATCAGGGGTCACATTAAGCTTGCGTCCTGCGTCATAGACGCTAAAAATAAAGAAATGACGCCTGGAAATTAATAAAACATTGTCATTTTGCGTCTCTGTGGACGTGCGCACAAAAACGCGATGCATTTTTGAAAGATACAACTGCAAAAATTACCCCAAGCGGTCACGGTGTTTTGTATCGACCATTATCAATCTCGTGATTATTTATTATACTGATGGAATCCTCTGATGTTCGTCTTTCTATGTAACAAGCTCTGTTATTTGCTAAGAAAAAATATTCGTGGGGTATCCCTCCAAAAATTTGCCAGAATGGGAATGGATGGACGTCACTTCACCTCATTATAAATGCTGAGAGCACGTCCAGGCTCCTCATTGGGTGGATTTGATCACGTGCCGCTCACTGTCCAATCAAATTCGTTGTTCCCCATGTGCTTGTCTCATGTTGGCAATGTTGGGAAGGTACAAGTCGTATCACGCAAAGATTATTAGACTAAGATGTTAAATTTTCAAATCACATTTTCACCAAGAAGAGTTCCATCGAAAAAATCTAGACCCAGGTAAAGGCACGAGTGAAAATTCATTACGGACGGCAAGGAAAATACGCGATTAGTCATCGCAAGGTTACACGTGGACGAAGCGAAATTTTGCATTAGCCGGCCCAACAGCGTGACACGATGTTGTTCATCACTGTCTCCGTTGGTTCACGTGGTTATTGGTGTTTTTGAAACAAAATTTGGTTGTTTTGATTTCATTGAAATGTTTGGATGGAACAAATCTGTTGGAATTTTAAAAAATTATGATCGAAGGCCGGAAAAATGTGTAGCAGAAAACCATGCCTGGGTGCATGCCTGTGACAGGCTGTGTACACTCGCTTGTGGGTTGCACGGCTTGTGGGCCTGCCGTGTTGCTTGGTGAATTAATTGACCGCAATTAAGATCAGACTCTTAACACCGCCTACGGTATCAAATTTTTCAGGTATATTGAAATAGAAAGTGCACAGAAATATAAATCATATAATTTCTGACGATTTCGTCACGTGGAATCAATCGCAAAAATAACAGAGCCCAGGCATGCTCAATCACGCATGCCGCTTGTTGTGCAAGCGAGTTAAAAAACTGTCCGGTGGCACACGGTGAACAACACCAGATACTGGCACAGTGGCAGCGTGCAGGGCTTAAGCCCCATTCACAACCAATTTTTTGGTACACCAGGGATGTGCTATACAGACTTAGTCGTAATAGCAGGTTCCTGGGTAGATTGAATCCACCCTTGGTACCGTCAACAACTTTTAGACCCCTTTACATCAAGTTTGCATATTGGTAACTTTTTATTCAATCTTAAATTTTATAATAATGAGTTACCTACGTGAGCATACAGACCCTATGTTATGTTCGTTTCTGGGCTTAAGTTACATGCATGTTTTATATATTTATCATTGTGATAGATGTTAATTATACCAAATAAAATCAATTAATCAAATTACATCAAATAAAGTCCAGTTTGCACAATTTCAGACTGGACCCATAGATTCAGTTCATGGACCCAGTATTTTTCCTGAAAATGGAGAAAGATGGGTCCAACGGACCCACACTGAAAAATCCTTAATGTGACCCCTGCTGGATATCGCATAGCAGAGGTGTTAGTCCCGTTACCCCCATTATGTTGTTCGCACCTTCCCAGCAGGTGAACCCAAACAGTTAATTGAGCGGCGTGTGGTCAATACCCACTGGGCCGTGTAATAGCCTAGAAACAAAATGGCGCTCACAGAGTCACTATCCCACAATCCACTGCGCGCATCCCCACACCTGGCCACTCGCTGGCTGCGATGCCAGGACGGCGCTGCCTGCTTCCAGACAGTGACGCTGCCAAAGAAAGGCAGACGTTCGCTGGGGGGTAGTAGACCGCCAAGAACGGATGTTTAGCAGGCAAGGTCACTTATGGGAAATTGGTTTTTTTGCAATAAGTCTTGAAGAACTTGATGGAATTTGATGAAACTTGGTAGGATTATGTATCTAGGCAAGACCTAGGTTGGGATTGTATTTGGATGACCTTGAGCAAATTCTCAAGGTCACAGGGTCACGTGAAATTGGTTTCCATGCGATAAGTCTTGAAGAACTTGATGGAATTTGATGAAAATTGGTAGGATTATGTATCTTGGCAGGACCTAGGTTGGGATTGTACTTGGATGACCTTGACCTAATTTTAAAGGTCACAGGGTCACTTATGTGAAATTGGTTTCCGTGCGATGAGTCATGAAGAACTTGATGGAATTTGATGAAACACGGTAGGCTTATGTATCTAGGCAAGATCTAGGTTGGGATTGTTTTTGGGTGACCTTGAGGGAATTCTCAAGGTCACAGGGTCACTTATGGGAAATTGGTTATTTTGCAATAAGTCTTGAAGAACTTGATGGAATTTGATGAAACTTGGTAGGATTATGTATCTAGGCAAGACCTAGGTTGGGATTGTATTTGGATGAGCTTGAGCGAATTCTTAAGGTCACTTATGTGAAATTGGTTTCCGTTTGATAAGTCATGAAGAACTTGATGGAATATGATGAAATTTGGTAGGAGTATGTATCTTGGCAAGACCTTGGTTGAGATTGTATTTGGATGACCTTGAGCAAATTCTCAAGGTCACAGGGTCACTTATGTGAAATTGGTTTCCATGCGATAAGTCTTGAAGAACTTGATGGAATTTGATGAAACTTGGTAGGATTATGTATCTATGCAAGACCTAGGTTGGGATTGTATTTGGGTGACCTTGACATAATTTTCAAGGTCACAGGGTCATTTATAGGAGATTGGTTTCTCTGCAATAAGTCTTGAAGAACTCGATGAAAATTGCTAGAGTAATGTATCTAGGTGAGAGCTGAAATAGGATTGTAATTTTCAAGCAAACTTGGTCATTTGTAATTTGTTATCACCTGTAGCTTATTCAGAGACGTAAGTGTTCCACTGGGAGACATTTGATTTTCTGTTGGAAAATCAGTCTGTTCTAGTGTGAAATTGGTTTCCATGCGATAAGTCTTGAAGAACATGATGGAATTTGATGAAACTTGGTAGAATTATGTATCTAGGCAAGATCTCGGTTGGGATTGTATTTGGGTGACGTTGAGGGAATTCTCAAGGTCACAGGGCCACTTATGTGAAATTATTTTTTTTTGCAATAATTCTTGAAGAACATGATGGAATTTGATGAAACTTGGTACGATTATGTATCTAGGCAGGATCTAGGTTAAAATTGTATTTGGATGACCTTGAGCAAATTCTTAAGGTCACAGGGTCACTAATGTGAACTTGGTTTCTGTGCGATAAGTCTTGAAGAACTTGATGGAATTTGATGAAACTTGGTAGGATTATGTATCTTGGCAAGACCTAGGTTGGGATTGTATTTGGATGACCTTGAGCCAATTCTCAAGGTCACATAGTCACTTATGTGAAATTGGTTTCTGTTTGATAAGTCATGAAGAACATGATGGAATTTGATGAAACTTGGTAGGGTTATGTATCTTGGCAAGACCTAGGTTGAGATTGTATTTGGATGACCTTGAGCAAATTCTCAAGGTCACAGTGTCAATTATGTGAAGTTGGTTTTCATGCGATAAGTCTTGAAGAACATGATGGAATTGGTGAAACTTGGTAGGATTATATATCTAGGCAAGACCTAGGTTGGGATTGTATTTGGATAACCTTGAGCAAATTCTCAAGGTCACAGGGTCAATTATGTGAAATTGTTTTTTTTGCAATAAGTCTTGAAGAACTTGATGTTATTTGATGGTACTTGGTAGGATTATGTATCTAGGTAAGACCTAGGTTGGGATTGTATTTGGATAACCCTGAGGGAATTCTCAAGGTCACAGGGTCACTTATGTGAAATTGGTTTCCGTTCTGTAAGTCATGACGAACATGATGGGATGTTATGAAACTTGGTAGGATTATGTATCTAGGCAAGACCTAGGTTGGGATTGTATTTGGATGACCGTGAGGGAATTGTCAAGGTCACATGTTCACTTTTGTGAAATTGGCTTCCGTTCGGTATGTCATGACGAACAGGATTGAATTTGATGAAACTTGGTATGATTATGTATCTAGGCAAGATCTAGGTTGGGATTGTATTTGGATGACCTTGAGCAAATTCTCAAGGTCACAGGGTCATTTATGTGAAATTGGTTTCTGTTCGGTTTGTCATGACGACCTTGATGGAATTTGATGAAACTTTGTAGGATTGTGTATCTAGGCAAGACGTAGGTTGGGATTGTATTTGGATGATCTTGAGCAAATTCTCAAGGTCACAGGGTCACTTATGTGAAATTGGTTTCCGTTTGATAAGTCTTGAAGAACTTGATGGAATTTGATGAAACTTGGTAGGATTATGTATCTAGGCAAGAGGTAGGTTGGGAATGTATTTCAATGACTTGAGGGAATTCTCAAGGTCACAGGGTCACTTATGTGAAATTGGTTTTCGTTTGATAAGTCATGAAGAACATGATGGAATTTGATGAAACGTGGTAGGATTATGTATCTAGGTAAAACCAAGGTTGGGATTGTATTTGGGTGACCTTGACCTAATTTCAAGGTCACAGGGTCATTTGTGTGAAATTGTTTTTTGTGCAATAAGTCTTGTAGAACTTGTTGAAAAATGCTAGAGTAATGTATTTAGGTGAGAGCTAAAATAGGATTGTAATTTTCAAGCAAACTTGGTCATTTGTAATTTGTTATCACCTGTAGGTTGTTCAGAGACGTAAGTGTTCCACGGGAGACGTGATTTTCTGTTGGAAAATCAGTCTGTTCTAGTTTCCTATAATTTTATGATACAGTGAAACCTGTTTTCAGAGACCCCTGTAAAGAAAGACCACCTGCCTTTTAAGACCATATTTCCAAAGTCCCTTTTGCTATATTTCCCATGTTATTGCACCTCCATTAAGAGACCACCTGCCTTATGTGACCACTTTACAGCCTGCCTTAGGGGTGGTCTCTCAAAACAGGTTTCACCGTATTCCTAATTTTCCAAAAGTTTGTCAACATTTTCCTGTATATTCTTATCTTTGTGAAATATTGCACCTCTTGAAAAATTGTATTTCCTTAGAATACCTACAGTTATAGTTACAGCAGACACCTCAATTACAAGGATGTAATGGCAAGAGCGACCCAGGGATTCTTCTTGCCTGAGGTCAAATTGACGTGCAGTTAGATTTATCTCCCATTACCAATGATATTTCCTGCTGTTCATAGGTCACTCATTAGGTGTAGCATGCTGACTGTAAGTCACAGAGCTTTGGCGATCACTTCTGAATGGGGTTCATTCTGTTGGACCATAAACAATTGCTTGTCAAAATGATGTTATCCACAAGTTTTAACTCAGCCAGTCAAAAATTTGTTGACATGTTCTATGGATAAAAATCTAGGTTCCTGTCATTATTGGTGAAGCCACCTACTAGATTATGTACAACTGGGGCCAAAAAGTGAAAAATTGAAAACAGGGCTGTGTTTGATTTTCAGTGGAGCCTTATGAAATTTGGGACAAAATATTCTATCAAAGCAGAACAATGCTAGTGGTGCCACCTTTAGATGAAAGGAGATATGAGTTTATTTGTGGGCAGTTTGTTTTCAAAGTCACGTGGGCATTTCGTCAAAAATCAATGTGGATGTAATAACTCAAGAAAGATTTGACTTGGGCAGTTGCTATTTATATAAGACCTTGATGTGGTTGCAGATGGGTGACTTCGACCTATTTTTCAAGGTCACTTGGGCATGTCATGTAAAATAGATCGCTCAAGAAAGATTTGGCTTGGGAAGTTGAAATTTTATGTAAAGATTTTCCAATATAAGACCTTGCTTGGGATTGTAGATGGGTGACCTTGACCTTTTTCAAGGTCACATGGCCAATTTTTCAATTGAAATTTTGTGTGATTATGTTTCTATGAAAGACTTGTAAGACCTTGCTTGTGACTGCAGATGTTTGACCTTGGCCTATTTTTTTAGGTCACATGGGCATTTCATCTAAAATCCATGCACACATAACTTCACCAGGATTTGACTTAGGAGGTGGAAATTCTGCATGATTATGTACCATAATACGAACTAGGTTGGGAGTATAGGGTGACAATAGTAAGGGTACACAGGGAGACATTTGATTTTCTGTCAGAAAATCAGCCTGTTCTAGTTTATTATTGCAAGAACAAGATCAGATGGAACTACGGAAGTTACAACAAATATGCATCAGGCCAATAGTCAAATTTTGTAAAATTTTGGTGACCTTGACCTATTTTCAAGGTCATTAAGACTTGATAAAAGACTCTAAATTCATCATGTTCAGAAAGAATAAAGCTACTAATACCAAATGTACCATGTGTAGGATGTATTGAAGTTGGATATTGCCCAATATGGATGACCTTCACGTACATGTACTTTCCACCTTGTCCATCAGTCTGCCCATCTACAATTCACATCTGAGACTTCTCAAAACTTTCTCTAGGTCATGGAGGGAATGCATTTCAGGAAATGATTTTATTTTTTGGTGGTGATTGTCTAATGACAGTGGTGCCCCTCTCACAAGGCCACTCCAAATGCACCAGGAATGTGGCCTCTTACAAGAGGGGTGGCCTGTCTTGTGGGGGTAGTATAATAGAAATGCCATACACGGTGTGCAGACGAGTGGACTTTATAGAAGGGGTGGTGGGAGATGTGCACCACTGTACATGTCAGAAGAGTTAAAGGTCCATGAGCCTCTTCTTAATTTGGTGGTTTCTCGTATGAAATAACTTAGGTCTAGTCTTTTTATTCCCCTACAGGGGATTATAAATTTGCACCTCTTCCATCTATTTCACAAAGCTTGTCTAGGCCACATTTCCTGTACTGTGACATCTGCACCTACTAAATTTGATGTGTTAACACTTCATAGGATAGGGGTGTATCATGTGCCAAAATTGGGTCACTGTGACCTTGACCTTTCATCCTCCCCCCATCCCACAAAAAAAAAGCTTTAAGCTTGTCCAGACCATGTCTTGTTCATGACGTGTGATTTCCAGCTACCAAGAATTTAGACTTTTATGCCAGTTTCTCTCTTTCCCAACCCAATTCCAAATGAATATATTCTTTGAAATCATGCAGTCACTATTAAATACTGTGCATACACTTTCAGCTACCTTGTCTTGCACTTTCATTCAATATCTTTACATCTTAATTTCCAAAACAGCTCCCACGCCCACTTTCCTTTACTTTTTGGTACAAAATATATGCAACTGGTCACTTTCTGACAGCTGATTTTTTTTTTATTAAATGTGTCAATTTAATTCTGCATTTTCTCAACGTTAACATGCATGATTACCACATTATTGTGTAAATGGGGAAAAAAGTTGATGGAAGAAGTTAATCAGACCCCCTGATTTATTGATTGAAATGCTACCTTATTGATTACATAATAGCAATTTGGTTGAGTTACTTGTTAGGTGTTCGAAGTGCTGGTTGGTGCAGAACCCTGCAGCCAAGGCTTGGAAGGAGAAATGAGGGTGAAATATGCACTGTGAAATGGCTCTGAGTCTGGTATCATAAGCTGAGGAGTACACAGCATGCTGAAACACCTGCAGATACCAAACTTGGTGTGTGGACACTTCATTACTCTTCGTTTTCAGTGATTACCTTGAAAGTGAATATGTTGTTAAAAATGACAAGTTTACCCTTGTGACCAACAAAGTTGAAACAGGGTCAAGGTCAGTGACGTGCAGTCCCACCCAAGCTCTTCATATCATTTCTTATTTATGTTTAATAGTAACCAGGGTCCCAAAGTGCACCACTTTTTCAGACCCTGCTTGGTATGATCAGGTCTCTGGCACATATAAGCCTATATGCCTGTCACCTTGATATGACCTGTCTTAATCAAAAGTAACATCACCAAAAGACACTCTGGACATACTTCCACGTAAAGGTTTAATAGTAACCACAGGCCTAGGATCCACCATTACCAGCATACATGTAGTTGGCGTGCAACCAATTTCATAGAAGTACCCCTATAACCTTGCAATTAGGTCAGGATGACCCAGATAATATCCCACCAGCCTAGGTAACACCCAGATATATTCCATCACACTATTGTTAGAGGAAGTACTGCATAGGTAAATATTGCCTTTGGGCTGTTTTGTATATTTTAAGAGTTTATTTCAATGAAATTCGATTGACATATTTTTGATTGCCATGTCTAATTTTAATGAAGTCACTTTTTCATTGATGGAAAATATTAGCTTAATTAGATGCAGGTGAGAACCAATTGCATTTATTTGCCATTTTATTTTTATATTGTATCTGTAATTTTTGCTTTTAAGTTCCTAAATATTCTTGTAATTTAAGCAGAAAATTCCTGTAGTTTTCCAAGAAAGTCCTTGGATGCCATTGTTTTATGTTTTGGACTTTTCTCGAAAACCATTGCATGGGATGTTTTGATTTTGCACATGGCAGGTACTCAGGGGGGCCCCCCACCAAATGTGTGAAGGTAATGAAGTTTCTATAACTTGTTATTTTTCACAAACTTTTGAATTTGTATATTCTGGAGAGCTACTTGACCAATTGCTTTGATATTGCATACAATGCCACCTGGAGTCTTGTAGTGGCCAATAAGTGGCGCATTTTTATATTATGATATTTGTGTTTTGAAGCTATATGCGACTCCTCCAGAATGGCGGAAAAAATTGCATTCAGTATGATGGGAATATAACATGACTAAAGATGTTGAAAGTTTGCAAAAGTAACAAGGATATGTAAAGTTTTCATGGAATTGTGAAATCTTGAACCTTGTGATTGTGTCCCGTAAGTGCTGTCACTGTACATACAGGAGTACAGCAGTACAGTGCATTTATTGCAATGGTGTCAAAACAAACAAGAATGCATCAAAATATATTACCAAGGTTATTTAAACCTACATTTTTGCTGGAAACATTCATAATTTAGGAAAGCAGCATATTCACTTTAAACCTATCAAGAGTCCACTATTTCAAGTTTGAATATTGAAAAACTTCTTGTGTCAATCTGGAGATTTTCTTAGCCCCTGGGCTGCAACAGTGCCTGCAGTTGCTCTCGTATGTTGCCCTGACAAGTTTTAATATGCTTAATGAGCAATGACAGAATCACATCTGCGTCAGTTCGGTTCAGTCTTGACCGGTCCCTTGCCAAGGACCATCATTGCGTGCAACAACAAATTTCTAGCTCAAGGAGTTCTTGGGTTATTAAGTGAATAGTAAAATTCAGTTGCGTAATTGACCCTTGTAGTTTAATCACAGTTGCCCATGTCAAGTCTCTAGCCCTTCTAGATAACCACCTTCATGATCAGCAGCGAATTCGTAGCTCAAGCATTTCTTGAGATATCGAAAGGTACATTAAACTCAGTCAGGTAGCCCTGTGCTGACCTTCACCCATGTGTAGCATCAACTTGGTCGACGCTGAGGACCATCATCATCATGCATCATATTCAGGTTTAAGCTCAAATATTGTTAGTGTGCTCATTATAAAATGGAATTCACGAAAATTACCTGTGATCCTGAGCATGACATACTAGTATGCCAAGGTCACTCTAATGGACTTTTAATCTAGCTTTTGTAGAGGCCTGTCCTCATGTCCGATTTGAAATAATAGTACCTGAGCTGTCTTCCAAAATAAGAGTATTCCCGAAAACTGCCCTGGTGACCTTAGCAATTGGGTCAAAGTAACCCACATAAACAAAATTAAAGGTGGGCCCATGGATGTGTTCACGGGCGTTTTGGATGCAAATGGATGTGTCGTTACAGAGCATATACCCCATACCCCCCCCCTCCAAAAAAAGGAAAACAAAACGTATTGGAAATCCAAAGATTATTGAAGCTTTCCTACTAAGCATTCAAAGGTTTCTTTGGATGGCTTGCTACAGAGCATCCAAGTTGATGTGGATATGTCTCGAATGATTATCGGACTGTATAGGGGGCCAGGTTGGGATTGCATAAATATTTCTATTATTAACAAAAATTTTGGGGTCCTTTGGGGGACTTATCTGAAGATTATAAGCCATTTTAGTCCTTACAGGTAGTTCAGCTGAGCATGGGACTATTGCAATCCTTTGCCTTGTTCCTATTGTGGAGATAACGTTTTTGAGTTTTAGCCAAATGCATAGGGATAGTTTGCTGTACCCAAATATATTGATTTGGTGGATTTCATCCAGATTTATTCAAATGCTCATGCTCCAGTGATTTTTTTGTTTTGTTTTTGCTTGGTTTGCTTGTTTGTTTGTTTGTTTGTTTGTTTGGTTTTTTCTTCTTATTTTTGGCAAAATCTTCCCTGAACTGCTTAGTAAAATTCTTCGAAATTGTGTATGGACGGTTCTGGGGACCCTTAAACCTTAATTACTGCCAACAGGTTGCACTGCATTTTTTTCTTTTTTAGTATTTTTATGGGGGGGGGGGGTGTCGCTATTTTCCACTTCTCTAAAATATTATTACGGTTGTCCTGAAACTTGGTGAAAAGTGAGAAGTTTTAACAAACAGATTTGCCAGGGGGTGTTACTCTTCAATTAACGAAAATTTTAATTCTGGGACCTGTCGCTTAATACATGTATTCCAAGTGATTACTATGCAAGTAAGTGAGGATTGCATTGAAAATTCATAGTCTGTGCATGTATGGTCAGCTGAGCACTTGACTGTCACAGTCCTCAACTTAAAATGTTTTGTATCTAGCTCACCTGACTTGTCAGTTAAGCTTATGTCATCCGTCCATCAATGACTGTCATTCCATCACATTTTCAGCTTAACATAAACCACTGACCAGATCTTATGCAAACTTGGTGGGAAGCTACCTTGCATGATGCTGTAACACGTTTGTTCAAATATGCCTACTCCGATGGCATAGGATGTTTAAAGACATTTCATATTCATATTTGGCAGAATCTTAAAAGTGATGTCAGAAACTGCTTTGCAAATTCTCCTTGGAGCGACAAGACCTAATTTGTTCACCACTGAGGTGTTCCTGCGATTTAAAAGAAAAATACTTTCATAGTTAAGCTATTTCAAACCTTTTCTCCGTTATGGAGGCTCGTATTGCTTTAATAAGTGTTTCAATTGAATTATGTGTGGTGTAATCAATTTTGTCACCTGCTAAGGAATGTCTTTTGTAATTTTCATGATGTTGAAGCTTCATGGTGGCTACATATGTGAATTTTTACTGCTCACATAATAGCTCGAGAACAGTTTGCGCAAGACTGATATTACACATGGTAGTGGTTGTGTGCTGGGGACCATCCTTGGACAGTATATGAGTGACATTGACCTTTCCTCTTTTCCCGTCAGCTCTGCACACTAACAAGTTAGGAACACCAAAAAGCGGCAGCCTACGATGTCTGTATCAAATTTTGGCACATGTTTTAAATTTGGAGTTTTAAGTAATTAGGCCTCTATGTTTTGAAATAACTGCTTCTTATAATTAATGAAGAATATTTCATATGTTGACAGGACCAGTTTAAAACCACCAGTTACATTTTATAGGTGACCACCTGTCTCAAATTAGGATTGAAATTTGTGTCTTCACATTGGTATTGGAAGCTGAAAGTTGATGTTTTGGAAATTCTTGAATCTTTTCCTTTTGCTGTATTAATCTTGGTGGTCATTGTTGGATTGGAAGTTATGAATATAGGTCACGTATCTCCCTAACCATTTAATCCTCAAGTCACCTGGTCACTTGCTTGTTCTGTTAATGATGGCTTGAGACCTACTGAGTAAGGAATTCGATTTTCATTATGGTGGCCCTCTAGGGCTAGGCAGTATTGGGCGACTTTAAACTTGTTCCAAAGGTCACGGCACCACATATGTGAATTTAAATATCCTGTTGATGACTTCAGAACTATTTGAACTCGGACATTAATGTACGTTGCACATGGCAGTGGTCCTCTGTGTGGGTAGACTGTACACATTTCTTGCCTGCAACTCAAATCAAGCTTCGTGTTTTCTACACTTCCGTCAACAAGAGTACTTATGTCAATGGACATGCCATAACACTTCTCACTGTCTTGCTGTCAGCTTCCTTTGCTTATTCAAAATGGCACCAGGAACATTTGGATGAAACTGGTTTGCAATGATTTAAACATTTTAGCTCCAGTTTCCTTCTACATTAAGTTTAATTAGGATAATTGGGCTCCAATATGCCTGCAGGACCCCTGTGAAAGTACAACCGTAGACTGCATAGGCTATCCAGCATAAGCTGTTGAATCACCACTACTACTACTACTACTACTACTACTACTACTACTACTACTACTACTACTACTACTACTACTACTACTACTAGTAGTAGTAGTAGTAGCAGTAGTAGTAGTAGTAGTAGTAGTAGTAGTAGTAGTAGTAGTACCACCACCAGCACCACTATGGAATATTTTTAAAACATTCTTTAGGAGAGAGTCAGTGAAAAGCCAGGCACGCAACATCACTATTATGAAGAGATCACAAGTTCCTTCACCAATTAATAACCTGTTTTCCACTCAGTAGGTGGCTGTGGCACTTGTGGGAATTGTCCTGTTCTAAGTGCTTACCACTTTTGTTATAATTTGGGAAGGACAGTGTCCTAAAAAGGTACATAGTGATCCCATTGTTAGAGATCACATCCAAGCATTCATGCAAGCACCTGTGATCAAAGAAGCAGTGGAACGTGATGCAGACATTTGTACTCCAATACAGTGGCAAGTTTGGAAAAACACCAAGTTAACTGAGATACAGGAGTTTCTGCAAAAACATAGAAACAGCTACATTTCGTGAAAATTTGCAGTGTTTGCCACAAACTTGATTGTCAGGCAAAAACCATAGCTACCATGTGCTTGTCAGGAATGGCTTTGGGCGATTACCACGACATCAATAAAGGTGGCAAAAGTTTTATGACATATATGTTCCTGAGCTGATAGATATGTCACCTGACCTACATCAGCTGATTTTGAGTAACTCATTAAAATTGCAAAGCCAATTGTAGTCCTGACAGATGCATCTCCTTTGCCCCCCCCCCCAAAAAAAAGAAACAAAAAAAAAAAAAAAAAAAACCAAACAAACAAAACAAAAACAAAATGAAATAAAATAAAAAATAAAAAAGTAATTCAAGGTGCTCCAGTGTTCCTGTGGCCAATACAAAGATTTTACGTGTTCCAACATTGAAAACCTGGACCTTAATAGTCATGATATATCCCCTCTAAAGATGGCCTTGCTGCTTTTGTATAAACTTTGTGCAGCTACAGCAAAATTGGCGGAACAGTGTACATCATTCAAATATTTCAGATGAAGACACCAGCCTCCTATATGCTCTGATGAATGAACTGCTTCAGAATATCGATCATTTCAATACCCTGCATCCACAGAACTGTAGTTCTAAAACGTATGGTAGGACATCGGCATTGTTTCACATCAAATTTATTTCACATATAACATCTGATACTGCAACGTCATTAACAGACATAAAAGCACTGAGATGATCATTATGTAAAGTGGTAATGTCATATCATCTTGCAGAGATGTTGTGTCAGGTGTAGCATTCACAGTCAATGCTGCATCATGGATGTTAGTATTTCCTAAAAGATCATGCAGAGTAGGGAGGGGCATCTTGAATGCTGTTGTAGGTTGTGTTGACTGCAGCATGCACAAGAAAATGTACATGTACAGCTTTGGACACCGCCTTGCTTCAAAGTATACTCTTCTTAGCATTCGGTGTACGATGAGGTCCATGAGTTTTCTCTGATCTTTTCATCAGACTTCCTATGGCTGCCAGAAAGTTTATGATTGGTGGAATCTACCTCATAGAAGGAAGATCTTAGGGGGCACACTTTCAGCGGGCTTACTTTCTGTTATCAAACAAGCTTTCAACCATGTTGGCTTATCAGAAGTAACAGTTGGTGCTAATTCATTATGTCCATGTGCACGATCTGTAAGGAATGTTGGTGTAAAATATGGACAAGGGGATAACTATAGGATTCATGTCAGTCATGGGCAGAAAAGTCATAGAGGCCTTGCCTAGATAAGGCCCACTTTACACACTTGCGTGAATCTGGACCACAATGGGCAGGGTGCTTTTAGGGGTTAGGACAATTTATGAAGGGTAGCAACACTATCAATCATAGTTTGAGCTTCTGGCATTATATGATGGTACCGCATGAGGCCAATACTACCTTTTAACTTTAACCATATTACTGAATGTTGCCATGGCTCTATGGGACTGACATTGATATTAATGTGTATATTATGGTAGGAATCATGCCTTGTTCTCCTTCTTATCAATGGTGACAAGGTTGTGATCAACCTTGTCTACAGTATAATACATGGGCATTATTGTCTGACAAACCACCATTTGCACCAGTGTCTCCAGTCAAGGCAGCACTGATTTTAAAAGGCCGGGCATCCTAGTATGAGCAACAAAACCCGTGCCTGGGAAGGGAATCATCAGAAATCTGGATCCAAAACGGCGGGTTCTATCAACTCTAAAACCTACTTTGCAGAGGCACTGTCAGAACTCTCGGGCAAGTTGGAGACCTAATCGCTTGATCAGCAGATGCAAGCTTCACATTAAGCTGCTTTCCCATACAGTCAGCCCAAGGGTCCCAAAAAAGAAATCAACAATTTTCTGACTCTAGATCATCAGGGCTGGGGGTAGTATTCTTTGAATGCCTCGGTAGACTTGAAATCATCAGATATATATTTTACTTACTACTGTGATGATATTTATTTTCTCAGAATCAGGATCATGCTGTTGAGAAATGTGAAATGTTTTAGTAACAGCATATGTGTTACTTTTGATTGTTATCACATTTGCTTTGCCATTAATTTCAGGTACAACAGCTATATCTGCAAAGTGTCCAAGCATCTTAGCTTTCATACACTTTTCACTGTATAATTTGCTCCTAGACCCCTGAATGATGCATTTCATTTGCTCAATTAGATCATTTACTGTGACAGTTTCATCATCGTTTTCCTCGAAGTACTGTGCTGCCCCAAGAAATGCCTCTATCCTTTCTCTGTATGCAGGCAAGCCAACTTTGCATTTCTTATACTCAAGTTATAATGTGCATACTGACGGTACATGTATTTGGCCTATGACTTGCAAATTGACACATGTTTGATAATAGACAATAAAGGCAGTTTGGAGATTAAGGAAATATGACAGTCTTGCCAGTATCAACAATGATTAATCGTGGTTCCTTTCAATTCAAATGTCAAGCCCTCTGGACCTGAACTCAAACAATCAACACCTGTGTATGGTGGGGGATCAGTGCCCTAAATTTTCCGATGTTAACGTGTATATATATATATATATATATATATATATATATATATATATATATATATATATATATATATATATATATATATATATATATATATATATACGAGCCTTAAATTAGTGGACATGACCACAAAATAAGAGCACACTAGCGCTAAATTATAGCACGAGCTGGAAAACATCAGACGTGCATTTATAAAAGTGGACATTTTATCTCGCATAAACATCCACATGTACATGTATAGTGTGCAGAAGATTTGTATATTCAATAGATTAAACATAGGCCATGCAGTCTTGGAATAATGAATGTGGCAATTAAAATCATCAGATTGTAGTTTTATTGCTTTCTGCCCTTGTCGATATCTATTTGTTAATTTGCATATTTGGCAAAATTTCCAAACTAGGACTTTTTACATGCAATCAAGGATATTCATGTACTGCCCAAAAACAATTGAGAACTCTTTTCTTGCAATTAATACTGGGTTTACCCCTATAATTTCTATATTTACATTAATTCGTGAATTCATATCAATCATGTTCCAGTTTTTCTGTTTTGTAGAGTTACCAATAAGGATCTATACAGCAATTAATGGGCTTGATCAATGTGGGTTCATGTGTTACGAACCGTAAAGGTGTTTCGGGACATTATATTGCATGTAGATAATGCATATAAAATCATTAAAGACATGTTTGCAAAACGTTATAGGAACACTGAGCAGAGTATAGACACCTTGTCCTTCCACACCATGATATAATATAAGAAGCTCAGTTTGTCTGCGATAATAAGAGGCCAAGCGCACACAAAGGGGACAGAGATTTAGTATTTGAACACAATGAGACAAGAGGGCAGCAAAGTGCCAAATATTTTTTAATTAGTACTCAGTAATGTTTAACTAGAGGAACTTGATCTTATCTTTGTCCTCTTTCCACTCGAATCGTGACTATGGAACACATAAGCCGAGCTACTGACACGCATCAACGGTTTTCGCGTGTATGACAGGACCATTAAAACACATCTGGCCACGTTACTTGTGTCAATGAAGATCGGTCTCTGGTGAAGTAAGGTTAGCCATTTTGCACACATTATATGGTAGCAGCTATTTCCGCAGGTAAGCCGTCAAGAGTGATCAATTTTGCCTAGAATATACGCTGATGAAGAAAGCCATTCGCATATTTTACTTATCACCTTACTTTTTGATTGAACTACACTTTGTTTTTACTCTGCCCTGGTATAGTCATGAATCCACCAGATCAATGTGTGTATATCACAAGATTAGACATGGTAAAATTCTGATGCTTATTATATGTGCACAGTAATACAAACACCACACCATGACATGGCTATCGTCTAGTTCATAGTTCTTTGAAATACTATGTGATCCAGTAAATAAGACGAATACGTTAATGATATAAATAACCACATGTTGCATCTACTTTATAAAGAGAACTGTTCATTCAAGACTTTTAGATACTGACTGGCCAAAAACAGAAATGGTGGTACATTACCCTTTCCCATTGTAGAATGAAGTACGTTTTACTCTTTGGGGGTACATTGGGCACTTACATTGGAACGTCAATCATTTTTGTGGAAGTGGCATTTTAAAAGATCCATTTTCCCAAACTGGTTCTGTAATAACTCTATTTCTCTAAATGGGAAATTCGGTTCCATCTTGACTCTCAGTTGGATAACGATAGGTAAACTGATCAGTCGTTCCCACAGACTTTGAACTTCCAACTTTCGCTAAAAATTCATCGGTCCTTACACGGATTCGTCTAATTTGACACATTTTCAGAACTAAGAGATCACGAGGGTCTTATATATTTTGCGAAGTATTCATCGCTAAGACTTTTTTTTAAAATATTTGATTGAATCATTCTAAGAAAATATAATTCATCAGCGACACTGTTATGCCAGTTTGTGGGTGCAACTGGCATCGCATCTGTATTGATTTGAATACTCATTAACATTGGTGATTAAGTGACCAGTAAGTTTAGAAATAAAAACATCAGTTGCATCATTGCATACAGAAAGCTTACGAATATGCATCAATATACATGATGTAATATCCGCAACAGCTCCAGATAAATCCACTTTAAGCTTGCTAGGGATATACGGGAGCTGAAACTGGCCTCAGCTCAGGCTGGCCTTATTTTGGACTGAATATTTCTAGGTCAGCTGTGCGAGCATTGAACACACACCAGTCCTGTTGCTAAAATGTTTGGTCATTAGAGTTCAAGCATCATGTAGTTTCATTGAAAAGTTTGGCAGTAAATCTGGAGGTAAATTTGCAGGCTGATTCCCAAAGAACATATAGTGTTAGCTGCTTCGTTTTTCTGAAGAGTGAAGTGCTTCGTATTCAGAAGGGCCAACCATGACCCTTGTGAATACGAAGCACCTCAGGTCATGGTTGTCGGAATCTGAAGAAAACAGAAACAGAAATGTCAAATTTTGGAGGTAAAATTGTAGACTGATTCCCTCAGAACATGTACTCTTCGTTGTTACGACTTTCTGAGGTGATTCGTCTTCAGAGAGGCCAACCATGACCCTTGTGAATACGAAGCACGCTCCACCTCAGGTCACGGTTGGCGCCACTGCAACACGCTCGCCCTTTACTTCTGCAAAAAGGAGGCATTCATAAGTAACTGTTGTCATGTGCCGCCCTCTATCCTGCAACAAAGAACTTGACATGAAGGCGGCAGATTCATGCATTTAGTAGGACAAAATGTGTTTTGTACTGAAAAAATATATCTGAGAAAGCAAAAGCATAAGAAAAGTCATTCATATGGTTCAAAACATAAACAGCTGCTTAAAATAGTCAGAATTTTTCATTTGCTTAGCAGAATAAGTAGCCAAAACAGGTCCGCAGCGACTTATAAATTCTTCCTATTCACGACTAGGGAAGTGAAGTGGAAAGAGTTCCTACCCATCTGATTGTGCACAGTGGTTTTCTCCCAGTCTTTCGGTTTCCTCCACCAATCAGTTGAGCAGGAAAGTACACGCCAACAATTGTGCCATGAGGAGGCTTGGCCTGTTTAAGATATGGGTCTATTTTTAACCTTGGCAATTTGTAATGCATTTTATGTCTGGAGCGAACTCTGCCGCTTGAATTGAATTAAATTTTGGGTTCAATGTTATATCGGGAACTCGAGTCGGGAATAAGTATGGTCTCATGACACACTACTGGTCTGGAACGATGACAGATCAGAAGATTTTATGTTTAGGGGAACACGACTTTACACGTGTAGCCTTTTTCAACATGTTCAAGTCAAATGTTTACCTCGTTACCTACATGATAGGCTACATGCACGAGAAGTGAAAAACTTTCTTTGTTGCCATGCCATGTCTAAAGACATGCAGGGACTGCCGTAGTTAGGCTAACGAATAATTATTACACTTAGTGCATATCGCTTAATTTGGAAGACGAATGAAGTGAATCTTGTTCTTCACAAATCGCAGCCATAATAATATATTCTTTGATATGATATGCATACTGATGCGCACAGTAGGCAGGTCTTGATCTATGACGTCAACGATACTATTTTACTTACAGGAGAAAGTTGGAAATGAAATAAACATTTTCAAATAATAATAATAATAACACGATGACTGTGACAGTCCCGTGCTCAGCAGAGTATGTGAACATACTGTGAACTTCAACTGCAATCCCCGTGGACTAACATGGTAATCAATAGGAATGCATATATTAACCAACAGGTGCCCAAATTCAAAAAAGTTTAAAATTAGGGATCTAGATTTTACCACCCAGTGAACAAATTTGTTTAACCCTCTTATAAACTAGATTTCCATCAAGATTCAGAACAATCTGAATAATATATTTGGAGAAAAAGTTAAATAGCAAAAACACACAAAAATTGCTTAAAAATTGAAACAAAAATCGCAGTACCGCCTGTTTAATAAATTAAGATATGGGGTCCCCACAAGTATTCCAGTACAATTTCTAAGTAATTGGCCAAGCGGTTTTGGAGAAGTTTGTAAAGATTTTGCCAAAATATTAACAAAAAATTATAAATTTTAATTCCAAAAATTATTATCGCGTGACCATTTAAACAAACATGGCCCACCAAAGGCACATCCCCACCAAATATGAATTGAAGCTGGTTAACGGTTGTGGTGAAAAGCTAAAAATGTGACTAATCCATTGTATTTCCCGTTGACTTGCATTGTAATCAATGAGAATATGCATTAACTGAATAGTAGCCAAACTGAAAAATTTGGTACAAATCAGGAATATCATCACCTGGTGAACAATTTAGTTTGATCTTTCCACAAGCTACCTTTTAACCTAGTTTCTCAATAATCTAAATGACGGTTTTGGAGATGAAGTCGAAAATAGTTTTGAAACCAAAAAATGCGTGAAAAAATAGAAAGATGGCAGAGTTATCTATGGAACAAGTGCGTTCTATGGATCCCCAGAAGTTTCCCTGTGTTGTTTCGAAGCAATTGGCCAAGCAGTTTCGGAGAAAACTTGTGCCAAAAATGAATCAGAAAAAATGCATAAAAAATCCCTAAATAATAATAATAATAATAATAATAATAATAATAATAATAATAATAATAATAATAATAATAATAATAATAATAATTAATAATAATAATAATAATAATAATAATAATAATAATAATAATAATAATAATAATAATAATAATAATAATAATAATAATAACAGAAACAAGCTAACAGATGTGTCTTCATGTATTTCAAATTAAAACAAGTGATTTCCATTAAAACGTGTCCATGAAAACCAAAAGTCAGTAGCCAAATGAGTGATAAAAAGTATTATCCCATCAGCACAAAACATGGAGGTAATAGAAAAATTCAGCCAGTTGAGTACAATGGTGACCACACAATGGGAGATACGTATGCGCTGATCACACTGGATAATGTGCACAACATGTAGTGCTGACCTACTTCTACTAAATAAATAAACGGATTGGCAGAGTGGAATTGCACATGATCCATGAAAAGCATAACTAAATCTCCAATGGAACATGTATTGGCAGCTTTAATTAACGATTTCGGGAACAGGCAACATATTTATTACCACAATACTGCCACTTTAGACGTACAGCTGAAATAAAGCAATAACTCTTTAGATAGGCACTGAGGAGTCTTGTCTTGTAACCAAAAATTCGGGTCTCACACTGTGCGCAGTCGAAGGTGTGCTCAAGTGCCGTATAAAAGTAAATGTTATGCTTGAATTCAATGACCTGTTGGAAATAATACATAAGATAGCCCATCTAGGTATGTTTTATGAAGAAATACACCATTTTATTTATCAGATATCCCCACTTTCAAAAGTTGTACCACATTACCATATGTATACCCTGACTGATAGGATTATCCTCCATAAGGTGTCACCTATGGTCATCGAAAAAGGGAACTGCCGAAAACATTCTTTGTATTTTATATATATACATATAGTTTAAGGTCTCCATTTTGATGAATTTTGTACAGAATAAAATATTTCCACAGAATGAGAATTATCGTACCTGATACGACGCTGTTTAAATCCATTTTCAAAGAAATGATCGACGTACATGAAGGCCGAAATAAATGCATCTGGCCCAATGCAAATGAGCCGAAACAGGTTTCAATTAACACGGGTACAGACCATGCCTTTTCCTCAGCACGTGGTGGGTAGCTCGACAGCTTTATGAAACGCTCTCTTGAGGGCAAGGTTGAAGCTGATTAAAATAAAAAATTTTGCCGTTGGAACATGGACAGATTAACAAAAAAATATATAGCCTTTTTAATTTTATATAGAGGCCTTCAGCAGGCAACGTGATAAATGACATGAGAATTTGTCTGTCCTTTTTCAGTGTTTGCTACATAAAAAAACAAAGATTTCCTTTACAGCAAATGTGTGTGTGTGTGTGTGTGTGTGTGTGTGTGTGTGTGTGTGTGTGTGTGTGTGTGTGAAAATTTTGACAGCTGAAATGGATTTGCCTATATGTAGCACAAACTTATATTTTGTAATGAAACCTCCATTTAAATTTTTTTGTATATATTAAACCTTAAAATCTTCTGTATTGGCCTAATTAGCATAACATTGTTCACTGATTGAACGCGTGGCTCAAATATATAAATTGAAATTGCAATGATAACTCTTTCTATAGCGTTTTTTTTTTTGTAGGCATTGATCATTATTCAGTTTTGTGTACTGGCCGAAGTTAACACATTGCGATTAAAATCTGACAGTTTTCAGTCACTCTTCATTAAATATGCCTTTTGCACAAACATTTAAGTTTAGGTTGAATTAACGCCGATATGCCTTCAGCACAAACATCTAAGTTTAGGTTGAATTAACACCTTTATCCTCAATAGTTTTGAATATATTCTACATTATTTAAAACTTCAATGTTATGCATTTACATAAATTAGCTGTAATTTACAGTCTACATTTTTATCACTGCTTATTGATGTGTTCCGTATGCCTTCAAGTTGGAATGGTAACTTTGTCTGTTATAGTTTTAAAGATATTCATAATTATTCCACACTTCAATTGTGTGTATTGGTCAAAATTCGCATAAATAAAAATTTGACGGTTTTTGGTCACTGTTCATTGTATGCGTCTGTAGCACAAACATAAATTGTAGTTGGGAATTTAGAATGACTTCTTCACCTTTTATAGTTTTAAGTGATTCATCTTTAAAATTTCTGAGAATTCCTCAGCAGCAGTTAATTTCTGTAGTTGGTATACTGTGTACATTAAATGGGCAGCCCTAGAAAATATACCCGCATCACCGACATCTGTGTCTGTATGAGGAGCAACTTGGGGGTAATGACCCTAATTTGCATAATTTTCAATATCTTGACTTTTCTGAGCTAAATGCAAAACTTCACTATAGGTGCTTTGCCCATACAAAATTTAAAATTTTCTGTGGCTCGCGCGATGTCCGAGTTTCAGAGGATACAAAATCACATTAGAATAATAGACAAGACAGAAATAACACTGGGGAAAACAACATGTCTGTGTTCACAAACAGATGCAAATGTGCTCATTGTCCAGGATGAAGCTGTTGGGGTGTATGGTGTTGCTGGTTGTCATACTGAAGGCTGTCCAGCCTGAAAAAATCCTCAGTCGCCATATTCGAGCCGCAAAAGGTATGTTAACGCCTCAGTTGTGTTTCTGGCAATTACTTTTCTGCTGTTTCAAAACTCACCGTGGTATCCCTTGACTGGATACATCAGCTACACTCCTGCTTTACAACAGTAACGATACAGAGACAACACAAGTGGGAGCAGGCTCTTATGTCAGAAGGAATTAGAAACCACGACAAAAGAAAATGTGCAATGATTTCACTGAATCAGTGACTAAAAAACCACTGATAAGAATAATACAAGCATGGTCTAGATAGGTGGAGCTTGTCATTCAAGATTTCCCAGTCTGCCATGCATATTAATACGGTTTTTCAAAAATGATAAATGATTTTTTTTTAAGTTGGAAACTTGTATGTTGACGGGTGGTGGAGTATCACAACATTCTATCATTTTAAGTTGCCTATATTAATCCGTTCTCGCAGATTTTCGGTGCTCTCACACACACCTTTCCTAATTTTATTGAAAATCTTCCATTGCCAGAACATATGCGGGCCGAAAGTTTTGCATGATGTCCAAAATGCTTGAATGCAGAACTGACAACAATTATCCTGTTTAACGCTGCTGATCTTGATTTTGCTGTTAACGGAGACAGGCCGATGCAGGTACAACAGAGCAGACTGGGGCAATTGTGACGAATCCAGATATCTTGAATCCCGCAAGCGTACTCTGAGGAAAGGAGACGCTGACAAGTGTCCGGCTGAGATTGTGGAACGAAGGGCCTGCATGAAGTCCAGTATGTTGTATTTGCATTATTCTCGTCTTTTGTAACTTTAATGCAAAATGAGCTTTCTGATATTAATAATACGTTATTGAACATTGATTTGTGGATGGTACCACGGAGGGGCCTTTAATGGAAACAAAGAGGATTTGTAGGCTGGAGATTGTCACCGGGCTACCATTCATTTTCTTTGCAACGACCCATTCAGTTGAAATATGACCTATTTTGCAACTACATAGGTGTTGCAAGATCCAGTTGTTTAAATGTTTAATTTTTGTCTGTTACACACTCGTATATATTAATTTAAAATCCCTGTGTTGATGTGTTCATGTAGGTTTCCTTTACTCGTGTACTGAAAAAAAATCTGTTAGATGTGTGGAGCAGTTTTAACACTGCGCTATACGGACTGCCTAATACTATCTGCGTGCAGCAAGATGTTCTTGACACAAAATTGTATTTTATAATCAATTACAAGTCCGGTAAGGATAAACTTTCGAAGATTATATACATCACCCCTTACTTTACTACTCAGACATTCCTCCCACCACAGCCAGTTCTGTGTGGCGATCTGAATGAACTGAGACAATGTTTCACAACATTGCCGTTCACGGTATCATGCAGTGGAGGAACACAACAAACATCGTCGTCGAAGTGCTGCTTATCAACATCAAATGTATATATAAAAAAGACAGAACTGGACTGTTTACTAACATCACGAACAAACGGATATGTCCAGCACAAATCACAAGTTATCCCTCATGCTCTTCTGGCTCCCTGATACCCACAAGGAGTCTATGGTGACCCCTTGATGGAACAGGGAGCCTACAAGGTTCCTGGTATATACTAGTACTCCTTGGTGCCACCGACTTTCAACGGTTGGTGAACAGCACCTTTACAACACACGACCCTATGCTTGGCAGTTCCAAGCATAGTTCCTACCCAGAATTTGTTCTTCAGTAATGCATGTACATGTACATGTATTTGCAATATACCCAAGGGCAGATGAGAAAATATAGCATCTTTTTAATATTGCAAAACATCTTTTAAAATTAGACATGTCAATGAAGGACACTCATTAGGCAAAGGTGGGTAAATAAAAAGGAAACGTATTTGCATATTCACACGTCTTAATTGTTACCACTTATATAAAAATCCGTCGATATTTTCGGACCTGTATCCACTATTGGAACAATCGTCTTTCCGAAGCTCCATCTTTCACTCAGCAGGGGCCCTTGGCAGGTCCGACTGGTGTTGCAACTTATTCCACAGTCTCCTGGCGATTTCAGTGTCTGAATACAATAATCCTATTCTGGGGCCCACCGTTGCCAACAACTGGCAATTTCGTGTCGTTGTATTTACATTTTTAGGTACTACTGACACTGGAGAAGTCTCATTTTATACTTTACATTATATTCATTCGACACATTAGCCTCCCGTTAACGCAAATCACACATATATTTTGGACACTATCTCTTCAAAATATATAAGCTGAACACTTGGCTGGCATTTTGAAAATTGATGATACTGCACCCACTGGTATGTAAATGAGGAAAGGAGCATTTGGAAGATCTTCGGGGGTTATAATATATGAAACCAAAAGTATATATTTTGCAAATATTTCAGAGCATCAATAATGATGTCATATATGCTGTGGCCACGATTCACTTCGATATCCAAATCAACTGTTTTTGTGTGTGTGTGTGTGTGTGTGTGTGTGTGTGTGTGTGTGCCACAACGCATTGTGCCATGTTCAAAATGGTTTGCCGGCTCGATGTATCGTGTCGCATTTGGAGTTGTAACTGTCGATGATAACTGCTTTAGACACAACCGAGCGGGCAGATTTAAGTTAAGATAATAGGTCATCTTTTAAAGATACCGTTTGCCCTGGTAACTTGAAGAACGGACACCTGGAGCCTGGCGAAATATTATGATAACGATCACCCGGCAACCGAGGCTATGCTGTTTCACTGAACGATTGTGGCTATGGACTTTGTATTGCTATGCTGTTTCCCCAGCCCAAATAAACCCTTCAGACAAGTTGAAACAAAATGATGCGTTTGATGTGACTTTACTGCAAAGAAACGGCACATGACGACCGCTTTCTCGATAAAATTTTTCAACCGGGGCTATGGCTATGCTGTTTCACCGAACAACCGTAGCTATGCAGCTAGCTATGCTCTTTCCCCGGCCCAGGTTAACCCTCCATTCCAGACAAATTGAAATAAAATACTGTGTTTGAGTTGACTTTACTGCAAAATAAGGACACATGGCCACTTTCTCGATAAAATCTTTCAACCAGGGTCGATCAATTTTTAATCAGGAAAGGGTGGCTTGAAACTTTCTTTTTCATTTTATGTTTTATAAAAAATAATTAAGGGTCGGGACTAGGGCTTTTTCAGTGAGGTTGGTCGGGTTATTGGAACCACACATATTTTTGCTTGGCCTTAGGTAACTTAGACATTTGTTGAAACATGTTTAAAAATGATGTTCTTTCCATACATGTATGTATATCCATGGAGCTATGTCCTGGTAACATTACTTTCTTCTTTTTCAGCTATAGCAAAGTTCAAATATGCATATGGGGCTATTTCCTTGATAACATTTATGTCTACACTCTATTCACGGTAAATTGGAGCTTATGTGGGTAATACAGCCATGGCGATTCTGGAGTTTGATGCATTTTGTCTCTAAGTGATGCTCCTAAAATTCAGGGTGATGTTCCACGTTACATTTTGGGTCTCAAGAAGCGACCTGTGCAAACAAGAGGTGGTTGGGCGAAGAACCCGCTATATTGTCATTCATGTTTGGTGCACACATTTTCGAACAGATATTGTGTGCAGAAACGCAAGGAGCATTGCTTGCATAACGTTTTTACTTCAGGTGATGGGACGCCATACGGGTGGAGGACTCTGGCAAAGGAGAAATCAGGTTAAGAGAGTATGATTAATGTCAAATTCATACTGCAAGAAGGGTATTTATTTAGCACTTACTAGACCAAAAGTATCGTGAACACTGACGGAGATAGCTAGTGCACATTTTACAGAGAAGTGACACTTTCTGCCACAGCAGTAATGCATTTAGTGACAACACTGAGTTTTGTGAGAATACACATTCTTTGAGATTATTGAGTTTTGATAATGCACTCTACTCACTTTTGCTTAATCTGAATGTATTCACTTACCATCAACACGTGTGTTACGATAGCCAGGCAACCTTCAATGAATAATTGCCTGCGCAACCAGTCTATCGTTTTGGTTGCTGCTGGACACAGGCAAGAAGAGCCTCAGGTTGTCGACAGAAGATAATTAAGAGAAAAGAAGAGTCAGTTCATATATTTATGGCAGTTGATGCAGGCAATACATGTCCATGGCGGTATACATGTATTGTCTGTTCACTCATTTATCTCGCTTCTATCTCCGTGAAAACTAAAATACAGAAGAGAACATTTTCTCAAGTGCAGCTTAATCAGCATTACAATGCTGGACACTTTACAATATTTCACATGTCCCTTAACAGAGATAAGCTAACGAATAACAGCAGAACCAAAGGGCAATATATGATACCATAATATGTGAAGTTTACAGCCTGTCCAATCAGAAATAGGAACATGCCATGTGCTCATTATGGTAGAACAATGAGACATAGAAATCTTTAACTTTTCAAAATTGGCAAATTATCAATGCAATTATCTTCAAATAGACATGCAATTATACATGTTAGTTTATTCTGTACGAAAAGAATAAAAGTTTAATATTCACCAACCTCCTTGAGTTCTCCTAAATGCAAAAATCACAATCAAGTCCACCCTTGCTTGGTGGCTTGCTGGCCTTCTCTCCAGAGCCTGCGGCAGGCAAAGTGTGTTCCTGGGTCGCTCAAAAGCCTTAAACACCATCAATCATGATATTCTCTGTCATATACATCTATATATGAATTTCCAGGAATTTCGCACAAATGGTTTCGAAGCCATTTAACTGATATAACACAATATGTCAATTATTCAAGTGCAAATTCTGAAATTTGAACGATTACATGTGGTGTTCCTGAAGGCTGCATACTGGAACCCTTGTTATTCTTAATATACATATATATATATATATATATATATATATATATATATATATATATATATATATATATATATATATATATATATGTATGTATGTATCTCACCCGGCTTCTCATGTATAAAGTTAAATACCATTTGATTCCAAATGTGAGAAGAACTCTTTTCACCGATACTGTTAACATTCATGATATAATACCAGACAAGCTAACAATTTCCATAGTCTCAAATATTGTACGCATCTGGGCTAGATTTCAATAACCTCTCATGGACCTTGGACCTAGAAAAGTGTACCAGTCTATATTCAGAAAGTCTCATCAATATACATGTATAAGTGTAAAAACATATATGAAACAACAGCTCCTTGATGATATGGAATAAGAAGTGAACACTGGCAATGAATCAAGCTCGTCCGAACCACTTCTATTTAAGTTTTCCCCTTACTTTTACTGACGAGCTGATTTGACTTTTGAGGTCCATATGTGATCAATTTACAGTCACAAGCATGAACTGGGAACCTTTAAATGACCGAGAAGATGAACTGAAAATTTTTCTTCATAATTCAGATGCACAAGGTTGCTCTCTATGTGCAGTGTGTTTACAATAGACCTGGTTAAATGATATTTGATTTTGAAAATAACAGCTTAATATCACAAGGTAAAAGTTGCTAAGCACAAGAAGGACTGGCAATCTATGTTAAAGAATCATATGAAACCAAAATACTGGACATTTGTCAAAAATCAGACTTATGGGATAGCCATTTTATAGAAATAACGCACAGATCATCAGCCAAAAAAGTCAAGCTAGGTAATATCTATAGGCCACCTAAGGATCTGGTAGAAAATTATAGACAATTTAATGAGAAATTAACGGTGGTTTTGAATAGGTTGCAGAGATTAAACAATGAGGTCAATAAAGGTGGAGATTTCAACATTGATTTACTAACAATACTAGATAAAGTAAGCCTTGCCACTTATTTTGACACAATTACCTCTTTGGGATTTTTTCCTCAAAATCCACTTCCGACAAGATTATCGAACCAAAGAAGAACTATAATTGATAACTTCCTATACACAATAACAAATATGAGTGCAAATCTTCCAAGTTCGGGAATATTGAATACTAAAATATCAGATCATTTTCCGTATTTCATATGCCTAGATATTGTTAGCAAAAAGATTGAAGAAGTGCCTGAATATGTGCAATCACGCATTAGACATAAAAACTATTTAGCACATTTTCAATTAGAGATAGAAGAGGCATATTTCTCTGATCGCATTGATAAAGAGTCAAATGACCCATACGAGTCATCCAATATAATCCACAAGACTATAAATAATGCGTTAGAAAAACACCTACCAGTTAAAAAACAAACAAACAAACAAACAACAACAACAACAACAACAAAACAATAAATACAAACATAAAAAGTCTCCCTGGATCACTAAAGGTATTATAATAACCCTAAAATAAATTTCCAGACCTGTAAGAAGATTTTACAATCAAATATCAATAACACAACGCAACGGCATTATAAGACATGCTTAAATAAGTATAAACAAATAATAAACAAGGCCTAAAAGAAGCGTGGTCAAAAATCAACAAAATTTTGAATAAACTGAAAAAGAAACGAAGTTTTCCAAACGAATTTAATACAGATGGTCAGATTATTTCTGACAAGCTGAAAATTTTTAGCGAATATGATAATTGCTTTATAAACATACGACCCAAATTGGCGTCAAAAATAAACGTGCCAAATAACAAAAACTTTATGGATTATCTGATAAATACAACCCACTCTGAGCTCTGCTTCACAAATGTCATAGGTGATATGATATTGAACATGATAAAAATTGTCAGTTTATTTATTCAAACTGATAAAATTGAAACATAGAGAAGTAACAGTTATAATAAATCAAATGATAAAAAACAGGGATTGTCCAGATTTTTGTAAAATTGTGAAAGATATCCTGATTCATAAAAATAGAGACCCCTCTACCTTTGAAAACTATGGGCCTATTTCTATTCTTCCTGCAATATCAAAAGTATTTTGACGGGCAATATTTGATCAAACACATCCTTATTGCAAAGCAAAACATCTCTACTACGCAAGTCAATATGGCTTTTGCGAAAGCCACTTGACTGAACTGGCTTCATATGAATTAGTAGACAGAATATTCACTGAAATGGACAAAGGAAACATGCCTATAAATACTCATATGGGATTATCAAAGGCTTTTGATACTTTTGATCATAAAATCGTGCTCCAAAAATTAATGTATTATGGAATAAAGGACATTAATCTTACATTGTTTGAAAGTTTTCTAAATAATAGGAAGCAATATGTGACCATTGTGAAGTTTCACTTGTTGCAAATAACGACTGGCGTACCACAAGGATCAATTTTAGGTCCACTGCTGTTTATAATATACATCAATAACATAATAGTGGCTTCAAATTTATTTAACTTTATTATATATGCTAACGATAACACCTTATATAGTACTTTATACATCTTAAATAAGCAAAATGAGAACAGAGACACTTCCTGAATTATAAATGCAAAGCTAGCAAAATTTATTACGTGGTTGAAGGCAAACAAGTTATCGTTGAATATCACGAAAGAACATTTCATGTTATTCTACAAGCCATTAAAGAGAGTATCCATTCGATCTCTCGAAATAGGTAAAACAAAAAGTGACTGTCTGGATGAATTGAATTTCTTGGCTTTAACTTTAGTTAAAATGTGAACTGGAGAAAACACAAACAGAAGATTTCTATCAAAGTCTCCAAACAGTAGGCCTAATAAACAAACTAAAAAGTTTCATTTCAATTAAAATTCTTTTGATCCTATATAACTCATCAATATTACCACATTTAAACTACTGCCTACTGGTATGGGGACATAAACTACAGAGATATCCACTATTCAAAAACAAGTTGTACGTACCATAATTGATAGTGGTTTTAATGCCCATTCAGAACCAATATTTAAAGGATTGGAATTACTAAAACTCGAAGATATATTTAAGCTACAACTTCTACAATTTTGTGAATTAACAAATGACAAGTTGCCGGTATATTTTAAGAATCTTCCATTATTTCTAAACACAATTTTACATGATTACAACACAAGGAAACGGGACGACATACTTATAACTAGGGCTTCTCGCCTCCATACTAATCAATGTATCAGACATTAAATGGGTTATATTTTGAATGATACACCAGCTACGATAAAAGATAAAGTCAATAATATATAGTATCCAAGGATTTTCAATTTATATAAAGAACTAGGACACAGAAAAAAAATGAATGTGAATGTTTTACACCAAATTGTTTAATATATGTAACAAGTGCCTTTGGCGATTTATAAGGGATGTTGTACTTCCAATGGCGCGGTCTTTCATGGGGAAAGAAAAGGTTGAAAATGCCTAGTGCACTTGTCCCCCTTTTATTGGGACATGCTGGCTGTATAGCCAGGGCCGAGGACGCGCTGTGTCGGCAGTAATATTCAGTTGCCTTTTCATACGATGGCTGCCACTGACAGCCCGCTAACGCACGTTTTTCGGTGTTCAAATTTAATTTTCTATCACTTTTCATCACGCTCTCCACCTTTTCTGGATGACTAATTCAATAATATTAACGTATCCGTGCATATTGCATTTATAGTTTCGAAAATTCATGAATCACCTCAGTGTGTCTGCGGCCGTCACACTGTTTACAAAGCTATCCTGCTAACCGGAAGTTCAATGATTGACAGGCCGCCGGGTTAAAGGAGTGTTACGAAAAGCGATAAAAAATGATATAATTAGTCTTTAAAGCCAGTTTCATGAATATAGTCTAATAGATTAGCCGTTTCACTATTTGGTAGGGTGGTCACGTGGTTGTGGGAAATTTTCAATTGCTCCCCTCAACGTCAAATCACTTCGGTATGTGAAGACTGTGGGTCGTTTCAGACGTGACGTGTGCATGTAAAAATGATCGATTTTGGGTAGATTTGAAACCTTAAAATATGAAAAACACGCGTAGTCAGTTATATTCGGGGCGTGGCATTATGGATTTGGTCATATATGGATAGCAAAGAGTGTTTGGGGGCCAGAATATGGGTCCAAGTTTCCGGGGGCGTGGCTTAATATTTTCGGGAGATTTTTAAATATGGTGTAATTATGCCAGGTAATTTTGATTTGGATTTTTTACGGTTTGTGGTTTTTATTTATATTTTTTAATTGAGTGGGCAAAAGGCACGATGTACTTATAGGTGATATACACTTTATCAATTTCTTAATACTTGCAGTACCGAAAATATATGAGCTGATATTTACCTTAAATCATGATGATCTGTATAATTAATAAATGGACACTATGACAATTTGGTGGGTGGCTTGTATGACAGTGGTCAACCATGAACTTGATACAGGTCTCCCAAATCAATATATGTATACATATATATATATATATATATATATATATATATATATATATATATATATATATATATATATATATATATATATGTATATATATATATATGCAATTACAAAATACTACATTGTACTATACTGATTGATTGTTTGTATATGTTGATTCAATGAAAAGATTCCTGATTGGAATATGTTCACTGTGTCGTTTTAAAATAATTATCATGCCTGCTTCATTTCCGGGCTTCATTTGCACATACTGTCTTGCCATGTCACATGTTGTACTTATTTTACTTGTGTTGTAACTATCAAATGCGCTCTCTACGTTGGGGGGTAATTTAAGCCCCAAGGGATTTCTTTCCCCGAGCTGAAATCGTATATTAACTTTTCTCTCAGCTTGTGTTATGTAATGTTTATTTACATAGTGTTTCCAGTACTACGTTATGCCGTTTGTGTAATTATGTATATTGATTTCTGCAAAGCAATACAATACAATGCAATACCTGATGTCGTAGGTTTTCCTGTCAGCTCACAAAAATTAATTTTAATACGTCTCTGATGTACCATTAATTTCAAACTGAAATTGTAAAGATCAACATTCGCAACCCTATTTTAAAATTACTGCTAGACCCAATTTTAATTTCTGTTCAGATTTCTCTTGCTGATACAATGCTGCTAATAGCAAGGGCCACTTGTGTGCTGAGTGATGAATTTTGTGTACAGAATTATTAATTGTTAAAAGATATCTCGTTGAATTAACAATGATACTCTGACAGACAGTGTGATTGTTTCAGATTGTCGTCCCGGGGTTTATCGCCGAAAGTTCACAGACTGTAACCCCGTGACAAAGAAGAGGAATGTTACTTTGACGTTGAGGAAGAAACTCAAGAAGAAATTCGGAGAGAAATGCGACAACATTCAGGGCCAACTTGCATGTGCAGGTAATTTTTAGAGGTGAAGCCATGATGGTTGTGGTGGTTATATCATTATGTCTCAAAGGCGGAATGGATGTAAGTGTCAGTACCCAAACAATATATTTTACCATGGAGATTAGAGATGCACTGGCTCCACACCTGAAACCAGTGTTTCAAATCATAACGTTTCCATTTACTTATTTTTCTTTCTTTCTTTCTTTCTTTCTTTCTTTCTTTCTTTCTTTCTTTCTTTCTTTCTTTCTTTCTTTCTTTCTTTCTGCTTTCTTTAAATGTAACAAAAATAAAGACTCTCCTTTTGGTCAATCATCCATAGGCTTTGTTTAAATGACAAAATACCAATACTTCACAAAATCAACATTTGTATGTGCGTATAACACAGGTACATTGTTATACATTCATACTCAATAAAACTAATACTTTCTTTGTCAATTTAATTTTGAACTTCACTTATAAAAGAAGCCCCTTTTTCGCTTATGATACATGTTGCAAATATATCAGCAGACAGGTCCTAATACTATGATTTTCATAATTCGGTCGAATCTGAAGCTGCGTGTCAAAAATATATCTTCTTATGTAACGTGGTATCGGACCGTATTTTCTTTTCTGTTAAGTGTCTGTTTGAAACTTGTCAGTTTTAATACAAATAAATGCGAATACTTCTTTTTTTTTTTAGACAACAGTCCATAGTAACATATAGTAATACAATACGCACATAATGTACAGGGTAAAAAGTAAAACGTTCAGTTGCAATATTTCGTAAACATTCTAACAAAAGTATGGTTAACTGCGTTGCGGGAAACATTACTGCGTTTTTGTTTGGGGCTTTAATGATAATGTTGCGACACTGCTTCCCAAACGGTGCTAATAAGGAATTTGGGCACGTAGACACCATCATCCAGAGAATTACTTTTCCTTCGTTTCTAGATTTGTTGGTCACAGTTACTTGGAAGAAGCTCTGGTAATTGCAAGCGACCAACGTTCATACAGTCTTCATGCATGACATAATATGCAAGTGCATACGTAATGTCTACTTATCTCAGTCATATTGATAACAAATGAACTAAATACTTCAAACACTTAAAAGCCACCCCATATGGAGTCATGAAATCCGGAATCTACACATTTCTCAAGACAAAACTGTGATATATAAAGAGTAGTATGAACGTTAATTTACTGTGTGAAGTGACAAGGTGATTATAAAAGTTTCTTTAGGGTTGACCCATAACTGTTCACCCCCATAAATCATCACAGATTAAAAGTGATGCGTGATCTAGACCTTGCCATGAAAACGGACTGGCTTTCACGAATCTACCACTTCATGACACCAAGAAGGTTTGACACGCCGTCAAAGCTAGTCATCTCCCAAGCTGTGATCAAGACGCTCGCTGTTCCGTCTTGAGTGCGAGATGCTTTTCACGCGTGAAAAGTACCTCGCTGCCTGAGCAAGCATACTTGAAAGCTTAAATTACACGGGTCCCACTGCCCTTTTTGCCCGACTGAAACGCTGTTGCCCTTAGTGCCTGCTCAACATTATACGATATTCTCTCTGTAAATTGTTCAAATTGCGTGTGTTCAATATTTTATTGGCCTGATTTTTGTAAGGCTAAAATTTGCTTGTCTATAATAATAATAATCACTTTATAAATATTTGATGAATTTTATGATTTTGGAACCTTGCCATGGGTCTAGTGATCGTCCTGCCTGTAGACGCACACTTACAAGTATTTTGTTAGGGTACCAGTATTGAATGCTATCATGCGGCTGTGGTTCCGCAAGGTAAGTTTCACGGCGAGGTATGTCTCGAAGGGAGCTGAGTGTTTAAGGGCGAGGCATGTTTCACGTGTGAAGAAGACCTCGCTGACGAGGAAGCTTAACCTACTTGCGAGGTCTTGCAAACGAGGTCGCTACAATGCTGGAAAAGTATTCTGAATTTTGTGATGGCTTAACTCTGACAAATTTTGCCTTTGTTCGTCACTTGGACCAATTTTAATGCTCTCCGCAAATCAGTAGTCCCTGTCATGAAAGACGAACTTATGTTGGGAAGCTAGATTAGAAAGCCATGAATCCTGAGACTGCGTATGTTAGAGTTTTTCATCAGAGTGTAACATTAGACCATTTTGATGTGCCACATGTATCAGTAGGAGACATCCTATCATACTGAAAAATTAGAAGTCCGTGCTGTCATATGTAGATATACATATGGAATATGCAAAATAATAAGGTTTCATAATTTCACGGAAAACAGACTTTTGGTTGCTGGAAGATGCCCTATATTGGCATGCAGTTGTCCGTTTAAGCATTTTAGTCCGAACCATTTGTTGTAATATTTATTAAAACATTTGAGAAAAAACCACGTTTTACAACAATCTCTAGGTTGCAAGTATGAAAAGGGAAATTGGACAAAGTGTAACGCAACTACAGGCATGCGTGAACGTACCGACTCCTTGAAGTCTGGTAGTGAAGCAAGCTGTCAGGACACAAGGACGCTCATACATTCATGCAACAGCAAAAGAGGTGAGTGTTATACAAGCCGTCTTTTTGCATGAAATCTGTGCACACGTTTAGTAAAGCTGACCCATTAGCTGAGTTTATGAAATGGGTCTGCATCTGTCCCTTCTTCGAGGCTATTCACATTTTCAATTTTCAAAAATACACCGACTGAAGTTTCTTGATTCTTTGTTTCGACACCGGAAGGATTTGCACAATGATGATTTACCAAGTGGTAATGATTAAACTTCTCGTGTCGCATGCTGACAGCTGGGTTCAGGATATGATAGAAGGGCTGGTTTTTCCATAACTTACACTTCGTCCTTTACTGATTTTCAGCTTGTAGCAGCATGTTAAAAAGGCTCTTAGTTGACAAAATTTGACTTTTAGTGTTCATATACGGTTTTACTATTTATTTTGGCATATGCAATACGGATTCCTTTTATAAATTTAGGATTGAATTTTCTTTCCTTCATCACGCCCATTGGTATGTCTGACTTAAGTTCATATTTTTTACTTCTCAAACATCATTCTTCATGTTCCATTTAAAGTCGGTGGGGACGCATGTTAGATAGGTCTTGGGCAAGTTTGTTCTATAGATGTGATTTTCATGGGGATTACTTAGGTTGATTATTTGCTGGCATGTTCACGTATTTTTAACATCATTCTTGTATCTTCATGTACGTTTTGACTTCAACACAAAAAACTGCAGACTATTTTCTCTGAAAATTGGTCGTAGTGTACCTTAATTTATTCGGTACCAAAGTTGCTCATTGGTGGCGCTTCGGCATATTATTGATTTCAGCAATATCGTCCTTTATGAAGTTACTTTTTTCAAAGTTTTGCCCTTGATTGTTTTTTTTTTTTTTTCAAATGTAAAAGGTAAAATATCAGCTATAATTGTGAGGTTTATATATTTACTACGTGAATAAAACCTAAATTCCACATGATTATATATATATATATATATATATATATATATATATATATATATATATATATATATATATATATATATATATATATATATGTCACTGTAATTTTCGAATAACCCTGTTTCACTAGTTGTGAAATAGAAGTAAGTGAAGTAAGTCAAACTGTCAAATCGGAATGAGGAATTATTGCGTATAAAGTGGAGAAGTCCCAAGACGATATCTGTTTATAAGGCAAATGATTACCAGTACTATACAACTGATCCAGCATCATCTGCGAATCAGATAAAATCCTAAATCTGTCAATACCGGAATTACGTCTGATCACAGTAATTTAATCAACATCGCTGTACTTTTTTAAAACCTTCAGTTGACGACAAAACTGACAATTCTTAAGTAGAGCCAAATTTGGAACGTGCTATGAATCGGAGCTGACTGATAAGTCAGCTAAGCTAAAATCGGATGGTGTATAAACATTTTTGAGAATGATGAATCCTGCGAAATAGTTCAACAAAAGGAATTTTTGGGACCAGAGCTACTTGTCTGTGACACAGAGGTCGACGAAGCGTGGGATTCAGCTAATTAAATTGTTTCAGAACGTCATGGAAAATGTGCAGTCCCGTAAAAAGTTCAGTTAACCCTGTCAATTCACCTGTTTAAACTCCACGTAAGGGTGGGTAGCTGTTCTTACTCTCTAATCTGTTATGAAGCATTTGAACGATGGTTTCTTCCGATTTTAACGGGAGATACCCAATCTGATATCATGCCAAGACCACGAATATGTAAATCTTGCAAGTGACTTATAATCCCAAACTATGGTTAAGCATGCACATTCAGCTTGAATTCAAATGGAGCTAGTCAACAAGGGGATTGCCCAATCTGATTGCCCACCATGCCCTCAAATGTGTAAATCATGCACCCGATTCGTCATCCCTAATTAACATTACGAGTGCACACTCGGCTTCAATTTAATTTTTATTCGTCCCCAAAACTATGAGCTATTATGGGAAAATAATTGCATGTCAGATTGTGTCTGTGTTACCTTTACACCTTTAAGACTGATCGATTTGATAGCCAAACGATACACAGCCATCCCATTTTCTTCAAAGAATTAAAGAAAGAAAAAAATAGTGCCTTTTAAATCTGCACTTCTTGGCTATATCATTCAATATGACACACTGACCTGTTTGGTCTCCTGTGAAACTCCTCAGAATTAGAAAAGATGCCCTCTGGAAGGAGGAATTATGATAGTTGATGAGGTTTTTCTTTATGGAATCTCGCATGTATGCTAACAAAATTCCAGGATTGCTTTTGGAAGGATTCTATTCGACGTAAATAAGTAGGTTTAGACCTATCATGTGGAATTAAAACTGACAAGACAATCCAACATGCAGGACAGCGCCGTCTGTTTTATATGACCACATTAGGGCCTACCCATGCCAACTGCAAGAAGGAATATTTTTCTTGCAAAAAATTGAACCGTCATTCTATGTTACTGTCACATTAAAATGACATAATTATGAAGCAATAGCAAGTATTGCACAGCAACACAGAGAATCAATTGCAAAGTTGACTGTACTAATATAAAAGTAGTTTATGTGCGATACCTACTGAAAAAAAACTGTATCAAAACTTACTGAAAGGTGACAGGGTAATGTATCTGGGTAAGACCTAGGTTGTGTATTATCTGGGGAAGCATGTCTGGAGTGTTTTTGCAGGTATAGAAAATAAGAGGCGGACAAGCTAAAACTTAATGGGTCAAAGGTCAAGGTCTCAGTGACTTAATTCTGGGGCACGACACATCCCTTCCTTATGAACTCTCCACATGCCACATTTAATGGCTGGGGGGGGGGGGTTCAAGGAATATTGCCTGGGGCATGCTTAAACGTTATGGGGGTCAAACGCCAAGGTCACACTAACTCAATCCTAATGTGCGATACCCCCCCCCCCCCCCCATCCTATGAAGTGTCCACACATCAGATTCGGAAGGCGTAGGTGTAATGGTACAGAAAATATGTCCTGGACAAGACTTTTCAGAAAGATAGAACGGCGGAAGTACAAGGTGCAAATCTATAGAGGAACTAAAATAACAGGTTGCTCTGGGAACTGTTTTCACACTAAATGAAGGATTTCCATTAATAAATGTCATTTTATGAAGTTTGATTATTCAATTATAATTGCTTTGGTGGCCTACCTGTTCATAAACTGTGGTTGACGTGCGGTGACATATCTGCTCATTGTGTACTGTAGATGTGCTGCACTGGTCTATAATATCGATACTTCATAGATATATGCACATATTTGACACAGAGTTGACACATATTCCCTTTAATTATCAAGTGTCGGTCTATGCACCTTCCACTTACTTTTGTACATTTAAAAGCACTTTCTTAAAAGTTTTGCTCACGTCTGACTCCAGTGAAGTTCCATTTTTGTATTTGCAACTCTCGATTGATTCCAACATTTGTAGTGAATTTAGATTTGATGTCAATACATTTTGGTAACTTCTGGGGAATTTATAACCCCCTCCCCCCGAACATTTGCAAAGATTAACCCCAAATTTATATTTCATATTAGTACATTTGGATACCTTCTGGGAGGTTGGTTATAGTGCCTGCTCAACCTTCTATAGAGGACTTGAATTTCAACACTTATACAGGCTATGAACTAAAAAGTAAAAGATACAAAATTCCATGTTATGTTGTTAATAGGAAGAGAGAGAGAGAGAGAGAGAGAGAGGGCGATTGAAAGAAGACATGATAGAATCTTGACAATACTATAAGCTAAATGCTAATGTCCAGTTTAATTTCTCATTAAACACTCTCGTGACTGCATGTTGCTGCCACAACTTGTCGCTATTGACCTTTAGCGAATGGTCCATCGGTGTACATGATTTTACATTAAACATATCAACATGTTTACATGCCCAGGGGAGTCTAAAGTGACCTTGTAACATGCTATGAAACTGTTTTAGACTGCGATCCTAAGGCGTACCGTAGAAAGTTCTCAGACTGTGATTCCTTGGCGGAAAACAGAACCGTTATTTTGACAGTGAAGAAATATTTCAAGAAACCCCTACCTGCATGCGGCAGGACAAAAGTAGATCAGGTAGATTGCAAAAGAAAGTTTATAGGATAAGGACCCAACCTGGAAATATTATTTTGTTCTGGCTTCCGACTGGTGTTTAAAGTCATATTCTTAGATTACTTTCAGATATTACAGGGTTATGCAGAACAAAGCACACCTTGCAGGTTTAGTATGAGACACCCATCATGACTATGCTATTTTCCTCCAGCCAGCTGTCGGTATCTTAAGCACAAGCAGTATTCAAAAGATGAAAGGGACACATATCTGTATGTTGGCATCTTTTTCGTCATTAAATCATTACCTCTGTGCAATGTATGCCACACGAATGTAAAAAACAAGGGTTGCAGGTATTGATTTAAATAAGTAAATTTAAGTCTCTTAGCGTAACATGCTGTCTTGTTTACCATACAGGCGGAAAGAAAAGAAAGAGCGGGAAGATGGGGAATAAAAAACGGAACAGACCAGAGAAAGGTAATAGTAAAAGAAAGCATTTGTTACCCTGGAAATTAAGGAAACCTCCTTGTGCATTTGTGTTGTCTTGGTCAAATATATGGTTAAAAAGTCAGTTTTCCCTAAAATGTTTAACCAAATATCTCGGAGAATAATAAGAACATTAATATTTCTGTGATCATATGATCAGTGTGTCCCTTAGTTAAAAACGTGGCAACAAAGATATCACAGTGCTTCTCCATAGGTACATGACTACACTCGCTATAAGTGGGAGCACCCAGCAGCAAACTGTGATTTTTTTCACTTTCATTCTTTGTTTGGTTTAGTCAATTCACTACTACTCATGCAGAACCACTGTAATATCTTTGTTGTATATATATATATATATATATATATATATATATATATATATATATATATATATATATATATATATATATATATATACATATATATATATATTGCTCAAGTAATAAGATACGATACGAAACGATAAGGTTATTTTCAGACACATAGTCCATAGAATACTATAATATAAAATATGAAATATATACATAAAGCAGAGAAGAATATGAATATATACAGACTAGAAGTTCAAATAAAAACATAAGAATATTGTTAACAGTTACTATTATGGCCTCCTAGGTAGGTGTTGCATTTTCAGGATAAACATATAGAGCTTTGTACCACCAGTCAAAAGTATACAGCTGTCTAAACTTATACCAACATCCAGCTAAATTTTTAAGAATAAGATTGGCACTGCATTCAATTCTTTTCCAGAAGCTATAAATTTCTTTACGAGAGAATTCCTGATAACTGAGAATACCACTCTTGACAAACATTGAGCTAATACTACCAGTTTTGGGCAAGGCAAAGAATATCCGAAATGAGTTATTATAAGCAACCTTAATCTTATGAAGTTGCGATGCCTTAACCTTGTCCCAAAGTTGATTACAGTAAGAGTTACAAATATATGACTTTAACAATTGAACTTGAACTCCAGTACTGCACTTTCCAAATTTCCTTAACAACATATTCGCTCTGCTATACATGCATCTTGTCTGTCTCTGGACATCTGCATCATCATAAGTGTTAAGCACAAGCAATATTCAAAAGATGAAAGGGACACATATCTGTATGTTGGCATCTTTTTCGTCATTAAATCATTACCTCTGTGCAATGTATGCCACACGAATGTAAAAAACAAGGGTTGCAGGTATTGATTTAAATAAGTAAATTTAAGTCTCTTAGCGTAACATGCTGTCTTGTTTACCATACAGGCGGAAAGAAAAGAAAGCGCGGGAAGAGGGGGAATAAAAAACGGAACAGACCAGAGAAAGGTAATAGTAAAAGAAAGCATTTGTTACCCTGGAAATTAAGGAAACCTCCTTGTGCATTTGTGTTGTCTTGGTCAAATATATGGTTAAAAAGTCAGTTTTCCCTAAAATGTTTAACCAAATATCTCGGAGAATAATAAGAACATTAATATTTCTGTGATCATATGATCAGTGTGTCCCTTAGTTAAAAACGTGGCAACAAAGATATCACAGTGCTTCTCCATAGGTACATGACTACACTCGCTATAAGTGGGAGCACCCAGCAGCAAACTGTGATTTTTTTCACTTTCATTCTTTGTTTGGTTTAGTCAATTCACTACTACTCATGCAGAACCACTGTAATATCTTTGTTGTATATATATATATATATATATATATTGCTCAAGTAATAGGATACGATACGAAACGATAAGGTTATTTTCAGACACATAGTCCATAGAATACTATAATATAAAATATGAAATATATACATAAAGCAGAGAAGAATATGAATATATACAGACTAGAAGTTCAAATAAAAACATAAGAATATTGTTAACAGTTACTATTATGGCCTCCTAGGTAGGTGTTGCATTTTCAGGATAAACATATAGAGCTTTGTACCACCAGTCAAAAGTATACAGCTGTCTAAACTTATACCAACATCCAGCTAAATTTTAAGAATAAGATTGGCACTGCATTCAATTCTTTTCCAGAAGCTATAAATTTCTTTACGAGAGAATTCCTGATAACTGAGAATACCACTCTTGACAAACATTGAGCTAATACTACCAGTTTTTTGGCAAGGCAAAGAATATCCGAAATGAGTTATTATAAGCAACCTTAATCTTATGAAGTTGCGATGCCTTAACCTTGGCCCAAAGTTGATTACAGTAAGAGTTACAAATATATGACTTTAACAATTGAACTTGAACTTCAGTACTGCACTTTCCAAATTTCCTTAACAACATATTCGCTCTGCTATACATGCATCTTGTCTGTCTCTGGACATCTGCATCATCATAAGTGTTAAGCACAAGCAATATTCAAAAGATGAAAGGGACACATATCTGTATGTTGGCATCTTTTTCGTCATTAAATCATTACCTCTGTGCAATGTATGCCACACGAATGTAAAAAACAAGGGTTGCAGGTATTGATTTAAATAAGTAAATTTAAGTCTCTTAGCGTAACATGCTGTCTTGTTTACCATACAGGCGGAAAGAAAAGAAAGCGCGGGAAGAGGGGGAATAAAAAACGGAACAGACCAGAGAAAGGTAATAGTAAAAGAAAGCATTTGTTACCCTGGAAATTAAGGAAACCTCCTTGTGCATTTGTGTTGTCTTGGTCAAATATATGGTTAAAAAGTCAGTTTTCCCTAAAATGTTTAACCAAATATCTCGGAGAATAATAAGAACATTAATATTTCTGTGATCATATGATCAGTGTGTCCCTTAGTTAAAAACGTGGCAACAAAGATATCACAGTGCTTCTCCATAGGTACATGACTACACTCGCTATAAGTGGGAGCACCCAGCAGCAAACTGTGATTTTTTTCACTTTCATTCTTTGTTTGGTTTAGTCAATTCACTACTACTCATGCAGAACCACTGTAATATCTTTGTTGTATATATATATATATATATATATATTGCTCAAGTAATAGGATACGATACGAAACGATAAGGTTATTTTCAGACACATAGTCCATAGAATACTATAATATAAAATATGAAATATATACATAAAGCAGAGAAGAATATGAATATATACAGACTAGAAGTTCAAATAAAAACATAAGAATATTGTTAACAGTTACTATTATGGCCTCCTAGGTAGGTGTTGCATTTTCAGGATAAACATATAGAGCTTTGTACCACCAGTCAAAAGTATACAGCTGTCTAAACTTATACCAACATCCAGCTAAATTTTTAAGAATAAGATTGGCACTGCATTCAATTCTTTTCCAGAAGCTATAAATTTCTTTACGAGAGAATTCCTGATAACTGAGAATACCACTCTTGACAAACATTGAGCTAATACTACCAGTTTTTTGGCAAGGCAAAGAATATCCGAAATGAGTTATTATAAGCAACCTTAATCTTATGAAGTTGCGATGCCTTAACCTTGTCCCAAAGTTGATTACAGTAAGAGTTACAAATATATGACTTTAACAATTGAACTTGAACTTCAGTACTGCACTTTCCAAATTTCCTTAAAAACATATTCGCTCTGCTATACATGCATCTTGTCTGTCTCTGGACATCTGCATCATCATAAGTGTTAAGCACAAGCAATATTCAAAAGATGAAAGGGACACATATCTGTATGTTGGCATCTTTTTCGTCATTAAATCATTACCTCTGTGCAATGTATGCCACACGAATGTAAAAAACAAGGGTTGCAGGTATTGATTTAAATAAGTAAATTTAAGTCTCTTAGCGTAACATGCTGTCTTGTTTACCATACAGGCGGAAAGAAAAGAAAGCGCGGGAAGAGGGGGAATAAAAAACGGAACAGACCAGAGAAAGGTAATAGTAAAAGAAAGCATTTGTTACCCTGGAAATTAAGGAAACCTCCTTGTGCATTTGTGTTGTCTTGGTCAAATATATGGTTAAAAAGTCAGTTTTCCCTAAAATGTTTAACCAAATATCTCGGAGAATAATAAGAACATTAATATTTCTGTGATCATATGATCAGTGTGTCCCTTAGTTAAAAACGTGGCAACAAAGATATCACAGTGCTTCTCCATAGGTACATGACTACACTCGCTATAAGTGGGAGCACCCAGCAGCAAACTGTGATTTTTTTCACTTTCATTCTTTGTTTGGTTTAGTCAATTCACTACTACTCATTCAGAACCACTGTAATATCTTTGTTGTATATATATATATATATATATATATATATATATATATATATATATATATATATATATATATATATATATATATATATATATATATTGCTCAAGTAATAGGATACGATACGAAACGATAAGGTTATTTTCAGACACATAGTCCATAGAATACTATAATATAAAATATGAAATATATACATAAAGCAGAGAAGAATATGAATATATACAGACTAGAAGTTCAAATAAAAACATAAGAATATTGTTAACAGTTACTATTATGGCCTCCTAGGTAGGTGTTGCATTTTCAGGATAAACATATAGAGCTTTGTACCACCAGTCAAAAGTATACAGCTGTCTAAACTTATACCAACATCCAGCTAAATTTTTAAGAATAAGATTGGCACTGCATTCAATTCTTTTCCAGAAGCTATAAATTTCTTTACGAGAGAATTCCTGATAACTGAGAATACCACTCTTGACAAACATTGAGCTAATACTACCAGTTTTTGGGCAAGGCAAAGAATATCCGAAATGAGTTATTATAAGCAACCTTAATCTTATGAAGTTGCGATGCCTTAACCTTGTCCCAAAGTTGATTACAGTAAGAGTTACAAATATATGACTTTAACAATTGAACTTGAACTCCAGTACTGCACTTTCCAAATTTCCTTAACAACATATTCGCTCTGCTATACATGCATCTTGTCTGTCTCTGGACATCTGCATCATCATAAGTGTTATTATGCATGATAAAACCTAAATATATATATTGCTCTACATATTCAAGTTTACACTTATCCAAAAACATAATTGGAGCCTTAGACAATTTCCAATTATTTGGTTGTACACACATACATACTGTTTTCTTCAAATTATACACTGTATATCGAGCTTACAGGCTGTAGCAGGACAGGTATCAATTAACTGTTGTAACCCCTTGACAGAGGGGTTAAATAGACACATGTCATCTGCATACACAAGATGATTTAAAGTAAAATTACCAAGATCGCAGCCAATATTTACCTTGGCATTCAACTCGTTATTAATTTCATCAATATAAACATTAAAGAGTGCCGGGAAGAGGACTCCACCTTGACGAACACCATCGGAAACAGAAAAAAACTTATTTAGTAGCTCCCCATAGAATAGACATAGTCTGTGAATCATACCAATATGCAAGCAGCCGAATAATATACTCGGGTATTTTCCTGGCTTGCAGAATTTTAAACAAAGGTCGTAAGCTTTTGAAGCATCTAAATAGCAAACAAATAGGGCACTAGAACTTGAAGTGTACCTATGGATGAGTTCTTTAAGTATAAAAATGCATAAGTCAGTAGAATGGGATTTCTTAAATCAAAATTGATTACAATTTGTAGTTAGCATATCTTTACACCTACTCAATAGAATATTCTCAAAAACTTTAGACATAACTACTGCCAAGGCAATAGGTCTATAGTTATTTATGTCTTGAATATCACCAGCTTTATTTTTTGACTACTGGAACAATTACAGTTTTCATAAAATTTGGGGGAACAAAGCCAGGACTACACATTAAAGTAAAACACAGGGAGAGCAGGACAGCAAGTCTTTTTCCAGCAAATCGTATATGTTCTGCACAAATGCCATCATGGCCGCCTGCTTTCCCAAGTTTCAGATTATGTATATAATGTTCAACTTCAGATATACCAATAGCACAGCTCTCAAAAAATTCTGTACATTTCAAATTAATAAAACTACTCAAATCGGTCTTTCTGTTTTCCTTAAGAATCTTTTAATAATGGTCAAACCATGCCTCAGCAATTTGTTGCTCACCACAAGCTTCACCAATTACCTCTGACCTCTGTACCTTAGTATTATTAATATGAGCCACTTTTTTCCAGAAGCCAATATAATCCTTATTACGTAAGCCATGTGCAAGGGCATCAGCCCTATGTAGGTCCTTACGAGCTTTACAGTTCCTCAATGCATATTTAAAACTTAATCTAGTACTGTACATTGCATAAGACAAATTACCCTGTTTAGGTTTACTGTTTTGTACCCAAAGTCAAAAGCTATCTCTTGCAGCTCTGTGTAAATTAGCAACTGCATTATTCCACCCATGTACAATTTTATATCCATTATGTTTAGTCTTCCCAATAACAGATCCTGCTGCTTTTTCAAGACAAGTAAAAATCAAATCATAAAAATAATTGATAGACCTATGATGATCCCCGCTCTTACAGTTTAAATCTTTACAATGAAGGAGATCCAGGGTAATAGTAATGTCTGCTAAAAGTTTACCACACACAGCACTCTACCTGAGTACATCTTCTCTAGAGGCTCCACTCCAATTAATAGCAGAAGCACCCGATGAATTCTCATATTCAGTAATAGTAGAGTCATGATGATCCATATCATATTTAACATTGAACAACAGAGGAAGATGATTGGATGAGATAATATCATGTCTAACCCCAAAAGACTCCACAAGAGTAGACATTTGATTGGAGCATATACAGTGATCTAACCATGAAGTAGTACCATGTGCATGGCTCATGTGTGTAAACGTGCTACTATGAATACCAATATGCTTCACATTTGCTAATACTAGACACTCTTCTTTAGAGTGAGTTGAGATCTGCATTAAAGTCTCCTAATGTACAAATATTACATGCATTTGCCTCCTGTATTATAGCAGAGCATTTCCAAAGATATAGTTGAAACTCTTCAGCATTATCATTACAACAGTATGGAAGATAAACATTTAAGAATAAAATTGCCTCACCATTGATAGAACTCAATTTTAATCCAATTATCCTTTTATCATCATATGTGACAATTTTACATTGATTATATACTGATTTTTTCCGCAGGTAAGCAACACCACCGTAGGGCCGACCTCTCAATATATCAGAATCAGTATTAATTGATGATAGGCCAAAGCCTGCAAACTGGTCATGTATATTATTGAGAATATGTACCTCATTTTCAAAGAGCCAGGTCTCTTGCAGAAAGATTAAATAACATGTTTCACTTAACTTCCGACCGTCTGGTATGAGCTCTTAAGCACTTGGCAATTGAAGAAAGATATTTTGATAGCCATATTTTGAAAAATAATGATATGTCAACTAAAAGACAGGACTATTTTCTGGTATTTAATACCATTAATATCATGCCCTTCTTGTTATTAGTTACCGCGATACGCGGAAACATTCAGGAAGGCGTACTGTTTTGAACACTATATTGTATTGCGACAGGGAGCAACAATTAGAGAACACGTTCAGGTATTTTAGTTCCCAAACATGCAGTTACACGATGAAGACTCATTATCTGACAGGCTGACAAAGTCTCTTTTCCAAAACAAATTTTTGAACGTGTTTTGATGAGCATGAAAGACAGCGTCTTAGATGATTGTAAACGTATACTTTAGAAATAGACATTGACAGGACCAGATATAAAGAGCACTGATGTGGACTTTTAGATTTTTAAAAATTGTATGGCAGTGTTATCGGACAGTGGTCATTGGTCTTGAGAAACATATGTGTGGTTGGCATGTGCATTAATCTTTTTAGGTATCTATTTCTAACAAAATTAATTCGCATGTGTAACAGAAAATATGCATTTTGCATATACAAAACCGTTCCTTACACACGTGAAATGAATCTACGGGCATATTTAGACTCTCAACCTACGGGAGTGTGTGTGTGCGGGGGGGGGGGGGGACTATAACAAGCAGGTTACACTGTGAACTATTTTCATACTAAATGACGGACCCACGCAAACAATTCCGTTTTATGTCTCCCTAAGTGATACACTTTGATTTATTAATAGTAAAGTAGACAGAACGTGGAACGATGTCTTGTTCAGGGATTCTAGTGTGGAATCCCCACGTAACTTGCCTCATTCGCTTTTACACTGCTCCACGGGTCAGGATGGTCAAAAAAGTAATATATTTGTCTCAGACACAAAGACATATATTTTCTTTTTTTTTAAGATTCTCAGTCTGAAGCGAAATCCTGATAATACTGTTATATGTGCTTTGTGCTTCACAGTTAAACTGTGAAAGCATATTATCAAAGCATATATTAGGATTGCTTTCGGGTTGCACGCATGAGAAAAAGGAAATGAGGCCCCATCAAGAGGTAAATCTAACCATATAAAATGCATACAAAGAGACATCTTTCTTATTGTGCAAAGGAGTGTAATGGTTTCGGACTAGTCTGAGCCAAATGTTTGCTGAACAGAATTTTGCTTCTTTCTTTGCCTGGAAAGGACCTAGATATTCACATTAAAATTAATCAAATCCAATTTTCAGAAATATATGAGAGCATATCAGGAAGGTTTGTGGACTGAGTCACACAGGAAAGCATGACAAATGCAAAAGATTTAACATTAACTCACATTTACCAAAACAAATCCATGCATTTCCCAGAAGCAATGGCTTCCTGTCTTTGAAGAGCACATCCATTGAAGGTTTCTATTTCAATTTGTCCACAAATGTTTACCCTTGTGTCTAACCTTGAAGAAAGGAGTCTTTCTTTGATTTTCATAATCTAATGAACATACATTATTATGAAAAGAGGCATATTTCTAGTTTATCATAGCAAAGTGTTAAAAATACATTTTATGCTTGTGCTTTTTTATACATTAAAACCCCTACCACTAATCATACATAGTAATACATGTATATTGAACTATAACTATTTGTATTCTCATACATTCTGGGTTAATAAGTAAAAATTGTGATACTTATATACAGATTTTTAATATTTACTTTGAATTTTTAAAAACCTCTAAGTATTTTAGATATTGTTGTAAACTGTAGCCATTTTAAAAAAACACATGACACATGTTCTTCAAAGAAATTAAGCTATTTTTTTCTGGATAGTGCATGGAGTGGTTCCGGGGAATGAGAGGTAAAATTATACGAGTGGAGCCAATACACAGATTCTCCAGTATGTCACATGTGAGAGGTACATTTAACTGATTGCAAGCTTTTGTGTTTGTCATGCTTCCTTAAGTGGGTTACGCCAATAACTTTCTGATACCCCTTCATAGCTCACATATTTAGGGTTGATAATGAGAGAAATTGGTGGGAAAAGGCAATTTTTAGCAAGCAAAAATCCCTACTTTCCTGCATAACACATAAATTACCCATTCTTTACGGTTGGGTAAAAAGAAAAAAAATCAAATATTTGCACATTTAAAAATCAATCTTAACTTGTAACAAGTCTGCTTTTCACGCATGTAAAACATATTTTCAGGAATAAAAAGATGCAAAGTCTAATTTGAAATATTTGACAACAAAGCAATAGCAGACTTGTCAGCAATATGTTTCTGGATATTTATACCTGTATCACATCACAAAGCAATAGCAAGCCTCGCTATGGTAAAGTACTACAAATACTTCTATCACATCTCAAAGTAATAGCAAACCTGTTAACAACATACCTGATATTTATATCTGTATCACATCATAAAGCAATGCCAAACTTCTCAACAATATAGTATTTAACATATCTGTATCATATAACAAAGCCACAGTAAAGCTGCCAACAATATATTACTTAAAATACCTGTATCGTATGACAAAGGAATAGTGAACCTGCCAACAATATAGTACTGGACATACATGAATCATATACCAAAGAAGTTGTAAACCTCTCAACAATATGGTACTGGATATACCTGTATTATATCACTTGACCAGATGAGATAAACTATGAAGTCTTTGAATAGTAAACATGGGTAACAGCCCAATTAGAACTAGCTATATTCAATAACAAAGTGAGCAGGAAGAAACCTTGCAGGTGTAGTATAAGACACCTACCATGACCATGCTAATTTTCCCCCTGACAGCTGTTGGCATTTTAAGCACAAAAAGAGTTCAAAAGATGATGGGGCCCCAAATGTTTGTTGACGCTTTTCTTCTCGTCATTAAATCATTACCTTTGTACAATATATGTCATGAGCATGTGCAAAAACATGAGTTCCATAAATATAGATCGGTTCTCGAAGAGAATCTTTCTCAAAGAATCCAATTCTGTATTACGTTGAACAACTTGCACTGGTATTTTGTGTTCCTTTACCTACTTTAAACTACTTGCCTGAATAATATCGACCGTAAAGTGCATCGTCGCCTGACAATGTATGCCATAAGTATGTGAAAAAACAAGAGTTGCAACTATCGACTTAAATTAGTAAACTGAAATCTCTTTGCATAACATGCTGTTTTGCTCACAATATATGCAAAAAGGACAAAAAGAGCAAGAAGAGGAGGAACAAACCGGATCGAGGAACAAAAGGTAATAAAAAGGAACCAGTTAATAAACCCAAGTATTAAGGAAGGACACTTTAATAAATATAGGTAGGTTCTCGAAGAGAATCCTCGTCAGAGAATCCAATTCTGCATTACCTTGAGCAATTTGCACTGGTATTTTATGTTGCTTTGCCTATTTTAAACTACTTGCCTGAATAATATCGACCGTGAAGTGCATGGTCGCCTGACAATGAATGCCATATGTATGTGAAATGAGAAGAGTTGCAACTGTCGACTTTAATTATTAAATTGAAATCTCTTTGCATAACATGCTGTTTTGCTCACAATATATGCAAAAAGGACAAAAAGAGCAAGAAGAGGAGGAACAAACCGGATCGAGGAACAAAAGGTAATAAAAAGGAAGCAGTTAATAAACCCAAGTATTAAGGAAGGACACTTTAATAAATATAGATAGGTTCTCGAAGAGAATCCTCGTCAGAGAATCCAATTCTGCATTACCTTGAGCAATTTGCACTGGTATTTTATGTTGCTTTGCCTATTTTAAACTACTTGCCTGAATAATATCGACCGTGAAGTGCATGGTCGCCTGACAATGAATGCCATATGTATGTGAAATGAGAAGAGTTGCAACTGTCGACTTTAATTATTAAATTGAAATCTCTTTGCATAACATGCTGTTTTGTTTACAATATAGGCAAAAAGAAAGGAAAGGGCATGAAGTGGGGGAAGAAACCGGATGGAGGAGCAAAAGGTAATAAAAAGGAAGCAGTTAATAAACCCAAGCATTGAGGAAAGACACTTTAATAAATATAGATAGGTTCTCGAAGAGAATCCTTGTCAGAGAATCCAATTCTGTATTACTTGAACAATTTGGACTGGTATTTTATGTTGCTTTGCCTATTTTAAACTTCTTGCCTAAATAATATGGACCCTGAAGTTTATGGTCGCCTGACGATGTACGCCATACGTATGTAAAAAAACAAGAGTTGCAACTATAGACTTAAATTAGTAAATTGAAATCTGTTTGCAAAACATGCTGTTTTGTTTACAATATAGGCAAAAAGAAGAGAAAGGGCAAGAAGAGGAGGAACAGACCAGATGGAAGAACAAAAGGTAATAAAAAGGAAGCAGTTAATAAACCCAAGCATTGAGGATAGATAGTTTCTCTAAGAAAATCTTTGTCAAAGAATCCAATTTTATGTTACCTTGAACAATTTGCACTGAAGCTTCCTGGTTCTTTGCCTGTATCTGACTTCCTGCCTGAATAATACGGATACTTACGTTTGCATGTGCATTTATCTTTTTATTTATTTGTGGGAAAATTATTTCACATGGATGACGCAAAATATATAAATTTTGCATGTGCAAAACCCTTCATTACAAACATCAAAAGAATTTACATGCTCTCTTCTCAGACACAAAGACATATGTTTTCCTCTTGTAAGATTGCAAGCCTGAAGCAAAATCCATACAGAACTATTGTAAGGCTTTGTGTTTTACAGTTGAACTGTGAAAGCCTATAATTAAACCATATTTACCTTCGGGCGGCATGCATGAGGAAAAGGAAATGAGGCCATACAAAAATGAATTCATAGAGACACCTTTTTCATCATGCAAAGGACTGTTATGCCTCCGGACTCGTCCGTGACAAATCTTAGCTGAATAGAATTTTCCTTTCTTTGTCTGGAAAGCCAACTTTAATTTTAAATACACACATTGAAATTAATAGCATTCTTTATTGAGCAATATATGAGAGGATATCAGAAAGGTTTTTGGACTGAGTCACACAGGAAAGCATGAAAAGTACAAAAGTTTTAACATTAACTCACATTTACCGAAACAACGCCATGCATTTCCTAGAAGCAACGGCTTGCTTTCATTGAAGGGTACACATCCATTAAAGGTTTCTCTTTCAATTTGAACAAGTCCAGAAAAGTTTATCTTTGTATCAAATTTTAAAGAAGCATGTCCTCCTTTGATGATCATAATCTAATGAACATACATAATTTCAGAAAGAGGTATATTTCAAGTTTATTATGGCAGAGTGTTAAAAACTACATTTTACACTTAAGCTTTTTTTTACGTACAAAAACCGTTGCCACTATTCGTGTATGGAAATATATTGAATTAAAACTAATTGTGTCCTCAAACCTTTTGGGATAACAAATGAAAATGAAAATATTCGATATTTGAATACAAATTTTAATATTTACTTTGCATTATTAAAATGCTCTAAGTATTTCAGATATTGTTGCAAACTGTAGACATTTTAGAAAAAGACATAACCCATGTTCTTCAAAGATATGAAGCGATTTTTCCTGGATAGTGCATGGAGTTGTTTTGGGAAATAAGAAGTAAAATCATACGGGCATAACCAGCACACAGATTCTTCAGTATGTAATCATGCGAGAAGTACATTTAACTCATTGCAAACGTTTGTGTTTGTTATGCTTTTTTAAGTGGGTTACACCAAAAACTTTCTGATACTCCTGCATAAGTCACATATCAAAGGTTGATGATGACAGAAATTGCTGGGAAAAGGGTAACTTCTAGCAAGCAAAATTCCTGGATAGTGCATGCAGTTGTTTTGGGAAATAAGAGTAAAATAATACGGGCGTAAATAAATAAACAGCTTCTTCAGTATGTAATCATGCGAGAATTACATTTAACTGACTGCAAACTTTTGTGTTTGTCATGCTTTTTTTAGCGGGTTACGCCAAAAACTTTCTGATACTCTTGCGTAAGTCACATATTAAGGGTTGATGATGAGAGAAATATATGTAGATTTGCATGTGCATTAATATTTTAAGATGTTGATTTGTGATAAAATTAATTCAAATGTGTAACAGAAAATATGAATTTTGCATGTACAAAAGTGCCCCCCCCCCCAAACGTGAAATGATTTTCATACAGGTATATTTAGAGCTCAACCTACATTATGAGCCAATCAGGTGCTCCATTGTGCGTCTGAAGACACTGTCTTCATTCACTAAGACCCAAAGTTTGCAGCATGTAAAGTGGTTCCTGACTGGTCAACATTAAGCTTTGAATGACAGATGAAATGAACAGCACAACACGTGTTGCTACTTTGTCAAGTTTTACAATTTAATGACGTCAATACAAGGAAAATGCAATGCTAGTAATATCTGACCGAGGAATGCTTTGCCTCCTTGGCATTTTGCAAAACCGTAACAGTAAATATTTCGGCACGCAGTCCCAGTTCAAAATTAAGACACATACGATACTAACCTTACTGAAGGTTTTGCATCCATTAACCTTTCAAAATTTGAGGGAAAGAGATACCCATTCTGCATATCACTACTTGTAAGTTGAACAAGAATTTAAAGTCATAACAAGGCCTATTAAATAAACTTTCAGTAATATCAAAGGTACTAGCCCTAGATGGAGTATTGTAATCCTTTTGGCTCTATCATTTTACACGCGATCTCAAAATGTCTCCATTCACATGATAAACTTGGAGGACAATGGTGTAATAACAGTTGAGAAACACTAATGTCCTTGATCGATTGAACCAATCAGGACATTGCTTGCATGTAGAGTAGTCAACTTTTTAGAGAGGAGTAACGTTGCGCCTTTCTAAGTTCAGTGAATTTTTATTGTGGCACTTGAACAGAATATTATGGAGTTATAACAGAAATATGAAAAACAATAATCATAATGTTTTGTTACGATGCTTTTCACCTTACTGGCTGAAAATATAGGTTGAGGCCCAAGTAGGAAAGATCTCATTATGATGGTTCCTCACTCCTGAAGATGTGGCTCACCCGCTCGCTTACGCTATGTCAGCTACGCTCAAGTCTTCATGAGTAAAAAACAGTCATAGCTGTGTCTTTCCTATACGTGAAATTGTTTTGCACACTATGTGGAATACTGTGCTGTATATTTATTATATCTACAACACAAAGGACAATCGTTGTGTCTGAGAAATCTATCCTTGGATCATGCAATCATGGAAATAAATTGCAATTTCACCTGGGATGGTGATCATAATCAAGATCAGTCATTTTTAACTTTGTATAAGCTTCGAGAGAATGTATACAAAGCTGTTCCACAATTTGCATATTCTTCTCTCTTGTATCCTGGGAATGCTTGTTAAGGTCGTCATGCTCCCGGTATTTTTAGTAGTAGTAGTAGTAGTAGTAGTAGTAGTAGTAGTAGTAGTAGTAGTAGTAGTAGTAGTAGTAGTAGTAGTAGAAGTAGTAGTAGTAGTGGTAATAGTATCATTATTATCATCATCATCATTGTCATTGTTTTTAATATTGTTATTATTATTATCATCATCGTCATCATCAGCATCATTATCATCATCATCATGTTCAAAAATTCAAACCCGTCTGTGAAACATGCAAATTGCTTCAAAATTTGATGTGAACATTTCTAAATATCCGTAAACGTTAATTTGTGCATATATATTAGGAGATTTCTTCTCTTAGACATTATGCTGAATTTTTTCAAACTTAAAAGGAATGTTATTTAATTCTGTCAGTACCAAACTTATTCACTAGGTTCACATGACGATTAGTGTAAAAACATAGTATTCTCCTGGTGTAAAGGCTTGTGTACCCATTGATCAGATTATATTCAAACTTGTTGGGGAAGCACGTTGGAAAATCCTATCAAAATTGTTCAGTAAGTCATGCTTCAATTAATTATAGATTTTTAATGATTTTTTTTTCTTTTTTGCGGAAAAATATACACACTCTGTCATTTGCAGGTGTTGGTAATAGCGTACTGTGTTTGTTTGGAACTTTAAGGTTTTCTAAAGCCATTCACTGAATGCTTCTTAAACTTGGTAGTAAACTATATATACTTTGGCTGTGGCAAATTTGTTCGCTTGGTGCTGGTTTATTTCTATTTTTTAAACAAAATGTTTCAAATTTCATACAAATCAACAAGTTTATATGTTGATACGATTACTATTGGAATACTAGTGTGGACAAGTGTTTTCCTGCAAACGTGTTGACCATCGACTAGATTCTCATAAAACTTGCAAAGATGTAGCTTGGGTTGGTCTCCTTTACGTTTTTCATAGGTCACACTTCATTAACTAAAATTTTAATGCATTTTCGCTTATTTCGAGTGGGCTTTTTGTGGAAAGCTTGTTCTGTGACACAGAAGAGCTAATGGCTCACTGCTAAATCCTTAACTTATCACAATCAAAGTTCTATACATATTGTTCATGAGGACATATTTTTAGAGCAAACGAGCACAGAAGCCATGTTAACTCATTGTTGTCGTGCAATAATTAATAATCAAGAGAAACAGTGATAATACCATAGTTGTTTTGGTTTGGTTCGAATTGTTCGTATATATATATATATATATATATATATATATATATATATATATATATATATATACATATATATATATATATATATATATATACATATATTCAGTTTTGGAAATAAACAGAGATCGTTAAACATATGTTATTGTTCTTTCAGAGTAAATGAGGCACATCATCTGAAGTCAAGGTCACAGCGTGGTCACAACAAGTATTCATCATTGTGGGCGCTACCAACATTTGAGATAAACCACTTTACATTTGGTGTCAAAGAGCCATAAATATGGTGGGGAGGGGATTGTCACCATCAGGAAATATTTCTGCAGAAATTATGTTTGCTCATGATGTGTCAAGAACCCTGACATATGGTTATCTGATTTATTCATATGTCTTGCACAGAAACCACAACACAGACTTCATATTAGCTGATGATCAGTGCCAGATTCATACTGTGTATCTATGAAAGGTACCTATTGTGACCAATTTGCATGCATCCTTAAAATTGTGGTGAATAAATATCGTATTTACCGTGCACCGAATAAGCATTGTATTTATAAATATTTTGGTCCATATATTTGAAATGTGAAAACGTTACTTCATACAGAATGTCATGGAGAACAACAAAAATGTTTGAGAGTATAAAATTATGTATGATGTAAAAGTGTGGTTTCTCCAAATGGGTTATAGGGAAAGAATATAATGAAACTAAGACTGCAGACGCAAGTAGGAAATCAATGCAAACACATTGTTGTACTACCCTTTGTAAAAGGCATGAATAAAAACTTGAACAAAGTGGGCATGGAATGAAAAACACACACAGAAACCACATGCACAAACAGCCTCCTGGGAAACTTTAACTTCTAAGAACTAAATTCAGACATCCACAACGCCCAAGAACAGAGATCATCCTTGCCTTTCCCGACAGGTAAACACAAAAACAGAGGAAGTACCATTGATTGTCATAGACTTCCTAAACATCCTTTTCAGGGTCCATGACCCCTCTTGATGCATGTCACATTTTTGGGGGAGTAGGGAGCAAGAGCCTCTTCATGCCAATTTTTTGCAGTAGAATCCTTCCAAAAGTGATAAACAGTTTTCGTCCATCTGTTGTATCAAAAGAAGACATTTTACTGAAGTTACTACATTTGGTTCATATTTGTGAGAGAAAAGAGACCCCAGACAATATATTTAATGGTTTTGCCTGAATGCAAGCTGGTCCATCAGATGCTCCTCCTCGAGGAAAGGAGCACAACCCGCAACATTCACTTTTCCTGCTAATACAAGTAAATTTCCTGTAACTACAAAGCCTGTGAATCCCGCACTGATTACTCAAAGTATCAAGGGTGCTTTTTGCACTTGTTATGGTATATTCAGACCTGCCTACCATGGTATTTTGTTTCCAATTTGCAGTGCTGCATGCCTCAATCATAGTTGATACAATATCATTGTAGAGAACATTTCGATATGACCTGCTGTCTCCTTTGACCATTTATGCCGTGATTTGCCCAGATGTTTTTAGTCTGAGTGGTCTGGCAGAGTTAGGACAACTCTCTTATCCCCAGCTGTTCTCAGATGTTCCCAGTTTGGATTGTATGGAAGAGTATAGGGCAACCCTATGATGCTTCATTGCATTGAGACAAGGTATCTTGGTCTATTCCTCTTTCACTTGTCTAATGGAGGGGACCAAGGAACATATTTATTACTGATGCTGAGTCCAGAACAAAAGTTCGGATCACAGTCCGGCTCGTAATGCAATGGAACGTAGCTTGTTCACGGCTTGGCCGAGTCCCCCACTTGTCACTCATAAAACGGCTGGAAGATGGCACCAAGGGTTTGTAAAGTTATGTGTGAGGATTCAATAGGCGAAATAGGCCTGTTGACCGTCTCAAGTTCTCGCACATATGAAAAAGTGCATGAATCGTTGGATATTATTTTGACCGAACATGAACAATTTTCATCTTCATTTGACCTGAAATTTTCTGATTGATGTACATTCCCAAAACTACATATGAATCCTTATAAGTTCTGATTTATAGCAAGTTTTATATTTTTATCTACTAAAGAATTGTCATTTTTGTTGTCTAAGGGCTTGAAGAAAGTACAGGAATTCTAGTTTAATTATTGTGGTCAGATAGTAGCATCTGCCAGTATTAACAGGTTTTGGATTTTACCGAATTTGAAGATGCTGTTGCAGCAGTTTAAAGGTACTGATAATCATTCACCTTTTAAACAGATTTTCTCTTTGGACTTTTCCACTTTATGTACAACTATTCCCCATTCTGATTTGAAAGCATTTATCAAGTTTCTCATACATAAAAGATATAAGAAAAAACTTTCAAAGAATGATCGTATCTTATGAAGGTGCATATTTTGATAATATGAAGGATGGACAATCTGCATTTGAATATAATCAGCACGTTGAGCTGTTGAACTTTTTGATTGATAACATTTATGTCAGTTTTGGAGATTTCATCTAGAGACAGACAATTGGCATTCCAATAGATACCAATTGTGCACCTCCTTTGGCCAATTTGTATTTATTTTACTATGAGTATAAGTTTCTTGTAAAGCTGTCAAAAGATAAGAAACTTTATGATAAATGCTATAAGTTGACATTTAGATATATTGATCACCTATTAAGCATCAATAATAGACACTTTCGAGACTATCTTTCACAAATATGCCTTGATGATTTTGAATTAAAAGAAACTCCAGAGAGTGACATGGAATGTTCATTTTTAGACATAATGTTGTATAAGCATAAAAGTGAATTGATGTTTAAGTTATATGACAAAAATGATGAATTTGAATTAAACATAGTAAATTACCCCCGCATATATAGTAACATTATACTCGGACCAGCTTATGGTGTGTGTTTCAAGGTTAATTGTCTTTGCTAGGGTTTGTATTGATTTTGACAACTTTGACTCCCATCATTTACTGCTTTTTGAAAACTTGTGAAGCAGGGATATTCGAAAATGAAATTAAAATGATCGTTTCTAAGGTTTCTGGGTAAAAAGGAATATTATTATACATATATCCAGTGTTTTTTAGATATATCCATATAAATATGTAATAGATATGTAAACCTAACAATTGTAACTTCCCTTTTATACAAGGTGCGTATGAGGGAAGAAATTTCGTAAGTTGGGAGTTGCTAGCATCAAGTCGATTTAAACTAATACTTTCTTTTGTTGTTACTTCTCTATAGTCAGGAGAGAAATTTTATCCTTCAAACTGCATTTCGTATTCGTTGACTGATATATACAAATGTCATAAATTTGTTGGTATATCTACCTTGAAATTCTGGATTTTGACCTGGCTTGTTGGATGACTGAAGGTTTTTGATAATGGATAGTTCTTGTTTACTCGGATTGTCGATCCAGCTTCTCTAACATTGTTAAAAACTGTTGTCCTCTTCTGTTGATCGTAACAGTAGCCTTCTGAATATATCTACTCCAGATTTTTTCGAAGCTACACTTGTATATTTTGACAGAAACTAACTTGAATTACTCAGTATTGCCTGTATGACATCTGTGCAGGCAGCTTCGTCCTCTCCTCCGCAAATCCACTAAGGGCCAGAGGTGCATCCATTTGGCGAACAGATCAACAGATCAGCACTGATCTATATATATATATATATATATATATATATATATATATATGTATGTATGTATGTATGTATGTATGTATATATATATATATATATATATATATATATATATATATATATATATATATATATATATATATATATATATATATATATATATACATTAGAGCCTGACCGAACGTGCAGTTTGAAACCGAACTGGGTAGTCGATACTCGGTACACATTACCGATCCCGAACCAGGCACCGTTCATGTTCGGTATATGCAATTCAAACATGCCATAAATAAACTTAGACGTCTTAGAATGCTCACTTAAAGCTTTATTTAAACAGGGGTTTATAGTTGTTACCCATTTGCACTGGGGCGTTACTATTGTTATTGTAATTCAGGCGATTAATGCAACCCATGTGACGCACTTAATTGCAAAATAGCGTTTGTTGCCTTGTTTAACGTGTATACAAGTACGAAAAGTAACCTCAGTGACCTTTTTATTTAACTTTATTGCCAACATTGACAATGATAACCGAACGCGAACGTTCAGTGACTGTAAAACCTGAATCCGAGCCGGGCTTCAATCCTGAAACCCGGTAAGCTCGGGTTCGGTCAGGCTCATATATATATATATATATATATATATTCTAGCTACTGAAATATGCTAAGACAAAATCGCAAGGAAACACGTGTGCGTTCATTTAAGTGTAGAGAAATTTGTCAGTCACCTCATCTTCCAATCAACAGTCTAGATACTCAGGGTTTTGTTCTTTTGTGACACCCGGCTGGTGTCCCTACATTTGAATAGACCGTGGAGAAAATCAGTTTTATGTCTATTTTATTCAGTTTCATATGTCGACCTGTAGGGCCTACACAATTAGCAACTGACACATTAGTGGTATATTGCATGTGTGGTATTTCATATTTGTATCTGCACCCTCATCGTCGGTTTGATGACTTAAGGGCCCATGCTGCACTTTGCTGGAGCCTGAACAAATAATACTTTGCGGAACTATATATATATATATATATATATATATATATATATATATATATATATATATATATATATATATATATATATATATATATACACATATATATACATGTACATATATATACATGTACATATATATACATATATATATTATATATATATATATATATATATATATATATATATATATATATATATATATGGATGGTTCGGCAAAGTCCATGAACTTGCATCATATGCATGGCCAAGAATGCATAAATCGTGCTGAAAACAGCTAGCTTGAAGCACTGTTCAGCAAGTGAAGGTTCCTTTCCTGAACCTGTTTTCTCATATTAATAGTTGTTGTAAAGACTGATTGATTAAAACAAGTCCTTTCAATTGTGACAACAAAGGAAGCTACCTTCTATTCAAGATAAAATAAAAGTACCAGCAAGCACACGCAGGGTTAATTATTCGCCTTGACAGATACATTGGCATAAACAAACACTTAGGGATACATCTAAGTTTATAACCAAGCCTGGATTTTGCCTCAAATCCCGGTTGGAGCCCAGTCAATGTTTCAAGCATCTAACTTTCATCATGATGCTTCATCTGGATTTAAAATTCTTTACATATGTTACGCACACTATATCGTCTGTTTGATCGTGAGAAAAGATTACACTTAATTTAACACCGACCAGATGCTGCACATCACTTAAACGTTTTATTGTGTTTCAACATTGTGTATCAACTGATGCATTTAAGAAATTACATATAGTAAATATGTAATGCATGGATAATACACATGGATTGGCATGGAAAATATCGTCCTCTGGTATGACAACTGTAGGTGATCTATAACATCCATTAAACGCACGATTTTGCATTCATGCTGTCGCGCTTGTTGTTGTCTGGGCATACATAGAATTGGCCCCGTATTCTCATGATAACAAAATGATTCCTGTTTCATTATTGTATGCATTAGTTTGTTGAAGCATAATTGTTAACCAACTTAATAAAAAAAATGGATGCACACTGTTATACAAAGACATGGTGGGCGAACAAATTGAAACGCACCTGGCATACTTAATCGCTGACTTGAACAGTTTTTAGCCCAGTTGACTTGTCAGTCAGCTAGGCTTTTTGAATCATCCTTGGTCCATTGTCCATCCATCTGTACCTCCACAATTCATATTTTTTACTTCTTCCCCGAAACCGTCACCCAGATTTACTTCAAACTTGGTGGGGATGTACCTTGGGTAGGTCTCTATCCAGTTTCTTCAAATGGCTATGCTCCAGTGATTTTTGGATTTTTTATGAATTTTTTGGTTTTTTGGGGGGTAAATCTTAAAAACGCTTCTCCAAAACCGCTCACCCAATTGCAATGATATCACAGGGGAACACTCTGAAGGACTCCTAGTTCTGAATTTGTTCACCAGGTGGCACTGCGATTTTATTCATTTTGTTTATGACTTTTGTTGTGTTAATGCTATTTTCGACTCCTTCAGAACCGTCTCTCTTGATTTTTAACGATTTTTTCAATGGGGTTACTTATCGTTAAATGCACCTTTTCTATTGATCACAATGTAAGTCAATGGGCATTCTAATTCTAGATTGACTTTAAACTTAGTGGTAATGTACCTGGGGTGGGTCTCCAGCAAATTTGTTTGAATGGTCATGCTCCATTGATTTTTAAGGGGCAAATCTTAGAAAATCTTCTCCTTTCAAACTGCTCACCGGATTGCTTTGACACCACAAAGGAACACTGCTTGTCTTGGACAAGCTCCACCATTGTTTAGGATTGATGTCTTTTTTATCAAGTCGAAGCTGCAGATTAGAAAAGTAAGAGGAGACAGATTTCCTTATTATGGTTACAACCTTATTGCGATATATTTGTATAAAATTGGTATAACCTGTCACTCTTAAGGTGAAGGTTGTAATTATGGGGGGCGAGGTTTGTTGGATGCTCTCTTAAATCATTTCCATGCACGATTTCGACGTCGAATTTGTTTTTAATATATGCAGGTATCCAAGGTTTGTCCTTTGGGCGAATGGTGATTACTTTAAAGGGAATAAAGTCCTTTGCAGTAGATAGAAAGAGATTAGACCAGTATGATACGGCATCATCAATAGAATCAAAGACACCATAAGCAATGTTCCAAGGGGCTGTAGAAAGGGCAGCGTTGAGGTGACAAAAATTGGCTATTCAAGTCCCATACTGATCTTTTGAAAGGCTTGTCCTTGTGAAGGGAAAGGGAGAAGGAACAAAAGATTACACACAGGTCAGAATTTGAAATTAGGGCAAGGGTCCCAGAGCCCAGAACAAGACCTGGAGAATCAGTAATGATGAGATCTAATAAATTATTCGAGTATTCACTTATCCCAGTGGGTTCATATATCAGTTGAAAGAGATTGTACTGATTCACAAGGTTGACCATAGATACACCTAAATTGCTGTCCTCATGTTGGGAGTTTCAATTAGAGCACCTGTCGCTGAAATCGCCAGTTACTATTAAAGTGTGAGGGTTGCATTCAATGGAAGATGCCAAAGACCTGAGAAATGCATCATGGATTTATGCAGACTGGCCAGGTGGACGATAGTAGTTACCAAATAATATCTTCCCACGCTGGGTCGAAATTTCAACCTAGACGCATTCGCAATCTATGCTTTCAAGATCCAGACGTCTCACGCACGGTAGGGAAGAGTGAATGAACGTTAGAACCCTGCCGCTTCTTCCCGCTGTGCAGTCTGTACGATACAGGGGTTGAAAGTCATCGATGAGAAGGAGCTGATCGGGGTAATGTTCCTCTTGTTAGGTTTCAGATGAAGCAATAATGCTAAAGTTACCTTATTGGGCCAAGAGATGAATATCGTCAAGTTTACCGGTGCCTCGTATGCTGCGAACGTTAGAATAAAAGACCTTCAAGTGGTTGTTTGAGTCAAAAGTGGGACCGGGGTTCGCGTGAACGTCGATTGAAGTCGTGAAGAACGTGTAAAGAAACAACATAACGTGTTTTACACAGGAAAAACATAGAGAAGTGTGTTTATGTGTAGAAAAGCCAACGAGGAGTAGGAGCATATTATTTGGTTTTAGACACCTGGACCTGGATGGAAGTGTACCATAAAAGGGATATAGTTGTTCGAGAAGAGGCCAATCGTCATTCAGTATTGATCAATGCTAATGCCCATTGTTTATAAACCAAAGTAACGCAACAACGGCAAAAATACAAGCACTTGTCAGAAATGTGATATTTTGCACATCCATACCAGCAGACTCAACGAAAGGTGTAAAGAAACACACAACACCATATAATTGTTTCAAATGTGTCATTTGCATATAAGCTTTGGGTGGACTGACAAGACTTAGCCGTTTTATGAATGTCGTTGAGGGTAACATGGTAACATGGCATGAAACAAGAAAACACACAGACAAAAAGAGAGACAAAGATACAACAATAACTGAAAATATGGTTAGCGGAATGTTGAAGGGAGAAAAGGAGCTATATCTGGATGTAGATAAAAAAAAAATAGAAAATTCTGTAACAAGAGCAGAAATGCATGACTTACAACTATAGTTGTATAATGAGGGCTATAGAGAAACATGAATTGGACTTAACTTACTCTTAATCCACCACGTAGATTGTCTCTGCATGAAAGTTGAAAAGGGAGCGGATTTCAATTTGATTAGGTTACATAATAAATGTACTGCTTATACCGGTTCATCTAAAATTCACATAATAAATACGAGGTAGAATGACAGTGAAGCAAATCATATAAACAATGATTGGAGACCTCACAGTAACCACCAACGTATCACAGTACTGATGCGACGCAGGACACATTGTCACAAAAGATGTAAATTACTATGAATATGGAAAATTATAATGGGCTTACCAGTAGAAGGCTGGAGTTTATAGACCTTGAGTAAATATACCAATTTCATTCAACTAGGTGAAGAGCATACTAAAGCAATGCACCAATCCGTGGTTTGAGAAGATGTGGGTCAGATAAGTTACCAAGGCTTAAACACATATTAGAGCGCGAACCAACTAGCTATGGTACAAAATGATGCATCATGGGGGTTAAACGAGATACAAAATACGAAGCATTCAGCTTTGACACAAATGATACCTAAAATATAGAATCCAAATCTATGTTGTACTTACATGGGTACCACTGTACACATATATATTTGAAATCACAAGATTGGTTGTGCGTGGTACAGACAGACAGCAACAAAATGCTTATTATTACTTCGATCTTCTAACATGAACTTAATTGAGCGTGTGGCGCTTTTGCTTGATTTACAATACCGTGGTAATGCTTGAAGTCATTCCGGTACGTCCATAAATTTCACCTGGTGATATCAAGCACTAAACGGATAATACAATAATAAAGGCAAGTAGTCAGGTACAAATACAGCAGTGCACTTATGACGTTGCTGTAGCGCAGAGCAGAAAAGTTAGGTACAAAGTAGTGCTAAACATGTGGGATGATTCGACACTTGGGTAAGTGCGCATAACTTTTTGGTTCTGACAACATGTATGACCGGATACAGATATATCCGACATATCCCGATTTACAAAACATTCATTTTTAACTGCCATTAAGCCGGGTGAATAAGTGGCCCATGACCAGGTCATGACCACGACTGTACCTTGTTTGCTAAAGAACAAGCATGAATTGGAGGGTCCAGTGCACGCGCTTCCTTTCTTGTATTATACATGTTATTGGTTGGAGTGTAACAATGTAATCTAAGGTCGCTGCAGAGTCCATGGTAGTCCACTATATGGGCAAATGGATAAGGCTTGCTGTCTAATTGACAATACGAAAGTTCAGCCCAAGTGACCTTTTCGCAGTCAAAACATTGTACGTACATTTACATCCGTGTAGCAGAAAGAATGAGTATACTGTATTACTGATATTTGACCATTATGTTCGAGTTGGCGTTACGTTCGTATGCAAAGATGTACCGCACAATTCATGAGCCGATTTTAATTGTCTTCATGTTCAAAAGAATAAGCAAAGTGTTCAAACAGCCAACAAGCTCATAGATGACATTATTGGACAGAGAGATTTGTTACCTTTGAGCTTGTTGTGTCTTTCATCTTTTATTGCTGGAACAGCTTTGAAGGAAGTGTCAATTAAAGGGAACACTTAATTTATATTTTAAAGACATGTTGGGCTAAATTGTTGGTATGGTAGAATCCTTCGATTCTAAACTTTTTGCGGACTCCTTACTTATGTAGCTTGATTTCATAAATGATATTCATAATCGTCTCTAATAGCTGTTGTTTCTTTTACTTACCAACCCACGAATTTTCGAAGGTCATTTCGCCAAACGTTTGAATGTGTGTATTTACCATTTTAGGTTAAGTGAGAGGCACTGACCAGCATTTCCTTCTTGATCCCCGCTTGATACCTTATTCAAAATTATGTTTCAAAAAATGCGAATATCAAGTCTGCATGCAACAGGTCATTATGCAGTAATCATAGGCGACAGAGAAGGAAAACGGGACTTGCTGCTCAGAGACAAGAAACAATGTTTTCCAATTCATATAGCCTTTAATAGTAAGAAGTCTCAATTGCATTTCTGCTGTTTAAGATAGGGTTGCTTGTTAGAACGCGATCAGAAGAGACTCAAAACGGAAGCCCAGACAGGGCAAATAAAAAAGAAATAAGATGTTATGAAAGCAAACGAACTTGAATGGATGTCTAAGAGCACAATTGAGTGATTTCATAATTGTGTGCCGGCACTCCTTGTATGTAAATTTAGGAATTCTGATCGCTTCCTGGTGAAATTTGATTTGACATTTTTTTTTTTGTTTGGTCTCTATGTACATTTTCCTTTCAAAATATCTCTATTATTGCATGTAAATATTAAAACAGATGTCATTTGACATCCCGCGCCCTTGGGTAAATTAGCTCGGAAGGATTTAATCACCTGTAGATGTTTTTCGTGGAAATGTTCCGATCAAACTAATCCATATTTTCACAGGAGTCAAACAAATCTGGACCATGTAAAAACTGTTGGTGCTCACAATATTATCATAATTGGCGACTTCAACGCCAACTTCTTAACAGCTCCAGGCAAAAAACTTGAATATTTCTGTACAACCAATTTTCTTGTTCCTCATATTCAAGAACCGACCCGCATAACTAGTAATAGCTCAAGCTGCTTAGACCAAATTATCAGCAACATTCCCAATTACATCCATGAAATAAGCGTCCTGCCACCGATTTCAAACTGTGACTATAGTATTGTATCCGCAAATGTTTTGTTTTGGCGTAAGAAGGAACCCGTCTATAAAAGATTAATCTGGGAATATGATAAAGCAAATTTTGATTACTTTCGTGACTCTTTAAGTAGATTTCAGTGCGACAATTTCTTTTTATCTTGTGACGTAAACGAATGTTGTATTTCTTGGACTGAATTTTTTTGCGTGCTGCTAAAGAATGTATTCCAAACAAAGAAGTTTCAATCCTTCCTGATGACCTTTCATGGTACTCATCATCCCTACGATGTGAAAAGCGCAGGGTCATGCGCGCTTATACTAAAGCAAAAAATAACAAAAACGAAGCTCATATTCATATTCATGAATTGTGGGCTACCTATAACCGACTTCGTAACCAATACCAAGAGAATTTAAGTAAAGCTGAACATCAACACAACAACAAACTAAGCAACTCTTTAAAAAAATCCCAAAAAGAAAAACAAAGCTTGGTGGAAGTTTGCAAAACATTTTCTAAATAGGAATCACTTTCAGACTTTACCCTCTTTATCATGTGGAAGTAGGCATGTAACTGATAATTTATCCAAAGCCGAGGCATTTAATTCTTTTTTTCTTTAACCAGAGTACTCTCGATACTTCTACTGCTGATAACCCTATACGTGCTACGCATCCTACAAATACTATTGATAATTTAAATATTTGCGACAATGAAGTTTGGATATTCTTAAAAGCCTGGATACCTCCAAAACAACAGGTCCGGACGAAATAAGTACTAGACTCTTCAGGAAGCAGCTCCGTCCATTCCCAAACCTCTCACAAAGCTATTTAACCTGTCTCTTCATCAAAAACATTTCCCATCCATTTGGAAAGAGGCCCATGTGGCACCACTACATAAAAAGGGAGAAGAAAATCTGTGCAACAACTACCGGCCCATATCTCTTTTGAGTTGCACGGGCAAAATTATGGACAGAGTTATATATTCAAACATGTGTTCAACTTTTTTCGAAATAATTTGATAATATCTGCAAACCAGTCCGGGTTTATGCCTGGGGACTCTACGGTCAACCAGTTACTTTCTCTTTACCACGAATTATGTTTGGCTGTCGATCAACAAAAAGAAGTAAGAATTGTTTTCCTTGACATAAGCAATGCTTTTGATAAAGTTTGGCATATAGGTATCTTGTATAAATTAGAGAAAAGTGGTGTTATCGGAAACTTACTGTCTTGGTTTGAAGATTATCTTGGTTTAAACATATTTTTACGTCAAAAGAAAGCAATTGGAAAACAGGGCACAGCCCTTTATGATTAGATTATCTTCATGACCGAAAGCAACGCGTAGTTATTCATGCTTAATCTTCTAGCTTGGGAGCCAATACTGCTGGTGTGCCCCAAGGGTCAGTCCTAGGAACCCTACTCTTCCTAATTTATATCAACGACATTGTTAATGTTGTAAATTCTAACGTCAAGCTTTTTGCTGATGATACATGCATTTTCCTTGCTTTTGACGATCCTGTTCATGCCAGCACTATTCTTAACCAAGACCTTGCCTCCTTGGACGAATGGTTAGTCTCCTTCATTGCCCTTAAAACGGACACTATGCTCATTTCTCTGAAGAGACAGACTACTGACCACCCACCGCTCATTTTCAGGGGCATCAGTCAATTAACGTACCCGCACATAAGCACTTAGGTCTCACTCTGAGATCTGATCTAAAAGGGAACGCTCATATAAAACAAATTGCCGCCAAGGCCTCTAAACAGATAAACATAATGAAGTCTTTACAGCACCGCTTAGATAGAGAAACGCTAGAGACAATCTATTTCTCCTTTATACGGCCCATTCTAGAATACGGCATGCCTGTGCACAAACCGACGAAAAACTTCTGGAGGACTTACAATTGACTGCGGCCCGTATTGTAACGGGAGCAATGCGAACTACACCCAGTGCAAAATTGTACGAAGAAACTGGCTGGGAGACTTTGTCCAAGCGTAGGGAGCTATCCAAACTTGCCATGATGTTTAAAATAGTTAACAGATTAACGCCTGGTTATTTATACGCTGCTCTTCCAAATCTCCCAGCTCCCGATGAAAATCATCCCTATAACATCAGGAGACAGTTCGAAAAAGGCAGAAGTCCCGGTTTTCCTCCTTTCCAAAGTAGATTAACACTGTCTGATAAATCCTTTTTTCCCTCTACGATTAAATTATGGAATCTTTGACCACTACATATACGAAATTTACCGACTTTGGGCCAGTTCAAAAAGAGTATTTCAAGCCCCAAAAGATGTCCCGTGAAATATCGGAAACTTTTGAATGTGGGCAAGATATATATATCTATTTTACATTCCAGGCTGCATATGGGCCGCTGCCAATTGAACGAACACCTTTTCAAAATAGGAATAAAGGAGTCCCCAGCCTGTTCGTGTGGCGCTGCTAGTGAAAGTATCTGGCATTACATCCTCACATGCCACCGATATGTTACTATACGTGATATTCTGCATCTGTCTATTAATTCTGTTTCTGCATCATTCTGTCTTAATACAATTCTGTTTGGCGATAGTGACTGCAATCTTGAGAAAAATATTATTATATTCTTATCAGTGCAAGAATTCTTAGAAAAAAAGCAAACGTTTCGATGTCGAACCAATATATTAGTGACACCCCAACTGTCATTAATACCGCGAAACTTGTGAAAGTGGATACAACTGTATCCTTTTTTAATGTATGTATATATATGTATATATATATATATATATATATATATATATATATATATATATATATATATATATATATATATATATATATATAACCAGTTGATGTTTGTTGCATGCCCCGCTATCTGTGCATTGTGTTAGTGGCGTCCACCTTTTCGCTGTTTTGCCTCTGCTGCGCCTCTCCTCGAATCCCCCACTTGTCTTCATGGGGGACGGTGACTGGTCGGCTGCGCGTTGCCAACAGCCACCGACGTCCTTGCCTGACTCGACCAGTGCCGGCGCAGAGGATATGCTGTGACGTCCGTCCTGTGAACTTGTCTTTTTCCACAAGAGGGATGTATATTGGGCTACGCCCTCCTTCCCAATGGTAATTCCCCGAATAAAATATGTTTAAACCAACAGAAGTCTGGAAGCTAACACTCAAATCAATATGAAATGCTTACGTCATCTGCTTTTTTCATCCCAAATTCGATTCAACAATTTACAGTTACTCGAAAATGATCTATTGTTTTATACTTTCTTGACGTTAAATCGTGAGAAAAATAATGTGCAAATATTCGACATATAAACGGACAGAGCACGCGGTGGATTAATTTTTTTACAAAAAGAAGAAAAAAAAGCTTCTTGTGGAAAATGATGTATATTTGTAAGAGAAAATATTTCATGAGCAAACCATATTCATGTGCACAGGTACAAAAATCATACCAGTGTCTAAATTCATGAACATTACTTTGCTGATGGGCAAAGAGTGATCTTAAAACATTTGGTAGATCTTAACTTTGCCGATGCGTAATGAGATATCTTAACTCATTTGGTAGATCTTTTATTGCTGATGCGCAAAGAGGTCTCTTGTATCATTTGGTAGATCTTTGATTGCTGATGCGGTATGAGCTATCTTGAAACATTTGGTAGATCTTTACTTTCCTGATGCGCAATGGGTGACCTTGAAACATTTGGCAGACTATAACAATGGGATAATCCCAAGGTGACAATAGTACTTCTTCTTGTGTTGTGTGATTGAAAATGGAAGACTCCAAGACAACTTGCGCTTTGCACATATATGGTATATTGTTCTTCACCAATTACACAGCATATGCAGATTCGTGGTACCGCCAAGCCCAACTCTGACGAGATTCCCCCCCCCCCCCCATTGCAAGATAAGTGAAATTGAGCTGCAGTCACGTGAACACTACCATGTTTATTCTTACTAATTAGAGAATACCTTAAAAGGAAAGAGTAGAGAAGGAATGAATATGACGTAGATATATTATGAAAGGAGTTCTAATGTTGTACTTGCTTAACTTGTACTGACTGGATTTCTAAGCCTTAAAATAGACAATGAAAAATTTATAGGGCGGGATCTCGTCAGCTTGGCCCACAGTGCATATACATAAGAAAAAAACATAGCAGTTTTAACAAGTTAATAGGAGACAATTCAGTAATCATTACCTTCATCCAAAAAGAGGCAAATGAACACAGTTACTGTAAAACATAAGCCGTGAGATTAAGTAATTAAATGAAATTAATTACTGGCTCGGAGGGCACCTTATCACATATGCCCCCCTTTTAATTCAAACGTTGATTTCACAAGGTTTGAAAATAAAATGTAAGTGTTCATGAGGCGCGACAAAGTTCATTCCGAAGTCCAATCAAATATTGGCTGCCTTTCAGCCATGATGGTGAACGTTGTATCACGTAATGATAGGTTTAATGTTGCAAATAAAAGAGATGTGCTCGTAAATAAAAGCATAAATCAGTACTGAGGCCTTCCATCGGCCAAGTAGGCAAACTTCAACTGTCCACGTGGTAGACCGTCCGTCGACAATTTAGCAACAGTGGCGGTTAATAACGTGTGTGATATATATACATTTACGACTTGTGAAGCTGAAAGGAAAAGACAACGTCCACATTGCGTCGCATAGCAGTTTCCTTTCTAGAGGGGAGGCGAGAGTTACTGACGCAGAACAATCATCAAGTCCACAGGCCTTTGAAGCGTGGCATCATCTCACGTCACCGCTGGGTCCCTGCAGCACGGCGGTAATTGCATGAACCCCAATTCCCGGTCGACACGGGCAACAAGTAGAGTACAGGTAAACCAACCATCGGTAACATCAATCAGGTGAAGCAATAAGTTGGGGTCCGCACAGCGTGCAGCAGTTCAAAACATTTTCGGGCCACTGGTAAATAAAGTGTGTTGTAAAGCTAGTTACGCACACTTAAATAAGAAAGAGCTGGGACATATCGACAGCAAGTGGTCACCCCTTTGTTGTCCTGAACCCAAGGTCTGTCAGTGTACAATGCTCCCACCCGACCAGGTCACAGGGAAAGGAAGCTTCCAAATCTGTAGATATGGAGAGCAAGTCGCTGGCAGTAAAGAATAGTACGAGTGCGTGTATCATGGAGTCATACCACGTCGGGTGAAACACAGGTGTGGCCCCATGGTCCAGGAGGTATTTCCTCTCCACATATCAAACATATGTTAGTTTGTTTGGTTTTTTTTTTTTTTGTTTTTGTTTTTGTTTTTTTTGATGGTTCTGTATCGGTCGCAGCCATTGGTTCCAGTTCGGCACCGTCATCGTTGGCAGCTATATCACCTGAGCTGGAAACATCGTATTTAGCTTTCGTGCGCCACAGACGCTTATACCAAGGTACAGAAGCAACAGTGCCACCAAACTGTCTCATTAAAGGATTCCCACTAAGTATAACTTCTATTTTCGGTAACATTCCTATCTTTCTTAATTTTAAACCAAATAAACACAGAATGAAAACAATGATACCTACGATTATTAAAAGTGTCCAACCAGTACTGAACTCTATTCTTTTATGTGTCTCGTACTGTGGGAGTTGAACTTAAACACAAGTTAGCAATTTGATTCTCAACATCACTAATTTAAGGCGCTGTGAAGTCTTCCAGCCAAACATCACTTAAATCTTATTTCGGAGGTTCAAGCAAAGTTGAAAAATTCCATTAATCTAAAGAAAACTTAGAAATAGGTTTGTGTTGCTCTGCTGGTTGATTTATCATTTCTCTTGAGAAGTTTTCATAGGCTGGCAAAGCGAAAAGTATTGACTCACAGCCTTACACCCCTTTTGTAACATAATTTTTGTAACTGGGCTTTTGATGAGAATTATAGGCTCCATAACCCTGGGAGTATCTATGCACATAACATTCAATAGGAAATCAAATGATGTAATGACCCATTCATTCGATGAAAGAAAGTATGCAGTGGGGCTACTTATTCCTTTGAAAATTTGTTTAAGACATAGTCGCATGCTTGCTTTTAGATCCTTTTTCCATAAGGCCAGAACACATGATGGCGAGTTGGTTTGAGACTGCATCGCCACTTTCAAAGGACAATAATTGACCTTCGGTTGCAGACAAAGGCTGGTCTCCTCCATATTAGTAGGAGCATAAAACTGACCATCTCTAGATATAGCCAGGTAGTCATTTTCTTATTTAAATTTGGCCATAAATTTGAAACACTTGTGGTAGACAGGTACACTCAGTATTTTGTAAACTGAAAAATAAGCATGGTCAAGAACAAGTTGAATGGCAGTGACAATGTGGAACCTTCGCCTATCGGGAACTAAAGTAGTAACTAAATTTCTATAATACCACTTTACATGTGACGGAGCGACTGGGGTAGACTGTACCCTTTTGGAATATGCTTGGCAATCTTGCGTAATGCAGCGATAAAAGTTTTAGGCGAGATTAAGGATAAAGGAAACTCTCCTGTATTTATTTTATATATCTCATCCCTTAAAGTAGCCAAGTCCGAGTGATTTGCAATTAACACATCGGAAACTAAATGAAACAAGTGGTGTATCACATTTTGGAAGGAATTGAACACCACAATGGATTCCATTGTGTCGAACTTATAATTTAAATCGCCGAGAAATGGTCCCAGTTGGGTGGTTACATTGACAAGTCGGTGAATGGCCTTCCTGTTTTTGGAAACTGCAACATTTGTTTTGTTTCAGAGTGTCAAACTCTGGTCCAGGACATGAACAACATCTGTTTGAGTGGCCTGTAATTTGGTCAGTGCCCTCTTTATTTTGTTTAAATCTGAACTGGATGTTAAGCCAAAAATATCAGAAAAGAATTTACCAACAGGTGCTAGGTGAGCACGTGTTGGTCGATTTGCCGGTTTTCGTGTTTTCCTTGTGGAAGTTTTACGAAGTCCCAATTTTGGTTGCAATAAGTCCTCAAATGACTGCCATGCCCTATGTACAGTGTGGTACTCACACATTAAGTTTTGAACTTCTGCCTGAATGAAACTCTCTGTTCTGTTGGCTAAAATGGCAAATTGTTTTTTGTAAATTTCAGAGGTTCCTTTCTCACGAGTTTGCTGAATTAACTCTTTAACTATATTCTGAAATTGTTGAATTTCACAGTACATAAAAGTTAAGTGACTTTTATAGGGGCTCAAGTCCACTATAAAAGTGAGGAGCCATGATCCGTATGCAGCATATACTTCACTCTTTTTAGTATAGAAAACACCTGTCTCGCTGAATACTGCTCCTGCTGCACAGATGATAAGCAGGAATAATGGCCACATGATCAATTTTCTGAAAGAAGAGTAAGAGAGGATAGAGAGATAAGGAGATAGACTATAGAAGAAAAGAAACCAGAAAAATGGAATAAACAAGGTGGGAAGAAAAAAAGAAGGTCTAAGAGTAAGAGCAAAGGATAGGTATAGATGTAAGCAATTTAAGCCGTCAGGTGCAGTTACAACGAGTGTTCTCATTTATATCATTATTTATTTTATTCATGAGATAAAATTTAACCTTTATGTTTAACAATACAAGCTTAGAGACATCATGTGTGAGGTTTCAAGCATGGCATAATTTTAGATCAATTACAGAAAACGACAATAAGTTTTCCATAACAGAACTAATGATCCCTGTTAATATACCCTAGCTTACATGGTCAACTAAGCACACCATTTCAGTGGACAGAGGAGAAGCATACCTCAAATACTCCACTCATCAGCTTAATGAGCAGACAATTCCTTAAGGTATTAAGGATCTCATCAACATGTTAAGAAACAAAACAATTATAATATGGACATTAAAGCTGCACAACAAAAGGGCCGCTTGCCTGCTGCGCTTTACTCATCTGCTTAATGAGCAGCTTTTGTAATCAATACATATGTATTACAGATTCATATTCACAACTGTTACTTTCATTGATCAATAAATGGGCGCCCTATCAATTTACATCAATATGGCTGTGCATCACTGCATATGACCTCAGCCAAGTCTTATAAGCTTACTTTGACAATGCGACCATACAAAGCCAGAATACTACAAATAAAAATATACCAATGACCAATCCACATGGGATGTCATATATGCTTACTGAGATAAACCCAATCTCTAGGGGTCAATTCTGGATCGCTTTGGAGCTTGTGTTTCAGTTTCATTAGAGGACTGTCGCCCCTTCCTTATAGACCAGGGTGTCCCCCACCGAGGCCTTATATTATAACGAGGAGTGGTTCCTTGTTAACACTCCCTGGAGAGCTGGGCATCATTGGGTGCACTGACCTCATTGTCCATTCGTTCATGGTCCACTGCAGGCGTCACCTCTTCTCTACCATGTGCATCCTGTGTATTGCAAGTAGGACTGATTTCAGGGCCAATTCGCTCATTAACTTCTGGTATAGGTTCAAGAGGTGAATAAGTAGGAACAGCTAATTTAGCCTGTCTCAATGGCTGTACCCTGCCTGTGTCACTGTCATATGAAGCTTGTTTAGGATCCCGGCACTGTCTATAATCGGTCTTGTGGTTATCCCAGGTTGCTACAGGATGAGCTAATCTTAAATGTTCTGCATGAATAATTCTAGTGTCCCCTGAAGGTACATGTTTAATTCTGAAGTGTACTGGAGAAAGCTTCTCATTAATTCGATAGAATGGCTGCTATGCTGATGCAAATTTAGGTGTAAGTCCTAAAAGTGAGCTGTGGTCATAAAAATAAACTGCATCACCTATCTCAAATTGGCGTGACTCGGCCTTTTGGTCATGGTAGAACTTGTTGCGGTCTCTTGCATCTTTCATATGTTCCTTGACCTGGACATAGGAATATTGCAAGCGCTCAAGCATAGCTGGTACATAATCTTCCCCCATGTACGTTAGTCTTGGTTGTAGCGCTGTGCCCATAGGTAAGAGTGGATCGCTGCCAGACCAGAAAAAATGGCGTGAATAAATATCCTTCAGAAACAGAGGTTCTATATGCCATAACAGCACTGGGAACATATTTGTCCCAAGTTTTCTGGTCCTTCCAACCTATGCCCTTTGCTATAATGTCATTTGTTACTTTGTGATAACGCTCTATTTTTGCATTTCCACTAGGGTGGTATGGGACTGTTGTTACATGTGCCACTTTCAGTTCAGTCATAAGGAGATCGATTATTGCATTACAGTACTCAGTACCTCTGTCACTCAGTAAAATTTCAGGACATGAATGCCTCGAAATGCAGTCTTCTATCAAAACCCGGGCAACTGTCTCAGCTGATTTGTCAGAGACACAATATGCTTTGGGATAGTTGCTGAAATGTTCTATTAATGTAATGACATAATTATTCCGATTGAAACTTGTGGAAAATGGTCTGCAAGTATCTATGGCCACAGTTTGAAGCGGGCAGTGGGCCCTCTTGCATTTGGTAAGTTTTCTTTCTTAACTTCATTGAGTTACAAAGGTGGCACTTTTGAACATATACAAGGACATTCTTGTACATATTTTTCCACCAATAGCACTTGCACATTTTGTCATATGTTTCATGTATGCCCATGTGACCTGCCCTATCATGATAGCCTTTTAACACTGAGTCGATAAGAAAGTGGGAAGAACTTACTGTAGTCTGGGATCTGGGTCCAGACGCATCCCTGAGGCTATGTGGTACAACAGTATATTCTCGATGGTAAACTCATGAGTAAAGTTGCTTCCTTCTCCTTTTGCATGTAAATCAGTGAGTATTTTTTAACATAGCTGGTCCTGCTCTTGTAGTTCAATAAGTTTTGTGACAAGTAGAAGGTTTGCAATGGCCTCAACCCAGTTGTTCAGATCTTTGTTTTGGGGATCCCCTTGTGCCCCCTCATTATTTTGTACAGCTGGCTGCACTTAACTTTTGTCAAGCCTGTCTGTGTCTATAACACTTAGTTCAATATTTTCAGCCTCATCTTCTGTTATTAACTGTGGGTTTCGGTCAATAAGCCTACTTAGGCAGTCATTTTGATTCAGTGAGCCTTTTTTTGTTGTGAATGGTGGAATTATACTCTGACAGCATAATTGCCCATCTCTGCACCCTAGAGTTTTTCATTTAACTTGTAAACAAGGACTCTATAGGCAACTGGTCTGTGTATCAGTGTACTTCTGCAACAAGAAGAAAGTGTCTTAACGTTTGCATTGAATATACCAGCGCATATGCCTCTCTTTTAATGCAAGACCATTTTTGCTGTCCAGGGGTCAGTTGATGGGACAAATACAAAATGACTTTCATCCCGTCAGGGTGAAGTTGCTGAGCGTGGCTCCAAGAGCATACTGACTACTGTCTGTTGTTAAGTGGTATGGTTTATCAATTTGTGGATGCACAAATATAGGACTAGTCATTAAGCAATGCTTAAGGGCATGAAATGAATTTTGCTCTTCCTCCCCCAACCTGAAATGAGAATTTTTGCGAGTCAAGTAAGTAAGTGGCTTGGCTTTATGGCTAAATTTAGGAATGAATTTCCTATAGAAACCCACCATTCCAATAAAAGCTCTCACGTCACGAACTGTGCATAGAGGTGGCGTTTTCTTTATTGCTTCCTCTTTGCCTATTTGTGGTCTGACCCCATTTGCATCTACAACTTTTGGCAAAGTGACATTTTGATCCTTCCAATTTCAAGTTGTTTTTACGTAACCAGTTGAATACTTCACGCAGGTGAACTAAGTGAGCATCAAAATCAGGAGAATAAGATGCCAGATCGTCCATAAAAGTCATTAAATAGTCATTGACACCTTCAAAAACTTTATTAATTATGGCTTGAAACGCATTAGGAGCCACAGCGACACCCATCTGTAATTTGTTAAACTCATAAAGACCTTTATGACAAATGAAGGCTGTTTTTGCTTTGTCTTCCTCTCTTATTTTGCATTGGAAGAATCCAAGGGCCAGATCAGCAGAGCTTATCACCTTTGCATCACTGAGCTTCATCATTACCTCCTCTATGTTTGGCAGGGGGTATGAGTTTTTCCGGATAGTTGAGTTTAACTTCCGGTAATCTATAACGAGCTTTAATTGACCATTTGGCTTTGGAACGAATAAGTAAGGGCTACTCCAAGGGCTGTTCGATGGTCTTATTATTCCAGCTTGGGGCATTTTATCCAGCTGTCTTTCAAGATCTGCCCTCTTACCGAAAGGTGTTCTGTACATTCTTTGTTGAATAGGAGGATGGTCATTTGTTTCAATAGGTATGGTCATGTCAGGACCTTCTCCTATCTCTAAAATATCTTCAGAAAAAAATGTCTTTAAACTGATCAAGGAGTGCCGTCATTTTGCTTTTTGCCCTGCTGGCAAGTGGTACAAATTTACCTTTAAATGAGATGGTTTATGCCCAGCCTCACTTTGAAAATGGCACGTGGTGTGCCTCACTTTGCTTAATTACGGTCGTGTGGACCACAGGGGCTTGTTTCATGACAAACACTGAGCGGAGCGAGGTGTTTCTAGTGTCGACCAGTCTGAGAGGGACCAGTCTGTGGGCTTAGGGTTAGAAGGGAAGCAACTTCCGGAATGAATGAAAACAGAGGTCATCACAGGTCAAGGTCGATACAGAGTTTAATATCACACTCACCTTAATAAAAATCAGTAAATCTCCGTAAATTTTTTTTTCTACAGAATGATATCATGAAACTATCCATGTATTGTATAGATATTGGATCCTCGTGCCACAAAGTACTTAAATTGTATCAAATGACCAAAGTCGCATTTTGCTCTCCACAAAAATACCGTTACTCAGTGGCATAGCTCTGTTGTTGGAGTTCGTAATTCTACTTTGTCTACACAAACTACTTCACAGATCTGTGTCCCATGCATAGTTTCAACTTTCGAAAATGCAAAATCTGTTCTCTTAATATCTTGAACTCATATAATCCGTAATTTTTCTCACGAATTCATAAGTTCTTTAAACCTCCCGCGTCATATTTTGGTTGTCTTTCTGACTGCCCCACACCTAATGCAGAAGTCGACTCCCATTGGCTGTATGGACAGCGTCATATAATGGTAGAAGCCTGTACTACCAGTATCAACAGATCAGCGTGCGTTTCACAGTTGCAAGGAAATTTCTATCAGTGTTATCAAGTTTTAAGTTAGTTTGTTTGTCAAGATCGTCACTATGCTTCGGGCAAAACAACAAGAAGCCTTTAGTGTGGCATTACAACGTCACAACCTGGTTTTGACAGGCCAAGCAGGTACAGGGAAATCATTTTTATTTAGGAGAATTGTCGACAGATTGGTGAATGAAGGCAGAAATGTGACAGTGGCCTGTTCAAGTGGGATGGCATGCCATCCATTTCCAGCAAAGCACAATGCCCTACTGTGCACAGATGGGGTTGTTTGGAAGATGGGCGACACAGCAAAGACGACCTGGCCAAGCTTGTTGTGGTAGATGAGAGATTCGAGGACAGGAGATCCGTCATCAGAAGGACTGATGTGCTGGTTAAAGATGAAGTGTCCATGCTAAGTGCAAAAAGTTTTGAACAATTGCACACAGTTTGTGCAACTGTGAGAGGCAAGGATACATATTTTGGGGGACTGGAGGTCATATGCTGTGGCGATTTTAGGCAGCTTTCCCCCTGTGGCCAGTGTTTTGTATGGGGACAAAGGACAGCATTGCTTTATGAGTACAATATGGAGGGCATGCATGGTGCATAGGATTAATCTAAATAAAGTTGTCAGAGAAAACAACATGGCACTCACAAAAACAATATTAGAACTGGCAATAGGGACTGTTTCTGAGGAAACATGCCAATTCATGGAACGTGTTAGTCGACCACTGGCTCCGTGACCCCCCTCAATAAAGCTGTTTGCTACCAATTCACAGCTATGGAAGTACATATTATGATTGTTAGTGCTCATTTAAAATACTGAAGTACATAGAGCAGGTCCATTTCATAGAATAATGTACATGTTGTTGCTAGTAATGAGTGCTTCCATAACACCAAAGTAAGGTAGGCCTATCTCATGGTTATATATATCAGTCATGAGGCAAGTAAGCTTTTGTGAAATCTGAAAATCAAGTTTTGTGTGCTTTGAATGTTTCATGTGACCTGTACAAAGGGAGCAAATTCTGCACCATAAATGTCTCCATATCTTCATGCCCCCCCCCCCCCCCACAACACAGAAGATGCATAGACCATCTCTTATCCGGGTCTGTTATTCACCCTTTCATGTTGTTAATTAATGCATAGCCAATATTTGGACCTAAGACATCTAAGGGAGCCACCATTTGAACTAAGTATTTATTATTATAACATGTACATTTTGGTATTAACTATGAATGTACTAAAATTTACTAACTAAATCTGTTTAAATTACAGAACTTACCTAATCTTAACCAGTGTGTCCACCTAAACTCACCAGGATACCCCCTACTTCCCCATTTGATTTTGACCAACAGAACTATGTAATCTATGTACAAGGTACGTTAGTAGATTCATATATGCATCTTGATCCTTTAAAAAAACGATAGAAAGAGTGAGTGAGCAAGAGGAAGAAGAGAAACAAAGAAAACTCCAACTGAAAATGTGGTATCAATGACAATGAGATGTAAAACAAAAATCATTTGAAGTATTTGTGTTCATTGTTTAATGTTCATTGAAAAGACCCCTTCAATGAGAGACTTCTTCTCTTTTAAAGACAGCTCTTCCAGAACAGTGCGTTATTTTTTCATGTTAACCCTTAAAGTGCCAATCATGGCTATGGCTGCATTAACTTTAAAAATACGCCTCAAGTGATCTAAGATTCAAATTCTTCATGAAAAGACCTTTCATTAAAGTACCAGCAAGCCTGGTCTTGTACTGAAAGAAAAGTCTTGGTCAACAGCTTGACTGGAGCCACTTTATGTGCAATGCGCCCAAAGTGTTCCGAGGCAAGCTGTTCACTCAATCTCAAAATTTGCACTTAAATTATTAATATACCTCTTATGAAAGACCATCTGTTATGAGACACTCCATTTTGACCTGCACTAGGTTTGTCTGTCAGAACAGAGACCATTGGACATAAAATATAAGGAAAAGAACAACAATCAAAAACAGGAGGATAGATAATTTATTCATTTTCTTAACAGGTAGACATTTATAACAGCATCCAAATCAAGTCCTGTCCTGGCAATGTGAGAAAGTACACATCAGTAGATATTGGTAAAGCTGCTTTATTATACAAAAATCCAGCCCCAAGTGACCTTTTGCTGAAAAAGGCTGTCCTGTCATCTTAATCAGAAACATGTCAGACTCTCTTACCAATGGATGACCAGGAGTGGTCCAAGACATAGATGAAGATGGACCAGTGGTATACTTTGAACAGCCTGGAGCTACTGTTCATCTAAAACTATAACTGTTTACAGGTAGGTTGTGAAACGTGCAGTGGCATGAAAAAAAAACACCAGGGAGTACCACAATTCTGGTATTGAAACCTGTATTACGCAGTTGAAAACACACCCTGTTATGTATCTTATCAGTGAATAATTTGTGCTCACATTTCATCAAAATAGTTAAAAGCACAAATCAAAAATCAATTTGAGGCCATATTTTTATTTAGCTGGTGGCATCTAGGATCCCAGCCTGAAGAAAAAGACCCTGGTCTGCTAAGCAGGCAACTCTGTCCCAAAATACATGTAAACTGTGCATCTTAATGTTTATCTTTTTAGAAGGGTACATGGCAATTCTCCCATGTACACATGCAGGACAATTCTAGGTATAAAGTATAGTAAAGTGTATTAGTTATGAATTAAGACACCTTACTTTGTTAAAATATGAGTACATATACTTGACAGGTATTTATGCATACACATTTTATTGAGTAAAAATAAATGTACTGAGAATTGTGACTTAGAGACTATTCATGTCATATTTTGAGGTTACAAATACCTTTGTTTGGTCATATATACAGATTAGCACAGTGATCTATTAAATGTATCGCTAATAACTATATGTAATTATAGGCATAGGCATTTTTTTCCTTGATTGACATAAGTATTACCATTGTGCTGTTACAGTTTCATGTTGAGATAAGTAGTTGGGCTTATTAATAGCACAGGAAGAGAAAGTAAGACAAATGACTTCAAAATGTTTATAATAAAGTGATTAGCAGGGCGTCAAGACCTTCAGGATTTTGGGAGGGTAACACCCATTTCTTGAAAAGTGGTCCACTTTTGAGATCTATTTTTAGTCATCATTGATGCCTTTACTTGGGACAATGCACTTTATTATTTGTTTACACATAGATACTGCTGTCCACTATCTATGGTTTACAATGACTGTTTATGTTTTGATCTGATAGTGACCTTGTTGGTGGGCACCAGCTGTGGGAGGCTGACAGTATAGCTGGGTCTTACTGAGCAAGACCCTCTGAGTCTCTGATGGGGTTTTGAGCCATCAGTACACAGCACACATTGTGGGATTCACTTGGTGCCCTTGGTTTACAGATGGTTGACTACCCCATACTGTGTCCTCTGACTTACTGTGTGTAGCTTATCTCAGCTTGATTGCCTCAGGCACATTGCATATAGACTGTTACCTTTTGAGTCCCTACGTGGAACACAGAGCACATTTTGTGTCTCCTTGGTAGTCACAGACTTATTATGTACCTATAATTATACTGTACACAGAACACAATTATCACAATTGAATTGAATTTGTACTTCATTCTGATTCCCTGCTACACAGATAACCTTGTATGCCCAATTTGTATATTTAGCCAGTATTTTTTTTAGCCCATTTGATATATGTAGGATCTGGTGGGATTTTGAGGCACTATCACCAGGATATATAAACCAACCCTGCAGAGCTATGAATCAATTTTGTATTCTTAGTCTTAGAGCAGCACTTTCACCTGTTTGTATGTCAATATGGAAGGTGAGACTTAAAAAATAAAGTACTGCATAGAAGCTTATATTGAAGTTTGTCAAAGAACAGTACCAAATAACTAGCAGAGTGGTCCAACTTTTTAAAAGTTCCAGACCCCAAAAATTGTATGGTTACCAACATATTCATATTCCCCCCCAAAAAAATTATCCAGTGTATGACCACTCACATATCTTAACTTAATAAACAGCAAAATATGCAAAATACAGCCATGATTATTTATCTAGAACTTTTGACCCAGACTAAACATGAGATTATTTTTCAACCAGAAGAAATTAATTTTGTCCTGACTTGTCAAATGCAACAGCCAAAATGGTTACTGGTTGTTTAAGTCGACCCACTCGCTTTAGAAATTAAAAAACTTCTGAAATCTTTGTGAAAAATAAAAGAGTTCAAAAAAAAATATTAACCCTTAAAGTGCTGATTTTGAGACTTAGTCAACAGCTTGCCTCAGGGCACTGTGTTTCCCCAAGACAAGCTGTTGACGAAGGCTTTACTTTCAGCACAATACTAGGCTTGGTGGTACTTGAATGAAAGGTCTTTTCATGAGGAATATGAATCTTAAATCAGTTTGAGTTTAATATAAAAGAGAAAGTAGCTATAGCAGTGACAAGCACTTTAAGGGTTAACAAATATCATATGGCTCTCATTTATATGGGTGCTGAATATATAAGTAACCGATAATATTGGACTTTCGAATATGGTGATTTTCATTTCATCAAAATCCCTACCAAGCATATTTTCATATAGGCCCAAAGACGTGTAAGAAACCTATGAAATCAGACTCCATGAGTAAATGGTGTATGTGAATGTAACCATGCATGCAATACAGCTATGTACCATTCACTTATACCAGTTATTCTACTTGTGTTCATATTCAGTGGGCTGTTGAACCTGGTAAAGTCATTTATGTAGCAGGAGATCATTATGCCAGTAAAAACATGTGGAACTCAATAACAGCCCTTTGTTGTGGGGTTAGCAATAACAAAGCTGACATACATACTGTTGATTCTTCTACGATACCCCCTCCCACCACCAGCAAATGATGTTCTGTCCACTTTGAACATGCACTACAGATTCACTGATACCAGTGTTACTTATTCCTTATCAAAAAAGTGCAACCATCAATAGACTGCTTTCAGTTCTGTGCTACAGGTGGTCACCAAAGGTGGACTATACCTGCATAAGGTACACATTTTATTTTCCTCATTCGCAGGAGTTAATAATAATAATAAAAATAATAATAACTATAATAATAATAATAATAATAATAATAATAACAATAATGATAATCATTATCATTATCATAATCAAAATCATAATCAAAATCATCATCATCATCATCATCATCATTATTATGATTATTTTAAGGGGATGATAGATATAATCCTCATGACTGTCACATGTCAAAAATAACATAATTTTCTTGGTGTAAGCAAACTGACTGCTTTTGACCAACTGGACATCTTATTTGTGTAATTGTGTTTGTATTTGCAGTGTATAGCCCAGCTGAAAAAAGATACCTGGCCACCTGGAGGCAAATACCGATCAAACTCGCATATGCACTCACCATCCATAAAGCCCAAGGCATGACATTGGAAAGGTAAGTCCAAACATATATACACAATACATGTATATTCAAGCAATTAAACAATGTTAGATTTAAAGAATATTGCCTCATTCATCATGTTCATATATTGTCAACCAGCTAGAGAGTTCCGAACGCAAGCGATCACTGCTATGCTTCCCCCTACCAGTGACTAAATAGGTCTCACTAACGAAACAAAAGTCACAGAGACCCCAAAATTTCTAGTAAGTTAATCTTTGTCTCATATGATATCTTTGTGCCAAATTTGAATGAAATCTGTAAAGTTATATTGAAATATGGCCTTAACAACTGACCAAAAGGATATGAGGAAGGCAGGACGGATAGACAGACAACCCAAAACCATAATGCCTCCCTCCCCCATTGGGGTACACATAAAAATTGGGTACAAGGTACTATTAAAGGTGAGAAAATTCTCCTTGTGTTTTACTTGTCCAGGGACAAGTATTCCTATCTTTAGCATGTTATTTGTCTTAAATTTCACTTGTCCCCTATCAATGCTAACTCGTCCTATAAAAAAGAATATAGGAATTTTATGGCCCTGATACTGTATATTGGGTGAAGGATCTTTTTGCTTGGCGGGGAGGGGGGGGTCAGTGGCAAATAGCCCCTAGCTGTAATCTGTGCTGTCATAAAGATGTCACTGTGGGTCACCTTAAGTTTGCAAAAAATCAAAATATATACAGACATTTTGTACTTGAGATGTCTGACAAATATAGAGCAACAATCATGATATAAAGTGACCTGTATCAAAAATATACATAGAGGTGTTGATCATGATGTACCATCAAGTGTGTACGTGTAAATAAATAAATTTACACATAATGTTCTTGTATTTTTTTTAAAAAAAGCTCTAGTCCCATCAGTATGAATTGTCCATTAAAACATGTTGATGTTATTAACCATGCTGATGCCTCAGAAATAATTGCAATGTTTTCTAAGATTGAAAGGTGTCAGTGCATCATTTTGAAATGAGACCGTATTTGTCATGAAGTTCCCTGAAAATACCCCATGTTTCTAAACGTTATTGGACTTCAACTATGGTATGAACTTACTTGAGGTATATTGAGCAAACATCTCATGTGATAATGTTGTATTTAAATTACAGGGTTGAAATAGACTGTTGAGGTACCTTTGCTGCAGGGCAGATTGGCGTTGCTGTTGGGAGAGTAAGAAAGCCCGACGGACTTTGTGTAATCAACTTTAATCCCAGCATGTGTCCACCACAACCAGAAAGTGTGCAACAGTTCTATGACCAAGATTCTGTCATGCCATGGGGAGACTTTTCTTGTTGCATCAACCAAAGTTGTATCCCACATCAGGAAGAAGAGTCCATTGCCTGCAACAGCTGAAACAGAAAAATATTGAAGGAGATACAGAATTTACCAAAGCAGAACTGGCCCATATTTCAACGATTCTGGAGTCTGTTGAAACAGAAAGACCACTACCAGGGCCTACATCTGTAGGACAAGAACAATCAAACATGACTGAAAGACATTGAGAGGACATTCCCAAATTAACAAATATTCAAGACTATTTGTGTGAAGCCAAATTTGAGAGTCCTGTCAATGAAAAGCAGAGAAATATAAATGCTTTACTGGATAATCTAGGAGAGGATCATTTTAACCTATTTGTACAAGCTGTGGAAAAAATTGTAACAACAGTCATTGAAAGAATCATGCCTGCATTTCATATGCCCCCAAGGAAAGTGGAGTCCAACCACTGGACACAGCTCTCCATTCAGTGGAATAAATTTTTAACAAGTGACACGTACAAACAAATTTGCATGAAGATGTTTGCAGTTGAACTCACCAGGTTGACTGATGATATGAACAGCATTTGCCACCACATTGCTTCACATGTCCATGGGAAAGTGTTGAAGCAGTACTCTGATAAAATTGCAGGAAAGCAGCCATCAGGATTAGAAAGACAAAAAAACGAGTCTGTGGAGGGTATCACTGATGCAGCAAGGTCAAAATACGTTATATTGGAGGTTTCTGTGTGGCAAAATTAAAAGTAAAACATACCAACTTAGTGCGCACACATCTGTACAAAACAGATGAAAAATCAAAAACTATATTACACATGGCAACAACAAAGTTAGACAAATTAGATAGTATTACAAGATCTAGGAACCATATTTTAACAGAAACCACAGACACTGGGAGTTTATTAGAAATAAGAGGAAAACAGAATGACAGAAAAGGCCTTACAAGTGTGTCGGATGCCACTCAGTCATTTTTCACCAAGTTCACATCCATGGCAATTACATTAGCAACTGAGGAAACACCTATGGAAGTGGGTTCAAAGCTTCAAAATTATATAAAAGATCTCTTCTTGGGGACAAAGACCTAATTAGAGCTTGGTTTTTGCTGTTTGAAGAGAACCAGTCCAAAGTTTTGTTGTCCGAAAGGAAAGTATATCTGGTGCATTTGAAGATGTCCCATATCTTGCTATCCAGGAGATAATGGAAGATGTTGTTCAACTTTTCACAAAGGTGCTAGTGAAACAATGCAGGCAAGACTATTTATCTAGTATAAATCGAGAAAAGGCACTAGCTCACAGAAATCAAATTATGGAGAAATAGGTTCTAGCAGTACCAGTTCTTTGCAGGTTCCCAGAGGCAAGATATTTGAGATCATATTAGCTAACAAGTCACCAAAGAAGAAAGTGTCATTTTCACAACTGAAAGTAATGGTCATGACAAGTGACACTTCTCTTACAAAGACCATGACAGTAAAACAGCTTAAAGTTCTCTACCAGGCATTTGCCCTCTCCCTAGGATTCAAAGACACAAAGCAAAATATAATTAACAAACCGTTACCAGTTATAAAACATAGTTCTGGATTTACGAACCTGCAATACATAAATCCATGCAAAGGCATTCCTGAAGAGACCAGCATTAGAGAAACACTGCAACCACCTTAAGGTGAAGGTCAACAGCCCAGTGCATACTCCATTGAACAAAAGATCGAAAGAGAACATGCTCAGTCATCAACATCAACAGGTCTGCAGAAAAAAAGGCATCAGAAAGCTCTTAGTCATCAAAAGGAAAAAAAGGAAACAACAAGAGGAAACTGTCCAATCTAGTTATATTGATTATTGTAGCATGTGTGAACTTGATACAGATGAGAATGGTGATTGGATTATATGTGGCATTTGCCATTCATGGATACACCGCAGTTGTGCCCGGCTTGATGATATCTAATGGGTTAGATATACTGGTGCAGATGAGCCATTCAGTTGTTCCGAATGGTAGGTCCAATATCATTTAAATGTATTAAAACACAAAAACTCTTGGAAAATTTTAACTGCTTAAAACAACCACTGCTTTATATATATAGTTTTTTTATTCATTCAAATACAAGATTTGTTGGTATCCCAATGTGATGAACATGTATACATACATGTTTATTCAGGTGAAGTACAGCAGATATTATATGTCTTTAGATAAACCTGGTTTAAAAAGAACAGGACCATAAATGTTTACAGATACCTAACGTGTGGCTTTGTGAACTTTGTGGTGATCAAGAGTCAATGGGATTTGGAAGCCAATGGTTCAGCTGCTGCCCCTCCAGCATTGCTTTTTTGTGACACACTCGACTGGGTGAGGATTATACTATTGTTAGTATGTTGATATGTCCTGAGGGTAGGGTTAGCATTTGCCCCATTGTGTAGTGTTCTCTGTTGGCAAACGTGATTTTCCACAATGTCACTATTTAACCTTGATGGGACAACACCAGAGCCTGGTCTGTCATACAGCCTTTATTTGCAAATTTAATGGAAGCCAATGATACATGCACCAAGGTCTTTGCGGCTTTCTGCAGACATCAGCTTTTTCTGTCAAATGGCAGTACTGAAGATTCACACTTCTGAAACCACTCCAGACATTTGTGATTTTCCTGCAGCCGCATGTCTGCAATATCTTTTATTTCCCTCTTATCCTTGAAATTTTTATGAGACTACTTGTACGCTGTAAAAGCTGTAAGGTAGCATTGAATGTGTTATTTTTTTTATGAAGGCTGAATATGCCTTCACCAGAGCCAGCATGTTTTGGTCTAAGACATCTTCAGCTAATTTATTTCGCATTTTACTGGACTGATTCAGCCTAATGTGTTCATGGGCCAGTCTATTGTGGATGCAGATGGGGTTATACTGATCCCATTCATATGCATTGATCCAGTACTGCCATATGATGTTGCCATCAGGGTGCTCCAGTCTCCTAGTGCAGTGTTTTTCTATGCCACTTTGTAAATGTTATTGCATAGTTTCTTGATGGCATGTGAATAGTCCATGCTCATAACAACTGTTTCATTTGGCCAAACTTGATTTACAGCTCCATATTGCTGTGCAAGGGGGTTGCTATCAGGGAACTGCATCTTCATGAAGGTACGTTTTGTTGTAGCACCATCCATGTTGGTATATTTTACTTTAAATCCAAAATTATGTAATTCTCTTACTCCTTTCCCAAAAGTTAAATTAATTTCAGAAGCATCTGCAGTGTTTGTTTCGAAATGTACCACCGGAAGCCTGAACCCTGTGAAGCCCAGAATATGAATTGTAGCACATAGTTTGCCATCTTTTTGGTTTGAATTCCATCTTGAATTGTTTTCATGCATTCAGCTTCTGTCCCAATATCTACAAAACCAATAAGTTCCATTTCATTCCCCTGGCAAACAATTTCCAAGTTCTCCTGGATTTTCATTTCATCCAGTATTAATTCCCCATCCCATCCATCAGGTGGTACATTCATGCAGACTGCTTCCTGGTACATCAACATCAACATTTCCCTACACCATCCAGGTTTGTGTACAATGCAGTTTTTGTAGTATCGTAACAGTCTTTCTGAAGGCAGTTAAAACATATTACTGTCCTTTAGGTCTACATAGGCCTGTGGGCTCCTTGTCCAGAGTGTTAATGCTGTTTGGAGGCCTTTTGATGTCCCATCGACGTTCAGTAGATTTAATATTTTGGTTCTTCTTTTGGCATAGTAAAAAGTCTAATAATGCAGACGTTACCTCGGGGAGAATTTCACAGAGTTGTTCCTTATGGATTTTGATTTCTATATTTTTGGGACCTGTCTAATTAGATGGAATTTTATCCTGCTTTTTAATCTTAATTTTGTTGCAAATTAGACATGTCAGTGCATCTTTTAGTGGTGTTGGTACAATTAATCCATGACAAAGACTTGATTTGAGTGCATTGTAACATCTTCCATTTTCAGGCCTCCAGATGCACGTCACACATCTGCTGCTATTAGAACAGTGGCTGTCGACAACCTTTCCATGGCAAAGTTTGAATTTTTCGACTTGGCGGCCTACAAGGGCAGCATTATCCTATGTACATGTAAAGTTGTCTGGTAAATGCATCAAAGACAGGTTTACTACAGTTGATCCTATGTACAGTGCCCTGGAATTTTGGTTCAGTGTAACTTTCATCACAGGGTTTTGACCATTGTAGTGCTCAGATGATACATTTGCAAGGATAATTTGTTGTGAATTGTATTCCTGAACAAAGAAGTTTGTAGTTATGCTGCTTTTGACAATATCAAGAGAAAGCACATGAGGCTTAGAATTTTTCGTTTCATTTGATTCCTTCATTTGCAATCCTTGATAAACATTGACAAATTTATCATAAAAGCGGATGTGTTTGATGGTTCCGCTGGGAAAAGCAGCTTTCACAAGCCGGCCAAACACATGCTTTTCTTAGGCATTTGAACATTGTTCACAGCACTAAAACTTGTACTGTATGTAGAGATTCTCAATATGTATTGGGCCGGAATCTTGCAGTTGTGATTCAAAATTGCTCACTAGCCTGAGAGACAAGAAAAAAAATGATTGAGGTTAAGTGGGAATTATCATGTGTCATGATGTCATTCTCTGCTCAGGCCACTATAACAAAAATGTTTAGAACAACATACTGCCAAATATTTCAAAGAATTATCATGAATATGGAAAAATATTCATTGTTTATTTTAATGATTAATGGACAGGTTTGGCGGTATCTTGGAAGTTTTTAGGCAGAGCTCTTGTCTGTGAAACAGACAGTGAGACTCCACTTTCTTTGGTTCTGTCTGTGAACTTTGCCTGTGAGTACCAGGTTACAAATAGCTAACTCAAAGCCAGGCTTGCACTTAACTTTGTTGCTTCTTGTCCATAAGGAGATATTGGTATATATATTAAGTATGATTTAGTATCAATAAATATATTCCTTTTCCCGAAAAAGGTAACAAATGATATTGAAGAGCAGGGTGCAGAAAAATAAGGTGCACTTTCTTTTGCCATAAGTGGAATGTTTTACGGATATTTGTTTTCTAGTCAAGCCTCATAGATTTGAGTTACATGATCAAGTGATAGTCAAAATATTATAGATCAAGAATTAAATATTGTATTTATTTATTTCTTATGCAAGGAAAATTGGAAAAGAATGAATACAGGCATGTGCTGCTGGATTAAACTTTCAGTTGGACAGCATCCCGTTAAGCTGCAGGTGCATGTGGTTTTCATATTGTTTCAAACTCAGATCAATGTAGGAAAATTTGGACAGCATCCAATTAAGCTGCAAGTATATATACTTTTCAAATTGTTACAAAGTAGGAAAATTACATTTTGACAAGGACCTCAAATCACTACACTTGTCATTACTCTCATGGGACAGGTTGATAATGACAACAAAGATTGAATCATAAGATACTTGCTTTGTACATGAAACTTGGAGCAAAGAGGTGTCTCAAATTTTCGTCTTTACTGATATTACTCCAAATAATGTTAAATTGCTCTTTTTTCAATTTTTTGGGTGTACTTGCCTTTCTTTCTTTTTTTTTCAAAATTGGAAGGTAGCAGAAAAATATTCCTTCCTTTTTGTCAAAAGCCATCTTAAATACAACATTATCACATAAGATGTTTGCTCAATATACCTCAAGTAAGTTCATAGCATAGTTGAAGTCCAATAACGTTTAGAAACATGGGGTATTTTCAGGGAACTTCATGACTGATACAGTCTCATTTCAAAATGATGCACTGACACCTTTCAATCTTAGAAAACATTGCAATTATTTCTGAGGCGTCAGCATGGTTTATAAGATCAACATGTTTTAATGGACAATTCATACTGATGGGACTAGAGCTTTTTTTAAAAAAAATACAAGAACATTATATGTAAATTTATTTATTTACATGTACACACTTGATGGTACATCATGATCAACACCTCTATGTATATATTTGATACAGGTCACTTTATATCATGATTGTTGCTCTATATTTGTCAGACATCTCAAGTACAAAATGTCGTGTCTACATTTTGATTTTTTGCAAACTTAAGGTGACCCACAGTGACATCTTTCCAACAGCACAGATTACAGCTAGGGGCTATTTGCCACTGACCGCCAAGCAAAAAGATCCTACACCCAATATACAGTATCAGGGCCATAAAATTCCTACATCCTATTGTCTGGGACAAGTTAACATCAATGGGGGACAAGCAAAATTTTAAAAAATTAACATGCTAAAGATAGGAATACTTGTCCCTGGACAAGTAAAACACAAGGAGAATTTTCTCGCCTTTGATAGTACCTTGTACCCAATTTTTATGTGTACCCCAATGGGGGAGGGAGGCATTATGGTTTCGGGTTGTCTGTCCATCTGTCCTGCCTTCCTCATATCCTTTTGGTCAGTTGCTAAGGCCATATTTCAATATTACTTGTACAGATTTCATTCAAATTTGGCACAAAGATATCATATGAGACAAAGATAACTTACTTGATTTTGGGTCTCTGTGACCTGTCTTTCGTTAGTGTGACCTATTTAGTCACTGGTTGGGGGAAGCATAGCAGTGATCGCTTGCGATCGGAACTCTCTAGTTGGTTGACAATATATGAACATGATCAATGAGACAATTTTTTTCTTTAAATCTAACATTGTTTAATTGCTTGAATATACATGTATTGTGTATATATGTTTGGACTTACCTTTCCAATGTCATGCCTTGGGCTTTATGGATGGTGAGTGCATATGCAAGTTTGATGGGTATTTGCCTCCAGGTGGCCAGGTTTCTTTTTTTCAGCTGGGCTAAACACTGTAAATACAAACACAATTACACAAATAAGATGTTGAGTTGGTCAAAAGCAGTCAGTTTGCTTACACCAAGAAAATTAATGTTATTTTTGACAGGTGACAGTCATGAGGATTATATCTATCTTCCCCTTAAACTAATAATGATTATTATTATTATTATTATTATTATTATTATTATTATTATTATTATTATTATTATTATTATTATTATTATTATAAACCCCTGTGAATGAGGAAAGTAAAATGTGTACCTTATGCAGGTATAGTCCACCTTTGGTGACCACCTGCAGCGCAGAACTGAAAGCAGTCTATTGATGGTTGCACCTTTTTTGATAAGGAATAAGTAACACTGGTATCAGTGAATCTGTAGTGCATGTTCAAAGTGGACAGAACATCATTTGTTGGTGGTGGGAGGGGGTATCCTAGAAGATTCAACAGTACGTAAATCAGCTTTGTTATTGCTAACCCTACAACAAAGGGCTGTTATTCAGTTCCACATGTTTTTACTGGCATAATGATCCCCTGCTACATAGATGACTTTACCAGGTTCAACAGCTCACTGAAAATGAACACAAGTAGAATGACTGGTATAAGTGAATGGCACATGGCTGTATTGCATGCATGTGTACATGCACATACACCGTTCATTCATGTAGTCTGATTTCATAGGTTTCTTACACGTTCTTTAGGCCTATATGAAAATATGCTTGGTAGGGATTTCGATGAAATGAAAATATATTCGAAAGTCCAATATTATCGGTAACTTATATACTCAGCACCCATGTAAATGAGAGCCATATGATACTTGTTAACCAATAAAATGCTAGTCACTGCTTCAGCTGCTGTCTCTTTAATACTAAACTCAAACTGATTTAAGATTCAAATTCCTCATGAAAAGACCTTTCATTCAAGTACCACCATGCCTAGCATTGTGCTGAAAGTAAAGCCTTGGTCAACAGCTTGTCTTGGGGAAACACAGTGCCCTGAGGCAAGCTGCTGACTAAGGCTCAAATTCAGCACTTTAAGGCTCAATATTTTTTCTCAACTCTTTTATTTTTTACTGAGATTTCAGAAGTTTTTGAATTTCCAAAGCGAGTTGGTCGACTTAAACAACCAGTAACCATTTTGGCTGTTGCATTTCACAAGTCATGACAAAATTAAGCTCTTCTGGTGAAAAATAATCTCATGTTTAGTCTGGGTCAAAAGTTCAAGGTCAAATAATCATGGCTGTATTTTGGATGTTTTTTCTGTTGTTAAAATATTTCTGTGAGTGGTCATACACTGGATAAAAATTATTTAATTATATGGAATATGATGTGTTTTAACCATACAGTTTCTGGAGTCTGTAACTCTTAAAAACTTGGACCACTTTGCTAGTTATTTGGTACTGTTCTTTGACAAACTTCAATATGAGCACCTATGCAGTACCTCATTTTATGTTTAAGTCTCACCTTCCATATTGACATATGCACAGGTGAAAGTGCTGATCTAACCCCCTTGTGCATCTCATACTGTAACTTGTTGTTTTTGTTGTTGTTTTTGTTTTTTCAAGTGTTTAAATTTTCATTGTTTTCACCCTTCACCACAAAAAATGCCAGAGTGTAGTAGCCGTATCCAATGAATAAGAAATTTTTAGGTTTGTGACAGAGCCGTATTCAATGAACAAAAAATTGTAAATTTTAATTCATGCAAATTAGGTCAATACACAAAACTTAAATCTTGAAAAGCTTCGAAAGTATTACAGATATCGGTGCCATTTTAACTGAAATTTATAGCTTTGTGACAAAGGTGCATTAAATGAACAATGAATCAAAGTTACAGGACTTAAATTTACACAAGTACGGCAAATACAAAAAAATTACACAAATAAGGCAAATACCAAAAATCTAAATCTTGAGTAACTTCAAAATTATAACATGTAGAGGTATCATTCCAGCTTCAATTTTAAGGTTTGTGACATAACTCCATCCAATTTACCATGTAGGCTGGTTATATTCGTTTAATTTATACAAATTAGACAATTACACAAAATTCAAATCTTGAATAGCTTCAAAACTGTTATGGAAAATGGTGTCATTCAAACTTCAGTTTATATGTTCGTTACATGGCTACATCCAAAGAACTAAGACGCAAAGTTAAAGCATTTTAACTCATGTAAATTATGTTAATACATAAAATTGATATTACCTTGAACAATGGCAAAGAATCACATTTCAAACTGTACTCATATCAAAGGCACCCAAACAGATTTGCTGGAAAGCAATCTTCTGTTCTAGTTGTAATTTAATTTTGGACATGATTAAAATTCAAAAATTATTAAAATACTGTTTTACCATCTTTTTATTTTAATGGTTTTGCGCACACCAGCAAAATGAGCAAAAATAAAAATACAGCAAAATAATGGGCCTCTTGGATGCAAATGGACGTGTCGTTGCAGAGCACATACCCATATCCTCCCACATAAAAAAGTACTGGAAATCCAAAAATTATGAAGAATTGCTACTAAACATTCAAAGGTTTCCTTGGATGGCTTGCTACAGAGGATCCAAATTGATGTGGATATGTCTTGAATGATTATCGGGCTCTATTGGGGGCCAGTTGGGATTGCATAAATATATCTATTATTAACAAAAAATTAAAGGTCCGTTTGGGGACCTATATAAAGATTATAGGCCATTTTAGTCCTGACAGGTATGTTGCCCTGACAAGTTTTAATATGCTTAATGAGCAATGACAGAATCACATCTGCGTGAGATCGGTTCAGTCTTGACCGGTCCCTTGCCAAGGACCATCATTGCGTGCAACAACAAAGTTCTAGCTCTAGGAGTTCTTGGGTTATTAAGTGAATAGTAAAATTCAGTTGCGTCATTGACTTTCTTTGTTTAATCACAGTTGCCAATGTCAAGTCTCAAGCCCTTCTAGATAACCACCTTCATGATCAGCAGCGAATTTGTAGCTCAAGAATTTCTTCAGATATCGAAGGGTACATTAAACTCAACCAGGTAGCCCTGTGATGATCTTCATCTATGCGTAGCATCAACTTGGTCGACGCTGAGGACCATCATCATCATGCATCATATTCAGATCTAAGCTCAAGTACTGTTAGTGTTCTCATTATAAAATGGAATTCACGAAAATTACCTGTGATCCTGAGCATGCTATATGCCAAAATCACTCTAATGGACTTTTAATCTAGCTTTTGTAGAGGCCTGTCCTCATGTCCGATTTGAAATAACAGTACCTGAGCTGTCTTACAAAATCAGAGTATTCCCGAAAACTGTCCTCGTGACCTTAGCAATTGGGTCAAAGTAACTCACATAAACAAATTAAAACGTGTGGGCCCATGTATTTCAGCTGAGCATGGGACTATTGCAATCCTTTCCCTTGTTCCTATTGTGGAAATAACATTTTTGAGTTTTAACCAAATGCATAGGGGTAGTTGGCTGTACTCAAATATATTAATTTGGTGGATTTCTTCCAGGTTTATTCAAATGCTCATACTCCAGTGATTTTTTTTTTTTTTGCTATGCTTTGCTTTGCTTTGCTTTGATTTGCTTTGCTTTGCTTTGCTTTGCTTGCTTGATTTTTGTTTCTTCGTTTTTTTTCACCTAATTTTTGTGAAAGTCTTAAAAATTTTCTCAAAACAGCTTAGTAAATTTCTTCGAAATTGTGTATGGACGGTTCCGGGGACCCTCAAACCTTAATTTCTGCCAACCGGTGGCACTGCATTTTTTTCTGATTTTAGTTTTAGGGGGGGGGCGCTATTTTCCACTTCTCCAAATTATTATTACGGTTGTTCTGAAACCTGGCGAAAAGTGAAAAGTTTTAACAAAGAGGTCTGTCAGGTGCTGTTACTCTGCAATACTGATTTTTAAAGAAAACATTAATTCGGGGACCTGTCTGTTAATACATGTATTCTAATTGATTACTATGCAAGTTAGTGAGGATTGCAATAAAAATTCATAATCTGTGCATGTAAAGTCAGCTGAGCACATGACTGTCGCAGTCCTAAATTTAAAATGTTTTGTATTTAGCTCACCCGGCTTGTCAGTTAAGCTTATGTCATCCGTCCATCGATGACTATCAATCCATCACATTTTGAACTTAACATAAACCACTGACCACGTCTTATGCAAACTTGCTGGGCAGCTACCTTGTATGGTTATGTAACACATTTGTTCAAATATGCCTACTCCGATGATTTTAGGATGTTTAAAGACATTTTATATTCAAAATTGGCAGAGTTTTAGAACTCATGTCAGAAACTGCTTTGCAAATTCCTCCTTGGTACGACAAGACCTAATTTGTTCACCAGCTGGTCCTGCGATTAAAAACATACTTTCATAGTTAAGCTATTTTAAACCTTTTCTCCGTTTTGAAAGCTGGTATTGCTTTAATAAGCGTTCCAATTGAATTATGTGTCATGTAATCAATTTTTTCACCTGGTAAGGAATATCTTTTGTAATCTTCATGATGTTGAAGCCTCATGGTGGCTACATATGTGATTTTTACTGCTCACATGATAACCCGAGAACAGTTTGTGCGAGACTGATATTACACATGGTAGTGGTTGTCTGTAAAGGACAATCCTTGGGCAGTGCATGAGTAACATTGACCCTTTTTCCCCGTCAGCTCTGCAAAATGATAAGTCAGGAACACCAAAAAAGCGGCAGCATACCATTTCTGTTTCAATCTTTGGCACAAGTTATACATTTGGGGTTAGAGTGATGAGGCCTCTATGTTTTGAAATAACTGCTCTTTATAGTTAATGAAGAATATTTCATAGGTTGAGAGGACCAATTTAAAACCACCAGCTACATATTATAGGTGACTGCGTGTCTCAAATCAGGATTGAAATTTGTGTCTTCACATTGGTATTGAAAGCTCAAAGTTGATGTTTTGGAAATTCTTGAATCTTTACCTTTTGCTGTATTAACCTTTGTGGTCATTGTTGGATTGGAATTTATGAATGTGGGTAATGTTTTTCCCTATTTATTCAATCCCAAAGTCACCTGGTCACTTGTTTGAAACGCTTGTTCTGTTAATGACTGCTTGAGACCTACTCAGTAAGAAATTCAATTTTCATTATGGTGGCCCTCTAGGGCTAGGCAGTATTGGGTGATTTTAAACTTGTTCCAGAGGTCACAGTACCACATATGTGAATTTAAATATTCTGTTTATCACTTCAGAACTATTTGAACTTGGCCATTAATATACGTTGCACATAGCAATGGTCCTCTGTGAGGGTAGACTGTACACATTACTTGCCTGCAACTCAAATCAAGCTTCGTGTTTTCACACTTCAGTCAGCAAGAGTACTTATGTAAATTGACATGCCATAACACTTCTCACTGTCTTGCTATCAGCGTCCTTTGCTGATTCAAAATGGCACCAGGAACGTTTGGGTGAAACTGGTTTGCAATGATTTAAACATATTTGCTCCAGTTTCCTTTTATATTAAGTTAAGGATAAAATATGCCTGCAGGACCCCTGTGGAAGTACAGCCATAAACTGAACAGGCTATCCAGCATAAGCTGTTGAATCACTACTACTACTACTACCACCACTACTACCACCACCATCACCACCACTGTGGAATATTTTGACAACATTTCTTTAGGAAAGAGGGCCATAAAAAGGGTCAGCGAAAAGCCAGGCACGCAACATCACTATTATGAAGAGATCACAAGGTCTTTCACAAATTAATAACCCATTTTCACTCAGCAGGTGACTGTGGCACATGTGGGAATTGTCCTGCTCTAAGTGCTTACCACTTTTGTTATATTGGGAAGGACCGTGTCCTAAAAAGGTACATAGTGATCCCATTGTTAGAGATCCCATCCAAATATTCATGCAAGCACCAATGGTCAAAGAAGCAGTGGAAGGTGCTGCAAAAAGGCATTTGTACTCCAATACAATGGCAAGTTTGGAGAAACACCAAGTTAACTGAGATACAGGAGTTTATGCAAAAACATAGAAACAGCTACATTTCGTGAACATTTGCGGTGTTTGCCACGAACTTAATTTTCAGGCAAAAACCACAGATGCCATGCGGGTGTCAGGAATGGCTTTGGACGATTGCCACAACATCAATAAGGGTGGCAACAGTTTTATTACATATACGTTCCTGAGTTGATAGATATGTCACCTGACCCACATCAGTTCATTCGAGTAACTCATTAAAATTGCAAAGCCGATTGTAGTTCTGACAGATGCAAATTAAAAATTAAAAAAGTAATGTGAGGTGCTCTGGTGTGCCTGTTGCCAACACAGAGATTTTACATGTTCCAACATTGAAAACCTGGACCTTAATAGTCATTATATATTCCCTCTAAAGATTGCCTTTCTGATTTTGTATAAACTTTGTGCAGCTACAGCAAAATTTGCAGAATAGTGTACATCATTCACAGATTTCAGATGAAGACACCAGCCTCCTGTATGCTCTGAGGAATGAACTGCTTCAGGATATCGATGATTTCAAGACCCTGCATCCACAGAACTTTAGTTTTAAAACGTACCATAGGACATTGGCATTGTTTCACATCACATTTATTTCACATATTACATCACATACTGCAACGTCATTAACAGACACAAAAGCACTGAGATGATCATTAAGAAAAGTGGTAATGTCGTATCATCTTGCAGAGATGTTGTGTCAGGTGTAGCATTCACAGTCAATGCTGCATCATGGATGTTAGTATTTCCTAAAAGATGATGCAGAGTAGGGAGGGGCATCTTGGAAGTTGTGCTGACTGCAGCATGCACAAGAAAATGTACATGTACAGCTTTGAACACTGCCGTGCTTCCAAGTATACTCTTCTTAGCGTTCGGTGTACGATGAGCTCCATGGGTTTTGTCCGACCTGATCTTTTCATCAGACTTCCTGTGGCTGCCAGAAAGTTTATGATTGGTGGAATCTACCTCATAGAGGGATGATCTTAGGTGGCACACTTTCAGCGGGCTTACTTTCTGTTATCAAACAATCTTTCAACCATGTTGGCTTATCAGAAGTAACAGTTGGTGTTAATTTATTATGTCAATGTGCATGATTTGTAAGGCATGTTAGTATAAAATATGCACAAGGGGATAACTATAGGATTCATGTCAGTCATGGGCAGAAAAGTCATAGAGACCGTGCCTTGATAAGGCCCACTTTACACACTTGCGTGAATCTGGACCACAATGGGCAGGATGCTCGCAGGGGTAAGGGCAATTTATGAAGGGTACCAACACTATCAATCATAGTTTGGGCTTCTGGCACTACATGATGGTACAGGATGAGACTAATACTACCTTTCAACTTTAACCATATTACTGAATGCTGGCATGGCTCTATGGGACTGATGTTGATATTAATATGGATTTTATTGTAAGAATCATGCCCACACCACGAATTGTTCCCCTTCCTATCAATGGTGACAAGGTTGTGATCAACCTTGTCTATAGTATATACATGGACATTATTGGCTGACAAACCACCATTTCCACCAGCGTCTCCACTCAAGGCAGCACTGATTTCAAAATACCGGACCTCCTAGTATGAGCAACAAAATCCATGCCTGGGAAGGGAATCCATCAGAAATCTGGATCCAAAACGGCAGGGACTATTAACTCCAAAGAATTACTTGCAGAGGTACTGTCAGAACTCTCAGGCAAGTTGGAGGCATAATTGCTTGATCAGAAGATGCTTCACATTAATCTGCTTTCCCATACAATCATTACAAGGGTCCAAAAAACGAAATCAACATTTTTTTCTGACTCTTGATCATCAAGGCTGGGCGTAATATTCTTTGAATGCATCGGTTGACTTGGGCGTAGTATTCTTTGAATGCATCGGTTGACTTGGAATCATCAGGTATATATTTTACTTCCTGCTGTGATGGTATTTATTTTCTCAGAATCGGAATCATGCTGTTGAGAAATGGGAAATGTTTTAGTAACAGCATATGTGTAACTTTTTATTGTTATCACATTTTCTTTGCCATTAATTTCAGGTACAACTGCTATATCTGTAAAGTTTCCAAGCATCTTAGCTTTCATACACTTTGCACTGTATAATATGCCCCTAGACCCCTGAATGATGCATTTCATTTCCTCAATTAGATCATTTACTGTAACAGTTTCAGCATCGTTTTCCTCGAAGTGCTGTGCTGCCCTAAGAAATGCCTCTGTCCTTTCTCTGTATGCAAGCAAGCCAACTTTGCATTTCTTATACTCAATTTATAAAGTGTATACTGATGGTACATGTATTTGGCCATTGACTTGCAAATTGACACTACATGTTTGATAACAGACAATCAAAACAGTTGGGAGTTAGAGCATATATGACAGTCTTGCCAGTGTAATTACTATGCCTTTCAGACCTTCAGTAAGTAGTTTTTTTTTCTTTTTTTCCCATTCATAATTGGTTATTTCCTGAAGTGTCACCTGGTGGCCGCAATCATAATTAAATCTTTTAGTTCTAGATACGCCGCCAGAGGGAGTATGGTGTGTTTTGGACCCCTTTCTGTTTTGTAAGAATAACTATTGTAGGGTCTAAACTGTAATCACTTCTGTTAATTACTTCCTTTATGGAATCTTTCCATTTCCCACATTCCCATTACAACACTGAGCTTTGACATAAAAAAAGTTTTGGATATGTTAATGCATTAATATCGAAAGGTCAAGGTCATTGGAGAGAGAGGCCATTCTGTATGAGGCAGGGCTTGTGGCTTGGTGAGGAAAAAACGTGAATTTTGTGATGATTCACCTGGTGTTCTTCCATTTCTAGGTGGGTTTTTGAACTGTAAAGTCATTTTTACATGTTTTATGAAGTTTGGGCCGGTTTGATGCAATATTGATACTTTATCTTGCACTTTAGTGTAAGGCCCTAAAAATCCCTTTGTTATCTTGTCGAGTACATGGTGCAACATGATGCCAGTAGCAGTGGCACATGCTAGAGTGACTTTTAGCTTGTCTCTTGTAAGACCTTTTGCTGTAAGCTCAAGTAATGTAGGCACTCTTGTCATCATTTCAAGTATGTTTATTGTAAGAGAAGTACATATAATGGCCAATCCAACTTTTGATGGCCATAATAAATTATGAGAGTGAGGCAACGTGGAGCACATGTAAATCCCTTGCCTGCTGATCTGTAATTGTGCTAGCCGTATATTGTTCTGTACAATGGAATTTAATGCAGTAAGTATTGACCTCGGTTTCTACAAAGTATTTTTATGTCTATCGACATACGTGTATCTGAATGGATCAGTTACATATTAACGAATACGACTTCAAGCATGTCCTTTAGTCATCTATCTTGGTCAAGTATCTGTAGGACTTTATTGAAAATTGTTACAGATAATGAGATGTTCGGTACCATATTCATCCATTATAGATAATTACGATGGGGGATGAGCTTTATTTAAGAAGAACAAACAAACAAACAAAAAGATGTGAGATTGTATCTTCGCAGTATTAGATCCAAACAAATGTAAATGTTATTGATTTTTGGAAGGTACTGAGCTATTATTTGTGTAATCTCCAGTGACACTGTCATTGGGGCACCCACTGCCTCTGTTTACATGTTTGGCTGTATTCCGCATCATGTGAATGTGTAAATAGTATGTATTTTATTAAGTATAATTTCTGCTAAATGTAGAAAGAGCGATTGGAGAGAGAGGCCATTCTGTATGAGGCACGGCTTGTGGCTTGGTAAGCAAAGAACGTGATTTTTTTTATAATTCACCTGGTGTTCTTCCATTTCCAGGTTGTGGTTGCGCCGTCCATGGGTGTACTGGCTGCACCAATCTGGGAATCTGCACAGAGCCCTGTATATAGCTGCATGCACATGAATGCCTCTTGTAGTAGTACCTTTTTAAATACTGAATTTTATAGACATTTTCAACAAGTTAAGAGTAGTACCTTTTTAAATACTGAATTTTATAGACATCTTGAACAAGTTAAGAACCTCCGCTTACAAATTCTCTGATGTGATGCAAATTATGGTCCCTTTTCATAAATTGTATGGTCCTGTATGTGCATGAATGATACAACTGTTCAAGCCAATTTACTGAAATAGGCCTATAATTTCAAACAAAACTTTTTGCATTCTGTCATGTGAAAACTAGATAAGGTTTTTTTCCCCCTATGGACCTTTGCACTTACGTTTTTGGTCTCTTTTGGGTAAATACGAACTGTATATGTTTCAGCTATACATACCAAGAAACATTGCCTTTGGTCGGAATTGACTTGGATTTGTTTCATTAGGACTATGGTTTGGATATGGTAATCACACTGTCTAATCTGACCTTTTTAACCAAGCTTGCAGGGACACTCATAGTGTACCATACAATACGGATTATCACTCGCAGTGATACTGATTTACTTGTGAATTTTAATGTAATAAATGAACATTCAATATAGATATGTCATATTGTCAGTTATATATTGTGTAGCATTCCATGAAGTCTTGGGGAACCTGAACCTGGGTATATTTGTCATTCATGTAAGTAACTGCGCCCAATGAAGCCTGCATACGTAGTTCATATAAACAAAAGACGGTTACACCAGTACCATTAATGATTAATCGTCGTTCCTTTCAATTCAAATGTCAAGCCCTTTGGACCTGAATTCAAAAATCAACACCTGTATATGGTGGGGGATTAGTGCCATAAATTATGTGATTTTGACGTGTTCACAAATATATACACGAGCCTTAAATTGGTGGACATGGCCACAAAATAAGAGCACGCTAGCGCTAAATTATAGCACATGAGCTGGAAAACATCAGACGTACATTTATAAATGTGGACATTTCATCTCATGAAAACATCCACATAGTATCTGTAGTGTGCAAAAACTTTATATATTCAACGGATTAAACATAGGCCATGCAGTTTTGAAATAATTAATGTGGTAATTAAAATCATCAGATTGTAGTTTTATTGCTTTCTGCCCTTGTCAATGTCTATTTGTTTATTTACTTATTTGGCAAAATTTCCGAACTAGGACTTTTTACATGTAAGCAAGGATATTCATGTACTGCCCAAAAACAGTTGAGAACTCTTTTCTTGCAATTAATACTGGCTTGACTCCTTTAATTTCTAAATTTACATTACTTCGTGACTTCATCTCAATCATATTCCAGTTTTTCTATTTTGTAGAGTTACCAGTAAGGACCTATACAGCTAATAATGGGCTTGATCAATGGGGTGAATGTGTTTCGAACCGTAAAGGTGTTTCGGGGCATTATATTGCAAGTAGATAATGCATATAAAAATCATTAACGGCATGTTTGCAAAACGTCATGGGAACACTGAGCAGAGAATAGACACCTTGTCCTTCCACACCATGATATAACATAATAAGCTCAGCTTGCCTGTGATACATCCATGTAATCCATACTAGCAACCCAAGCGCACACAAAGGGGACAGATATTTAGTATTTGAACACAATGAGACAAGACGGCAGCAAAGTTTGCCTGTGCCAAATGTTTTCGAATCGTTACTCTGTGAGGTTTAGACCCTGTTTAATTTGAGGAACTTGATCTTATCTTTGTCCCCTTTCCTTTGAAATCGTGACTGGAGCAAATAAGTCGAGTTACTGACACGCATCCATGGTTTTCGCCTGTTTGGCAGAACCATTAAAACACACCTGACCACGTTACTTGTGTCAATGAAGATAGGTCTCGGATGAAGTAAGGTCAGTCATTTTGCACACATTAAATGGTTGCAGCTGTTTCCGCAGGTGAGCCGTAAAGAGTGATCAATTTTGTCTAGAATATACACTGATGTAGAAAGACATTTGTATTTGTTACTTCTCTGCCCTTAATTTTTTATTTAACTACAATTCTCTGTTTTTGCTCTGCCCTGTTATAGTCGTTAATCCACAGGATCAATGTTTGTATATCACAAGATTAAAAATGGTAAGATTCTGATGCGTCTTATATGTGCGCAGTAATAAAAAACACCACACCATGATTTGAATATCATCTAGTTTATAGTTCTTTGATACATTATGAGATCCAGTAAATAAGACGAATACGTTTATGATATAAATAACCACATGTTGCATCTACTTTATAAAGAGACCTGTTCATTCAAGACTTTCGGATACTGACTGGCCAAAAAACAGAAATGGTGGTATGTTACTCTTTCCCATTGTAGAATGAAGCACATTTTACTCTGTGGAGTACATCTGGTACTTACATTGGAACGTCAATCATTTTTGTGGAAGTGGTATTTTAAAAGTTCCATCTTTCCCAAACTGGTTCTGTAAAACTCTACTTCTCTAAATGGGAAATTCGGTTCAATCTTGACTCTCAGTTGGATAACGACAGGTAAACTGACCAGACGTTCTCACAGATTTTAAACTTCCAACTTTCGCTAAAAATTCATCAGTCCTTACACAGATTCTTCTAATTTGACACATTTTCAGAATTAAGAGATCACGAAGGTCTTAAATATTTTGCGTAGTCTTCATCGCTAAGACCTTTTTAAAATTATTTGAGTGAATCATTCTAAGAAAAAACACTTCATCAGCGACACTGTTATGCCAGTTTGTGGGTGCAACTGGCATCGCATTTGTATCGAATTGAATGCTTATTAGCATTGGTGATTAACTGACGAGCAAGTTTAGAAATAAAAACATTAGTTGCATCATTGCCTACAGAAAGCTTACAAATATGCATCAATGTACATGTAATATTCGCACCACCTTCAGATAAATCCACTTCAAGCTTGCTAGGGATATACGGGAATCGAAACTGGCCTCAGCTCAGGTTGGCCTGATTTTTGCCTGAATATTTTTGGGGTCAGCTGTGCAAGCATTGAACGCGCACCCGTCCTGTTGCCAAAATGTTTGGTCGGCAGCGTTTGTTCACTTAAGTTCAAGCATCAAGTCGTTTCATTGAAAAGTTTGGCAGTACATCTGGAGGTAAATTTGCATGTTGATTCCCAAAGAACACAGAGTCTTAGCTGCTTCGATTTTCTGAAGAGTGAAGTGCCTCGTATTCAGAAGGGCCAACCATGGCCCTTGTGAATACAAAGCACCTCAGGTCATGCTTGGCGGAATCTGAAGAAAACAGAAACAGAAATATCAAATTTTGGAGGTACAATCGTAGAGTGATTCCCTCAGAACACGTAGGCTTAGTTGTCACGATCTTTTCTGAGGCGATTTGTATTTAGAAGCGCCAACGATGACCCTTGTGAATACGAAGCACGCTGCACCTCAGGTCACAGTTGGCGCAACTGCAACACGCTCGCCCTTCACTTCTGCAAGACTAGGGCCCGGGTTCAATGAGAGGCATTCATAAGTAACTGTGGTCATGTGCCACCCTCTAACCTGCAACAAGGAACTTGACAGGAAGGCGGGCAGATTCGTGTATTTAGTAGAACAAAATGTGTTTTTTACTGAAAAATATATATCTGAGAAAGCAAAAGCATAAGAAAAGTCATTCATATGGTTCAAAACATAAACAGCTGCTTAAAATATTCGGAATTTTCATTGTTTAGCAGAAAAGTATAATTTTCAGGTCTTTCGTTGACAAAATGGATGAAAGTGCCCGCATCATGGCAGAGACATAGTTCTGTTGTCTAGCAACATAGGTATAGCCAGAACAGGTCTGCAGTGACTTAAAATTCTTCCTTTTTACGTCTGGGGAAGTGAAGTGGAAAGAGTTCCTACCGATCTGATTGTGCACAGTGGTTTGCTCCCAGTCTTTCGGTTTCCTCCACCAATCAGTTGTGCAGGAAAGTGCACGCCAACAACTGTGCCATCAGGAGGCTTGGCCTGTTTAAGATATGGGTCTATATTTCAACCTTGGCAATTTATGATGCATTTTATGTCTGGAGCGTACTCTGCTGCTTGAATTGAATTAAATTTTGGGTTCAGTGTTCTATCGGGAACCCGAATCGGGAATACGTATGGTCTTATGACACACTACTGGTCTGGAACGATGACAGATCAGAAGATTTTATGTTTAGGGGAACACGACTGTACAAGTGTAGCCTTTTTCAACATGTTCAAGTCAAATGTTTACCTCATTACCTACATGATAGGCTACAAACACTAGAAGTGAAAAACTTTCTTTGTTGCCATGCCAAAGACAAGCAGGGACTGCCGTAGTTAGGCTAGCGAATAATTATTACACTTAGTGCATATCGCTTAATTTGGAAGACGAATGAAGTGAATCTTGTTCTTCTCAAATCACAGCCATAATATTATATTCTTTGATATGATATGCATACTGATGTGCACAGTAGGCAGGTCTTGATCTATGACGTCAACGATACTATTTTGCTGACAGGGCAAGGTTGGAAATGAAATGAAAATTTTCAAATAATAATAATAATAATAATAATAATAATAATAATAATAATAATAATAATAATAATAATAATAATAATAAAATAGCACGAGGACTGTGACAGTCCCGTGCTCAGCAGAGTATGTGAACGAACCGTGGACTTAAACTGCAATACCCGTGGACTAACATAACCAACAGGTGCCCAAATTAAAGAAAAAAAAGTTAAAAATTAGGGATCTAGATTTTACCACCCAGTGAACAAATTTGTCTATCCCTCCCATAAACTAGATTTCTATCAAGTTTCAGAACAATCTGATTCGTATATTTGAAGAAAAAGTTAAATAGCAAAAACACACAAAAATTGCTTGAAAATTGAAACAAAAATCGCAGTACCGCCTGTTTCATAAACTAAGATATGGGGTCCCCACAAGTTTGCCAACACAATTTTTCTAAGTAATTGGCCAAGCGGATTTGGAAAAGTTTGTAAAGGTTTTGCCAAAATATTAACAAAAAATTATATATTTTAATTCCAAAAATCATTAGCGCGTGACCATTTAAACAAACATGGCCCACCAAAGGCACATCCCCACCAAATGTGATTTGAAGCTGGTTAACTGTTGTGATGAAAAACTGAAAATGTGACTAATCCATTGTATTTCCCGTTGACTTGTATTGTAATCAATGGGAATATGCATTAACTCAATAGTAGCCAAATTGAAAAATTTGGTACAAATCAGGAATATCATCACCTGGTGAACAATATACTTTGATCTTTCGACAAGCTATGTTTTCACCTAGTTTCTCAATAATCTAAAGGACGGTTTTGGAGATGAAGTCGAAAATATTTTTGAAACCAAAAAATGCGTGAAAAAAAAAATAGAAAGATGACTGAGCTATCTATGGAACAAGTGCGTTCTATGGATCCCCAGAAGTTTCCCTGTGTAGTTTCGAAGCAATTGGCCAAACAATTTCGGAGAAAATTTATGCCAAAAAATGAACCAGAAAAAATGTATAAAAAATCCTCAAATCACTGGACCGTGACCACTGGAACAACTTCGGTAGAAACCTACAAAAAGTACATCCGCACCAAGTATCAAGTGGATCCGGTCAATGGTTTTTAAGAAGTTGAAAATGTTAAATTGTGGACAGACGGACGATAGCAGAAGGATCATAAGATAAGCTAAGCTAATGATGATGATGATGATGATAATAATAATAATAATAATAATAATTAACAATAATAATAATAATAATAATAATAATAATAATAATAATAACAATAACAATAACAACAACACTAATAATAATAATAATAATAATAATAATAATAATAATAATAATAATAATAACAACAATAATAACAACAATAATAATAATAATAATAATAATAATAATAATAATAATAATAATAATAATAATAATAATAATAATGCTTTGAAAACGACAGAAAAAATCTAACAGGGGTGTTTTCATGTATTTCAAATTGAAAACAAGTGCTTTCCATTAAAATGTGTCCATGAAAACCAAAACACAGTAGCCAAATGAGTGATCAAAGTATTATCCCATCAGCACCATACATGGAGGTAATAGAAAAAGTTCAGCCAGTTCAGTACAATGGTGACTACACAATTGGAGATACGTATACGCTGATCACACTGGATAATGTGCAGAACATTTTGTGCTGACCTACTTCTACTGAATAAATAAACGGATTGGCAGAGTGGAATTGCGCATAATCCACGAAAAGCATGACTAAATCTCCAAGGGAACATCCTTGGCAGCTTCAATTAATGATTTGCGGTAACAGGCAACACATTCATTACCACAACACTGCTACTTTAGAAGTACAGCTTAAATAACGCAATACCTCTTTAGATGGGCACTGAGGAGTCTTGTCTTGTAACCAAACATTCGGGTCTCACACTGTGCGCAGTCGAAGGTGTGCTCAAGTGCCGTATAAAAGTGAATGTAATGCTTGAATTGAATACATAAGATAGCCCATCTAGGCATGTTTTATGAATAAATACACTATTTTATCCGTCAGACATCCCCACTTTCAAAAGCTGTACCATATTACCATATTTATACACTGACTGATAGGCTTATCCGCCATAAGGTGTCACCTATGGTCGTTGAAAAAGGGAACTGCCGAAAACATTCTTTGTATTTCATACATATATATATATATATATATATATATATATATATATATATATATATATATATATATATATATAGTTGAAGGTCTCCACTTTGCTAATTTTTTGTAAAGAATCAAATATTTCTACAGAATGAGATTTATCGTAGCTGATCCGATGCTGGTTAAATCGGTTTTTAAAGAGATGATCCACGTACATGAACGCCCAGATAAATGTATCTGGCCCAATGCAAATGAGCCGAAACAGGTTTCAATTAAAAGGGGTATGGACCATGCCTTTTCCTCAACACGTGGTGGGTAGCTCGACAGCTTTATGAAACGCTCTCTTGAGAGCAAGGTTGGAGTTGATTGAAATAAAAAATTTTGCTGTTGGAACATGGAGAGATTAACAAAAAATATATAGCCTTTTTAATTTTATATAGAGGCCTTCAGCAGGCAACGTGATAAATGACATGGAAATTTGTCTGGTTTTTTTTTTTATTATTTTTTTTTAGTGTTTGCTACATAGAAGACAAAGATTTGCTTTGCAGCAAATTAGAGTGCGTGAAAATTTTGACAGCTGAAATGGATATATATGTAGAACAAATTTATATTTTGTAATGAAGTCTCCATTTAAAAAGGTTTGTAGATATTCGACCGTAAAATCTTCTGTATTGGCCTAATTAGCAGAACATTGTTCACTGATTGAACGATTGGCTCAAATATATAAATTGAAGTTGCATGATAACTCTTTCTATGGCGTTTTCGAAGGTATTGATCATTATTCAGTTTTGTGTACTGGCCGAAGTTAACACATTGCGATTAAAATCTTACAGTTTTCAGTCACTCTACATTAAATGTGCCTTTAGCACAAACGTTTAAGTTTAAGTTGAATTACGCCTACATGCCTTCGGCACGAACATCTAAGTTTCGGTTGAATTAACACCTTTATCCTTAATAGCTTTGAATATATTCAACATTATTCAAAACTTCAACTTTACGCATTTGCATAAATCAGCTTTAGTTTCCAGTCTACATTTTTATCACTGCTTATTGATGTGTTTCGTATGCCTTCAAGTCGGAATGGTACCTTTGTCTGTTATAGTTTTAAAGATATTCATAACTATTCCACTCTTCAGTTGTGTGCATTGGTCAAAATTGGCATAAATAAAAATTTGAAAGCTTTTGGTCACTGTTTATTGGATGCGTCTGCAGCACAGACATAAATTGTAGTGGGGAATTTAGAATGATTTCTTTATCTTTTTTTCAAGTGATTTATGTTTAAAATTTCTGAGTATTCCTCAGCAGCAGTTAGGTATACTGTGTACATAAAATGGGCAGCCCTAGAAAATATACCCATAGCACCGACATCTGTGTGTGTATGTCGAACAACTTGGGGGTCAGAAGTAATCGGAATTTTAATGACCCTAATTTGCATAATTTTCAATATCTTGACTTTTCTGAGCTATATGCAAAACTTCACTATAGGCGCTTTGCCCATGCAAAATTTTAAATTTTCTGTGGCTCGCGTGGTGTCCGAGTTTCACAGGGTACAAATTAAATAAGAGTGATAGACAAGACGGAAATAATACTGGGGAGAACAACATGTCTGTGTTCACAAACAGATGCACATATGCTGTTTGTCCAGGATGAAGCTGTTGGGATGTATGGTGTTGCTGGGTGTGATGCTGAAGGCTGTCCAGCCTGAAAAAATCCTCAGTCGCCATATTCGGACCGCAAAAGGTATGTTAACGTCACAGTTATGTTTCTGCCAATTACTTTTCTGCTGTTTCAAGACATTCACCGTAGTATCCCTTGACTGGATACATCAGCTACACTCCTGCTTTACAACAGTTACGATACACAGACACCACAAGTGGGAGCAGGTTCTTATGTCAGAAGGAATTAGAAACCACGACAAAAGAAAATGTGCAATGATTTCACTGAAATCAATGAAGAAGAAACCACTGGTATGAATAATAGAAACATGGTTTAGATAGGCGGAGCTTGTCATTCAAGATTTCACAGTCTGCCATGCCTATTAATACGGTTATTCATAAATGATAAATGGATTTTTTATCAAAGTTGGCAACTTGTATGTTGACGGGTGGTGGAGTATCACAACATTCTATCGTTGTAAGTTGCCTATATTAATCCGTTCTCGCAGATTTTTGGTGCTCTCTCACACACCTTTTGCTAATTTCATTGAAAATCTTCCATTGCCAGAACAAATGCGGGCCGCAAGGTTTGCATAATGTCCAAAATGCTTGAATGCAGAACTGACGAGAATTATCCTGTTTCACGCTGCTGATCTTGATTTTGCTGTTAACGGAGACAGGCCGATGCAGGTACAACAGAGCAGACTGGGGCAATTGTGACGAATCCAGATATCTTGAGTCCCGCAAGCGTACTCTGAGGAAAGGAGACGCTGACAAGTGTCCGGCTGAGATTGTAGAACGAAGACCCTGCATGAAGTCCAGTATGTTGTATTCGCATTATTTTCGTCTTTTGTAACTTTAATGCAAAATGAACTTTCTGATATTAATAATACGTTATTGAACATTGATTTGTGGAGGGTACCACGGAGGGGCCTTTAATAGAAACAAAGAGGATTTCGAGGCTGGAGATTGTCACTGGGCTACCATTCATTTTCTTTGCAACGACCCATTCAGTTGAAATATGACCTATTTTGCAACTACACAGGTGTTGCAAGATCCAGTTGTTTAAAATGTTTTTGTCCCGTTTATACCTCGGCAGTTCAATATTTCTACTGGTCTGCAAGTTTTAATTGATACTTGTCATAATTACGCTGTACGCTGGAGATTCAAATTTGGTCACAAAAAGTCAAAGTGTATGATTGTTGGTAAAGGAGGCATGTTTTTAAATAACCACGAGCCTTCCTGGACCCTTGGCGAGCATAAACTGGATAACGTCTTAAGTCTTAATATACTCGGTGTTTCCCATTCTAATAACTGTTCCTTTGATGCTCATGTCAAAAACAGGACTGCTTGCTCTAGAAGGGCTATGTAGAGGTATGGTCCCGCTGGTGTAACATACCCGGGGCTGGACACTAAAGTTAAAACTTTTTTTATGGAACCGAGTCGGCGTACCCAGCTTAACATATGGTTCAAAATGTGTTAACGTTTCTAAGCAAAATCTTGCAGAGCTGGAATCTGCCCAAGGGTCTGTTATTAAGAGTATGTTTGAGATTAATAAGAGAGTCCATCAGTCTGCCTTACTCCGCTCACTTGATGTAAGTCGTGTTTATGACATCCTGAAATCTTAAACTGTCTCTTTCGCTTGTAGGGTTTTCTGCGTGTCTTCTCCATACAGGAATATTTGGACTCGTTTCCTTGCCCGTTATATTGTTTCTGGCACGCCCCTACTGGCACTCTTATTGATCGTTTACTTCATTTTGGGGTCTGTCCTACTCGTGCTGTGCTGGGACTGCCGGACGGTAGACCGCTGGTTGGTCCCCGTATGGGGCGAGGTCAGAACGGCTTCGTTGATACCTTACGGAACCTTGTTCACTCGCCCGGATACCAGAAACGGGGATCCACGGAGCACAAACTAGTCGCCCTGTTAACCAAAGATTCTTAAATCAATATGCCCATTGTTTTTTCCCACTTTCTGGACTGATGCACTATGTATTCTTAGTTTTTGTATAATCATCAGCTAACGGTATTTTGAATTGTGTGCGTATGCATTTATTTGTATGTATTTTCTCTTATTTTCTCCGTCACTGGAGGTTCAATAAAACTATCATTATTATTATTATTATTATTATTATTATTATTATTATTATTATTATTATTATTATTATTATTATTATTATTATTATTATTATTTATTATTATTATTATTATTATTATACTCGTATATATTAATTAAAAATCCCTGTGTTGATGTGTTCATGTAAGTTTCCTTTACTCGTGGACTGAAAAAAAATCTGTAAGATGCGTGGAGCAATTTTAACACTGAGCTATAGGGACTGCTTAATACTGTCTGCATACAGCAAGATGTTCTTGACACAAGGTAGTATTTTATAATCAAGTACAGGTCCGGTAAGGGAAAACTTTCTAAGCTTATATTGCACAACCCTTACTTTACTGCTCAGACATTCTTCCCACGGCAGCCAGTTCTGTGTGGCAATCTAAATGAACTGAGTCAATGTTTCACAACATTACCGTTGAAGGCATTATGCAGTGGAAGAACACAAAAAACGTTTTTGTCAAAGTGCTGCATATCAAATCAAATGTATATATAAAAAAGACAGAACTGGTCTCTTTATTGACATCACGAACAAACGGATATGTCCAGCACAAATCACAAGTTATGCCTCATGCTCTGCTGGCTTCCTGATACCAACGAGGAGTCTATGGTGACCCCTGATGGAACAGGGAGCCTAGAAGGTCCTTGGTATATACTGCTTGGTACCACCGACTTTGAACGGTTAGTGAACAGCACTTTTACAACACACAACCCTAGCTTGGCAGCCCCAAGCATACTTCCTACCCAGAATTTGTTATTCAGTGCTAAATGTAGAGGTATTTGCAATATACCCAAGGGCAGATGAGAAAATATAGCTAATCTTTAATATTGCAAAACATCTTTTAAAACTAAACATGTCAATAAAGGTCTTTGGGCAAAGGGAGGTAAATAAAAAGAAACGTATTTGCATATTCACACGTATTGATTGTTACTACTTATATAAAAATCCGCCGGTTCTTTCGGACCTGTATCCACTATCCGGGCAATCCTCTCCCCAAAGCTCCATCTTTCACTCAACAGGGGCGCTTGGCAGGTCCGACTGGTGCTGCTACTTAATCAATACCCTCGGGGCAACCTTAGTGCCTGATACAATATTCCTATTCTGGGGCCCACCACCGCCAACAACTGGTAATTTCATGTCATTGTATTTACACTTTTAGGTAATGTCGTTGTGTTTACACATTCGACAAATTAGCCTTCTATTAACACTAATTACACATATATTTTGGCTACTGTTTCTTCAAAATGTCGAATCAGAACTAACCCACAAACTTGCCTGCCACTTTGAAAGTTGAGGATTCTGCATTCAATGGTATGTAAATGAGGATAGTAGTATTTGGACGATCTTGGGGGGGGGGGGTATGATATATGAAACCAAAAGTATTTATTTCGCAAATATTTCAGAGCATCAATAATGATATGCTGTGGCTGCGATTCACTTTGATATCCAAATCAACTGGGGTTTTTTTTTGGGGGGGGGGGGTTTTGTGAGTGTGCGGCAATGCATTGCCCCATGGTAAAAATGGCTGGCAGGGTCCAGGTATCGTGTCCCCTTTGACAGTTGTAACTGACGATGATAACTGCTTCAGACACAATCCAGGGGACATATTAAAGTTAAGATAGTAGGTCATCTTTTCAAAATACTTTAAAAACCGTTTGCCCTGGTAACTCGGAGAACGGGCACCTAGAACCGAGCAAAATATTACGATAACGATCACCGGACAACCGAGGCTATGCTGTTTCACCGAACAACCGTGGCTATGGACTTTGTATTGATATGCTGTTTCCGCCGCCCAAGGTAGCCCTCCAGACAAGCTGGAACGAAATGATGCGTTTGAGGTAACTTTACTGCAAATAAGGGGACACGTTGGCCACTTTCTGAATAAAATCTTTCAACTGGGCTATGGCTATGCTGTTTCACCAAACAACCATAGCTACGCAGCTAGGTATGCTCTTTTCGCGGCCCAAGATAACCCCCCACTCCAGACAAGTTGAAATAAAATACTGTGTTGGAGTTGACTTTACTGCAAAATAACAACACACGACGCCCACTTTCTCGATAAAATCTTTCAGCCAGGGTCCAAAAAAATTTAATTATGAGAGGGCGGATTGAAACTTTCTTTTTTTTTTTATGTTTCATAAAATTATTTAGGGTCGGGACTAGGATTTTTCAGTGAGTCCAGTCGGGTTATCGGAGCCACACATATATTTTTGTTAGGCCTTAGGTAACTTGGACATTTGTTGAAACATGTTTAAAATACGCGTTCTTTCCCCTTTTACACATTACATCCTTTGACGTCTGTTAAATTTGTTGCTTTGGCACAGCCGAAGGCACTTGTTTGATAATTAAATTTTTGTAGGATATCAAAACACATTCCTTACTTTTGGATTACAGATTTCCTGTTGCATCATTTCATTTTTTTTCTTACAGAATTGAGTGGCTTTTGTAATTGCATCTGAACACTTACCGAATCAAATAAAATACTTGGCACGGGTGCAGTTTTTGCTTCCGAGGCAGACCTGGTTCCATGGAGAAACCATGGAGATTGTCCATTTAGCCATGGACCTAGCAGGAGCGGATACCTCCATGGTTTAGCAGACAAGTGCAAATTTAAATGTGTGCTAAATTTATAATGTGATTTTCCTCCCACTTCCATCTGTAACGAAGGTAACATATGTATATCCACGGAGCTATGTCCTGCGTAACGTTACTGTCTTACGTTCAGCTATGGGACAGTTAGAATATGCATATGGGCTATTTCCTTGGTAACATTTCTGTCTACACTCATACTGACGGTACATTGGATCTTATGTGGGTACTAAAGCCATGGAGATTCTTGTGCTTGATGCATTTTGTCTCTAAGTGATGCCCCCAAAATTCAGGGTGAGGTTCCACGTTACATTTTTGGTCACAAGAGGCGACCTATGCAAACAAGACGTAGGTGGCGCGAAGAACGCGCTATATTGTCATTTATGTTTGGTGCATACGTGAGTTGTCAACCAGATCTTGTGTGTAGAAACGAAAGAAACATTGCTTGACATAGCTTTTTTACTTCAGGTGATGGGACGCCATACGGGTGGAAGACTCTGGCTAAGGAGAAATCAGGTAAAACGAGTATGATTTATGTCAAACTCATACTGCTAGAAGGGTATTTATTTAGCGCTTACTAGAACAAATGTATCGTGATCACTGACAGAGATAGCTAGTGCACATTTTACAGATAAGTGACACTGTCTAATGCACTCTATTTACTTTTGCTTAATCTGAAAGTATTCACTTACCATCAACACGTGTGTTACGATAGCCAGGCAACCTTCAATGAACAAGATATGTTTGTAAAACATAGATGCCCCCGCCTTCATTACCCTTGCCCTCGCTACCCTATTGATAGTGGTAGATGGGGCACTCGTGACCTTACAAAATTAGTGAAGGTTGATCTTACATCAATGTCACATATCTTTCAACTTTAACCTAGCCCTTAAAAAACGACTTAAAACCTGGACAATATAAAAGTTATAGCTGAAAAATTAGTCATCATTTAGAAACCATATTCAGCAAAGTGGCTTTATGACCTTGGAAATTCGGGCAAGGTCACTCATTTTCACTTGGCCTTCTCCAGTTATTGTGCAAAAACTACAGGAAGTCTACTGTCTGTGTGTGACCCTCAAAACTGGGTCAAGGTCACCCATCTACAAACTCAAACTAGCCCTTAAAGGCAACCATAAAGCTGTGCAATATAAAAGTGCTACCTCTAAAATGCAAGTTATCATCCAGAAACAGTATTCAACTAAATGGTTCTTTGACCTTTAAAATTAAGTCAAGGTCACCCATCTTCACACTTGACTTAGCCCCGAATACGGACAATTACCCAGTGCAATATAAAAGTCCTAGTTTAAAAACCTCGTCAGTTATCATGTGGAAACCAAAGTTAACTCAGGTACCAACGTGACCTTGGAAATTGAATCAAGGTCACCAAACTTTAAACTTCTTCTAGCCTTTTGCAAGAACTATAAACCTGTAAAGTATCCCAGTCCTAATTTAAAAACTTCTTGAGTTATTGTGCAGAAACCACAGGAATTCTACAATCTCTCTGTGATCCTGAAAACTGGGTTAAGGTCACCCATCTTCAAACTCAACCTAGCCCTTACAGAGAACCATAAAGCTGTGCAATATAAAAGTTCTAGCTCTAAGGTATAAGTTATCATGCAGAAAGCATGAAACCATATTTAGTAAAATGGCTCTGTGACCTTTAAAATGAGTTCAAAGTCATCCATCTTCAAACTTCGCCTAGCCCTTAATATGGACTATAATCCTGTGCAATATAAAAGTCCTAGCTTAAAAACCTGTTCAGTTATTGTGCGGAAACCAAAGTTAACTCAGGTACTACTGTGACCTTGAAAATTAAGTCAAGGTCACCCATCTTCAAATCTTGCCTAGCTTTTGACTAGAATAATATACTTGTACAGTATCAAAGTCCTAGCTTGAAAACTTCTTGAGTTATTGTGCGGAAACCACAGTCTACCGACCGACCGACCGACCGACCGACCGACGGACAGACAGACAGACCGACCGACATGTGCAAAGCTATATGCCCCACCTTCTTCGAAGGGGGCATAAATATTGTCTGCACAACCAGTCTATCGTTATGGTTGCTGCTGGATACAGGCAAGAAGGGCGCCAGGGTGTCCACAGAAGATAATTAAGAGAAAGGAAGAGTCCGTTCATAAATTTATGGCTGTTGATGCAGCTAATACATGTCCATGGCCGTATACATGTATTGTTTCTTCACTCAATTATCTCACTTTTATCTCAGTGATAACTGAAATGCAACAGGGAATATGTTCTCAAATGCAGCTTTTTCAGCATCACAATGCTGGCCACTTTACAATATTTCACATGTCCCTTAACAGAGATAAGTCAACAAATAATAGCAGAAACAACAGGCAATATATGATACCATAATATGTGAAGTTTACAGCGATTTCTATCAGAAGCAGGAATCTGCCACGTGCTCATTATGATAGAACAATGAGACAAAGAAATCTTTAACTTATCAAAATCGGCAAATTAGCCATTGTATTTGTGTCTTTTTGCCCAGAACCACTTCCTAGTAGTCAATATCCTATTCCGCAGTTCAAACTCTTTACTCTCCATAAGCTAACCTGTCCCTGTCTAACCATGTAATTATCTTGAAATTGACATGCAATTATAAATGTTAGTTTACTCTCTACGAAAAGCATAAAAGAGCTATATTTACCAACCTCCTTGAGCTCTCCTAGATGCAAAAATCACGTTAGGACAATCAAGTCCACCCTTGCTTGGTGGCTTCTTGCAATAGCTGTAAAATATCAGCTCTGTCATAGAAGTGTCTAGAAAGGGATGAAATTGATACCATACTGATTAAACGTGCTGAGCATACTGAATGCTAAATACAGAGAGCAGCGCCCTTGTGCAGTACCTGACAACACTTATTATCAAGAATAGAACTTGGACTTGAAACAATACCAATACAAAATAATAAATGAAATATATAATTTCATTACAACGTGTTTGCCAAGTGAAATTATATGTGGGCCATGGGGAATTTTTAAAGGCTACCAAGAGCAATGTTGATGTTGGTGGATAGATTTTTCTAAGAAAATACAGTTGAATGATATAAAAATTCTTTTTTTTTCAATAAATAACATTATAATATCATACGTTGTGTTTGGTTGATGTGGGTGTGAGCTGAAGACCCCAACGTGACACTACCTCGATGTGCAAAACGAGCGGTGTTTGAACTCGAACAATACATAAAACATGACACTCTGTCCATTTCCTGTGACTTGGCCAATCGATTGCAGCGCTGTTTCCGGCAGAGATATACCGAACCGAGCAAATCTGTAGCCAGGCAGCAAAACAAGGAAAGAATATTTGTGTAGCACCCATCACGGGTGTTTGCGTATACTTCCTACCTTACTGTCAGGTGCTAGAAACCTAAGCACTCGGGTTAAACGTCGGCATGGTCACAATGGTAGATACTCTGTCCACTTTCCCCGTTTGTCAATCAGACCAGGCCGAGAAGGCGAAAGACGAGCTTGCTGGCGCCCAGCCAAGCGTGTCGGCCACGAAATTGCCGCAAAATTGCAGACGGTCATCGTGTCAACTTTGTACCTTCACTTTTTGTTGTGTCTATCTGGAACTAATACCGTGATATCATGATCTAAAACAGATGGAAAACTATGTGTCTTTTAAGCGTCAAATTAAAAACTGTGAAGGCCCAGTCTGTAAGTGCTCTGTGTCGGTTTTAAACACAATTTTAGTGAAACACCAGCTGGACCATGTGTGCAATTAACGTATGTGAAATGTGATTTGCAAACATGACTTTGCTTCTGTTGGATGGAGATTATCATACTTTTATACCTTATATTTTACACTTATTTGATTTTATTTTGTTTCATGTTTTCACTGGACTGACCGCGTACCACGTAGACTGACTGAGCTTTTTTACTTGTTTTATCGTATTTAACTTATTTTACCTATGTTGTCACTTTTTAAGTTTTTTAGTCTCTTTTTTCAGGTTGGTGACATTAGAATTTGCTGCTAAAGTTGATTGCACCGTAAACCAACAATAAATAAGCATTGTATTGTTTTATATTGTATAGTAATAAAGATTTTTTTCTCATGATAACCACTTTTCACTTGCTAATAATTATTTTTCTCTCTACACAACGATTTTTGTCTCAAAATAACAACAAATTTGCTACAAAAATGTTTGTCTTTGTGTGGGCATATTTTAGTGTAGTGTACATTTATTCACCTTCATTTGCTTACGAGATACAAATTACATATTACAACTATAGGTTAAGCACTTGGCCAAAAATGGCAAGATTTACTCAATTATTACAAACTTGCTTCATTCTTTTGAAACATAAGCTAAGAATTGACAAGTAAATAGAACTTGACTTTTTGGAAACTTCCATAGTGAAGAGATGTCATCATGGAGTTTGTTTTACATTTCTGGTATAGGATGTCCATTGTTCCAGTACTTGTTGGCAATTCCCCAGGTTTATACAGGTGTCTGGCTGTAACTGTTTAATTTATAATCACTGGGACTGAATATATAGCCCCAGTTTGTTTCGACCTAAGTCATACACTGGCAGGTGGTTGAACTAATGTGACCTATCATCATTTGCCACGTTCATATTCATTCATTATTATGTGGGTTATCTTTACTGAATATTTAGCTAAGACAAGGAGCCGCTACGCAGAGACATGTACGAATGCAGGCTCCAAAATATGTTTTAAGTAGTTACCCGCTGAAGACTCTTTAATTTATTTGGGCTAATGTAGCCTATGTCAAAATTCTACAGAGGAACGTGACAATAGTACTTCCATGTGAAAATAGGTTAGACAGTGACATGTTAGCTTATGGAGTGCAGGAAGTTTGGACTTCGGAATTGGTTAATGACTACCAGGAAGTGGTTCTGGACGAGAAGACACAAATGCAATTATAGGTAAATAATACATAAATTTTCAAATTTAAGTGTAAAGCAGTACGAAAAACTTCGATCTCAATATATATTGCTATTGTGTATTATTTAACCCACCGCAGACCCCTTTGCTGGCTGTCTTGTGATGACTTCGATCTTTGATCTTTAGAGGCTACATGTAAATCAGGAAAATGTATGTTAAAAATCCTATCATTATTATCATCATCATTATCATTATCATTATCATTATTATTATCAATATTAATATTAATATTATCATAAGATCGTTCAAATAGGACAGGTTAAAGTTGCCCCAAGTTAATGCATATATGTGCAACTGAATCCGTAGCCTGACACACATATATCTTGTATCTTCTCAATATTCATATTCGGGTTGTTTGGTTCATTGTTTAATAATACACATACTTTCCTCTTTATGGCGAAGAACAATGTTATGGGGAAGGTTGAGAAGCAGGTAAAAGTAAAATAATGACGGAAACTGCGAGGATGGACTTATTGGAAAGGGTAAAAAGAGAAAGGTTAAGAAGAAATACAAGAAGTTGAAGAAGAACAGAACGGAATAAAGAAGTGGAAAGTAAAATATAAAACGATAACCGAAAAAAGTGTAGTGTGAATAAAATAGTAAAGCTGAATGGAGGGGGGATTGAGACAAAGAAGGAAAATATAATAAGAGAAAAAAGGCAAAGAGTGGCCTATCTGTAAGAATCACAAGGCTCTTGAAATGGACACAGATTGTTTGGTAAGCTGAAGGTCGGACGGGCATTCTTTGTGGCTGGCAGTCATTCCCGCCCATGTTTAATGACCATATTTGTGGAAGGGTTGAAATCAGAAATATCACGAAAGTCAGACAGCACAGGACGGACTATAGTGGTCTTCGTGCTTAGTTGTTTGTGCATGTTTTTCGTTTCTTTATTGTTGGGGCACTTTTGTAGATATTCTGCAAAACCTGTTCAATTGCATCAAATTATACTGGCTTGATTCGTACTGATGTAGAATTCAGATTGAATTACTAAAATGTGTTGTACCATATTGTGCATCAACAATCAATATGGCTTTGCAGTTGACTGTTCACTTTCATTAATGTTTCGGTCGTACGAAGTATTAATAGTTAAGGACAGAATTGTCAGAGTCATTTAAATGGTTGTTTGTTTTCAACCCTGAAGGTTGAAGAACATTTAAGATCATATTAAAACTGCGTTCCGTCGCTCAAAACATTTATACAGGAGAGCACTGTTAAATAAATGCAATTCCCTCCCCCTTACATTCTGTCGCCAAGTATGTCCTTATATGTTCTTTACTATGACGTAAACACTCTGTTGCTGCTGCTAGTGTTGCTGTATCGTATATATCGTGTGTACCTTGATTTGAACGTATTTCCAATGCATCTGTTATATTTGAAATAATGTCATGCTAATATTGTACTGCAGTTGTCAATGAATTGTTTAACTACTTTCATTGTGAATATATACAAACCGTATTTCCTATCTATCATTAAAAGTGTTACGTCTGGTGTACTTTGTTATCTTATATTGTCAAAATTTTACGATATTAGAGTATATCAACAATCGTTAAGTGAGATATCTCTATAATTTTTTTGATTTTTTTATCATGGTCGCCATTGTTCAAATTTTGAGTATGGGCATGTGTGTATCCAAACATAAATCATGACCGAACTCGGTATTTTTCTTCATACGTTGCACTTCCCATTTATTTTTATTGCATTGACTGAAACTTGGTTGGAGGACTCAAATGGGGAATGTGAAAATTATAATAATGGGAAAAGGTCAGGGTAAATAGAGACAGCAGTGGAGTTTCGTTGCATCGTAATGAAAATATAGAGTAAAACAACCGTAAAGACTTGTCAGTTTTGAATGACACAATTGAGTCTATTATTGGAGAAATAAGTAAAGTGTCAAACGGACCAAACAGAGTTGTTGGAGCTATACATAGACCACCAGGGACTAATTTGGAATTATTTTATGAACAATTCGAATCAATCCTAGAAGATAAAGCATAAAAACAAAACCTGCTATTTAGTTAGCGATCTCAATATAACTCTTCTACATTGCGATACGCATGCAGCATCTTCCAATTTTATAAACCTATTATGCAGTTGCTTGTTTCTACCTTGTATTAATAGACCTACCAGGATAACTGAAAGCTCTGCAACTCTCGTTGATAATATCTTTACCAACGATATTATTAAGAAGAATTGTAATTAATGGAATACTCTACAACGATATTTCGGACAATTGCCCTGGTTTTTTCATATCAGTACCTTCTATGAAAAGCATGCTGATGATGCCCAGCGATTTAAGCAACAAATTAACTCCAGAACCTTAGAAAACTTTAAATCTGACATCAGCTCACTTTGCGTCAGTAAGTTATATCAAACAAATGCTGTTGATGCCACTATTTCTGCTTTTGGGCATGATCTTCATAAGGCCTATCAAGCTAATATCCCAATATGTACTGTTACATTTAAATATAGATCATGTAAACCCTGGCCCTCACATGGAATAATCAAATTAGTTGACAGAAAAAATTAACTATATTGGAAAAATATGTCGCACCCCCACTGCAAAAAAGAAAAAGAAAATATAATAATTATCGAAATAGATTGAATCATGTATTGCGCATAGCCGAAAAAAGTACTTTAGAGATCTATTGAACAAAATAAGCTTACCCTCTCGAAAATTTGAAATCTCATTTAAAATGCCATTGGTGAACATAAGAGAAGTACAGTGTTTTATAGATTCTAACGGGAAAATAAGTACATAACCAGCCGAAAAAGATATTGCACATTGTTTCAATTAATACTTTGTAAATGTTGGTTCTTCCTTGGCTAGCAACATTCCAATTCTCATGTCAACCTGCTGTTGTCTGTGCATGGTAATTGTCCAAATTCTGTCTATTTCACACCAGTTATTGAACATGACGTTCTTCTCATAATAAGGTCTGTAAAAGATTCTAGTCCTGATCAAACGAAATTCACCCGAAAGCACTTAAATAAATTTCAGACCACATAGTTTTTCCTCTTACATTAGTAATATACATGTCTTTTCAAGATGAAAGTTTTTTAAACTTGCTAAAGTAACACCTATATACAAAAATGAAGACACAGAGCTTTTCAATAATTAAAGACCTATATCTGTCCTAAATGCTCTTTCCAATTTTTTTGAACGAGTTATTCATATGCAGCTTGTAAATTATCTAGAGAGATTAAATATCCTTAACGATTTTCGATTTGGTTTTTGAACCAATTACCGTACCAAATATGCTGTAAACTATATAGCAAATATAGTGTCAGAGGCTCTGGAGAGAAGGGAGCACATTCAAAGTGTGTTTCTGGATCACTCCAACGCCTTTGACACCATCAATCATGATATTTTCTGTCATAATTTTTTATGGATTTTGAGGAATTTCGCACAAATGGTTTCGAAGCTATTTAACTGATGGAACACGATATGTCAATTATTCAAGTGCAAATTCTGAAATTTAAACGATTACATGTGGTGTTCCTCAAGGCTCCATACTGGGCATACTGGGACCCTTGTTGTTCTATATACATATATGTTATGTGTGTATTGATTTCATTAAAACAATACAATACCATGCAATACCTGATGTCGTAGGTTCTCCTGTCAGCTCACAGAAATTAATTTTAGTACTCCTCTGATGTACCAATAATTTCGATCGGACATTGAAAAGATCAACAGTCCCAACCCTATTTCAAAATTACTGCTATACCCAATTTTAATTTTTGTTCAGATTTCTCTTGCTGATACAATGCTGCTAAAAGCAAGGGCCACGCGTGTGCTGAGTGATGCGTTTTGTACAGAGCATCATTAATTGTGTTAAATGATATCTCGTTGAGATACCAATAATGCTGTGACAGACAGTGTGATTATTTCAGATTGTCGTCCCGGGGTTTATCGCCCAAAGTTCACAGACTGTAACCCCGTGACAAAGAAGAGGAATGTTACTTTGACGTTGAGGAAGAAACTCAAGAAGAAATTCGGAGAGAAATGCGACAAAATTGAGGGCCAACTTGCATGTACAGGTGATTTTTTCGAGGTAAAGCCATGATGGTTGTAGTGGTTGTATCATCATGTCTCAACGGCGGAAATGTGTGAGTGGCAGTATCCAAACAATATGTATTAGCATAGAGAAGCACTGCCTCCACAACTGAAACCAGTGTTTCAAATCAACACGCTTCCGTTTTTTGTTTTTTTTTTTTTTTGTTTTTGTTTTTTTTTTTTTTGTTTTTTTTTTTTTTTGTTTGTTTGTTTTTTTTTTTTTTGCTTTCTTTATTTGTTCAGTAATAAAGACTTTCCTTTTGGTCAATCATCCATAGGTTTTTAATCTTTCTAATGACAAAATACCAATACTTCACAATATCAACATTTGTATGTGGATAGAACACAGGTACATTGTTATACATTCATACTCTTAAAAAACCAATACTTTCTCCGTCGATTTAACTTTAAACTTTACTTATAAAAGAAGCTTTTTTCGCTAACGGTACATGTTGCAAATATATCAGTAAAAGGTCCCATATATTGCAAATTTTTATAATTTGTTCATATCGCAAGCTTGCGTGTCAGAAAATATATCTTCTTAGGTAATGTGGTATCGGACTGTATTTTCTTCTCTGTTAAGTGTCTGTTTGAAACTCGTTAGTTTTAATGTGTATAAATGCGAATACTTGTTTTTTTTGCAGGCAGTAGTTACATATAGTAAATACAATACACATAAAATGTAAAGAGTGAAACGTTAAACATACAGTTTCAATATTTTGTAAATATTCTAACAAAAGTATGGTTACCTGCGTTATGGGAAACATCATTGCGTTTTGTTTGGGGCTTTAATGATAATGTTGCCACACTGCTCCCTAAACAATGCTAATAAGCAATTTGGGCACGCAGACCTCATCGCCCAGGGAATTACTTTTCCTTCTTTTCTAGATTCGTTGGTCATAGGTACTTGGGAGAAGCTCTGGTCATTGCAAGCACCAACGTTCACAATGGTGTTCATGCATAATATAATATGCAAGTGCACAAGTAATTTCTTCTTGTCTAAGTCTTTTTGATAACAAATAAACTAGCTACTTCATACATTTAAAAGCCACCCCCATACTGAGTCATGAGATTCTGAATCTACACATTTCTGAAGACAAAACTGTGATATACAAGAGTAGTATGAACGTTAATTAACTGTGTAAAGTAACAAGGTGATAATAAAAGCTTTTTAGGGTGACCCATAACTGTTTATCTCCATAAACCATCACAGATTAAACGTGATGCGTAATCAAGACCTCGCCATGAAAACGGACTGGCTGTCACGAAGCACCACTTCAATAAACCTATAAGGCTTGATACACCGTGAAAGCTAGCTAGCTTTCACGTCACCTCCCAAGCTATGGTCAAGACGCTCGCTCTTCCGTCTTGAGCGCAAGATGCTTTTCACGCTTGAAAAGTACCTCGCTTCCTGAGCACGCGTACTTGAAAGCTTAAATTACATGAGTCCCACCGCCGTTTTTGTCCGACTCTAACGCTATTGCCGTTAGTGCCTGCGCAACATTATACGATATTCTTTCTTTATAGGTAAATTGTAAAAATTGGGTCTGTTCAATATTATATCGGCCTGATTTTTTGTAAGGCTAAAATTTGCTTGTTTATAATAATAATTACTATATATATTTGATGAATTTTATACTGTTGGAATCCTGCCAGGGGTCTAATGATCGTCCTGACTGCGAGACGCACACTTATTAATATTATGTTAGGGTACCAGTATTGAATACTATCATGCAGTTCTGATTCCACAAGATGAGTTTCACGGCGAGGTATGTCTCGAAGAGAGCTGAGTGTTTAAGGGCGAGGCAAGTTTCACGCGTGAAGATTTCGCCGACGAAGAAGCTTAAACTACTTTGGAGGTCTTGAAAACGAGGTCGCTACAATGCTGCAAAAGTATTCTGAATTTTGTGCTGGCTTAACTCTGACAAATTTAGTCTTTGGTCGTCACTTGGACCAATTTTAATGCTCTTTGCAAAAACCAATAATCACTTTCATGAAAGAAAAACTTATCTTGGGAAGCTAGATTAGAAAGTCATGAATCCTGAGACTGTGTATGTTAGAGTTTTTCATGAGAGTGTAACATTAGACGATTTTGATGTGCTATTTGTATCAATAGGGGACATTCCTGAAGACGGAGCTATCAGAATGAAAAAGTAAAAGTCAATGCTGTCATATGTAGATATACATATCGAATATGCAAAATAATGTTTCATAATTTCACGGAAAACCGACTTTTGGTTGCTGGAACATGCCCTCTATTTGCATGCAGTTGTCCGTTTAAGCATTTTTAGTCTCAACCATGTATTGTAACATTTATAAAAACAGTTGCGGGAAAAACACGTTTTACTACAATCTTTAGGTTGCAAGTATAAAAATGGAAATTGGACTAAGTGTAACGCAACTACAAGCATGCGTGAACGTACCGACTCCTTGAGGTCTGGTAGTGAAGCAAGCTGTCAGGACACAAGGACGCTCATACGTCCGTGCAACAGCAAAATGGGTGAGTGTTATACAAGCCGTCTTTTTGCATGAAATCTGTGCACACTTTTAGGAAAGCTGACCCATAAGGTGAGTTTATGAAATGGGGTCTGCATCTGTCCTTTCCTCTAGGGTATTCACATTTTCAAAATTACATTGGCTGAAGTTTCTTGATTCTTTGTTTGGACACTTGAAGGATTTGCATAATGATAATTTACCAAGTGTAATGATTAAAACTTCAGGTATCGCATGCTGACAGATGGATTCAGGATATGATAGAAGGGCAACGTACTATAGCGACTGTGAGTCAAAGATCAGCATGCCAAAATTTGATTTATTGGGTTGCCCATAACTTACTTTTCTTCCTTTACTGATTTTCAGCTTACAGCAAAATGTTAAAAAGGCTCTTATTTGACAAAATATGACTTTTAGTGTTCCTACACAGTTTTATTATTTACTTTGGTATATTTTATATTGATTGCTTTTATAAATCTAAGGTTGAATTTTTCTTTGCTTCATCACGCTCATTGGTATGTCTGACTTAAGTTTATAGTTTTTACTTCTCTCACATCGTTCTTCATGCTCCCTTCAAAGTCGGTGGGGATGTATGTCAGATACGTCTTGGGCAGGTCTGTTCAATTGATGTGATTTTCAGGGCGATTATTTAGGCTAATTAAAACGAATTTTATAAGCCAATTAGGAAACATCGTCGAGCCCTATGTGAATCTCTCTTGGTGATAACTTCGATAGAAAATCTACAAAAAAACTCGTGTTCTGAGAATGCATAAATCTTGCTTTATGCAACAAGTCATGCTGGAATGTTTTCGATTTCACCATCATTCTTAAACTGCAGGCTATTTTCTCTGAAAATTGGTCGTAAAGTACCTTAACTTATTTTGTACCAAAGTTGCTCATTGGTAGCGCTTCTGCCTATTATTGTTATCAGCAAAATCGTCTTTTATGAAATTGCCTTTTTTTTTAAAGTTTTGCCCTTGGTTAGATTTTTTCAAGCTGAAAAGGTATAATATCAGCTATAATTGGGAGATTTATATATTTACTACGTATATAACACATAAAATTCATGTGATTATATATATATATAACTTAAATTTCGTTGTCGAATAGCCCTGTCTGACTAGTTTTGAAATTGGAGTAAATGAAGTGAGTCAAAGTTGTCAAATTGGAATGAGGAATAATTGTGTAGAAAGTGGAGAAATCCCAAAAAGGTATCTGTTTATCAGGCAAATGATTACCAGTATCATTCAACTATTCTAACATTGTCTTCAAATCAAATAAAATCCCAAGCCTGTCAATGCCGGAATTACGTCTGATCACAGTAATTTAATAAAAATTGCTGTACTTTTTGAAACCTTTAGTTAATAACAAACGTGACAATTTTTAAGTAGAGCAAAATTTGGAACCTGTTATGAATCGGAACTTATAAATGACTGATAAGTCAGCTGAGCTAAAAATCGGATGGTGTATAAACTTTTTTGAGGATGATGAATCCCGCGAAGTATTTAAGCTCCAGGAATGTTTGGGACCAGAGGTACTCGTCTGTGACATAGAGGTCGACGAAGCGTGGGATTCAGCATATTAAATTGTTTCAGAATTTCATGGAACATGTGCAGTTCAGTAAAAAGTTCATTTAACGCTGAAAATACACCTGTTTAAACTCCATGTAAGGATGGGCAGTTGTTCTAATTCTTTATTTTGTTATGAAGCAACCGAACGATGGTTCCGCCCGATATAATCTAGAAATACCCAACCTGATGTTATGCCATGACCACGAATGTGTAAATTTTGCAACTGACTTATCATCCCCATTTATGGTTAAGCATGCACACTCAGCTTCAATTCAAATGGAGCTAATCAATAGGGGGGGGGGGGTGCCCAATCTGATTGCCTACCATGCCCTCGAATGTGCAAATCATACACCCGATTCATCATTCCAAACTACCATTACGAGTGCACACTCGGCTTTAATTTAATTTTTATTTGTCCCAAAAACTGCGAGCAATTAAGGGAAAATAATTGCATGTCATATTGTGTCTGTTACCTTCACACTTTTAAGACAGATCGATTTGATGGCCAAGCGATACACAACCATCCCATTTTCTTCAAAGTATTAAAAAAAAGAAGAAAATAGTGTCTTTTAAATCTGCACTTCTTGGCTACATCATTCAACATGACACTATGACCTGTTTGGTCTCCTGTGAAACTCATCAGAATTACAAAAATACCCGGGGGGGGAGGAATTATGAGAGTGGATGAGGTGTTTCTTTATGGAATCTCGCATTGCTCACCAAATTCTAGGATTGCTTTTGAAACATTCTATTCGGCGTAAGACTTATCATGTGAAATTTAGATTCACAAGACAATGCAACATGCAGGACAGCGCCGTCTGCTTTATATGACCATGTTTAAGCTTACCTAAGCCAAGGGCAAGAAAAGAATATTTTTCCACAAAATTTAATCCTCATTCTATGTTACTGTCACATTAAAATGAAAAAATTATGAAGCAATAGCAAGTGTTACACAGTAATACAGAGAATCGATTGCAAAGTCGACTACACTAATAAAAAGTTGTTTATGTGCAATACCGCCTGAAAAAAGTATCCAAACTTACTGAAAGGTGACAGGGTAATGTGTAATGTATCTGGGTAAGACCTAGGTTGTGTACTATCTGGGGAAGCATGTCTGAAGTGTTTTTGCAGTAATATAAGATAAGACGCTGACAGGCTAAAACTTTATGGGGTCAAAAGTCAAGGTTTCAGTGATTTAATTCTGGTTCACGACACATCTCTTCCTTATGAAGTGTCTGCATACCACATTTAATATCTGTTGATGTTTTGGTTCAAGAAACATGGCCCGGGCATGCTTTAGCGTTATGGGGGTCAAACGCCTAGGTCACACTGACTCAATCCTAATGTGCGATACCCTCCCATCCTATAAAGTGTACACACATCAGATTCGGAAGGTATAGGTGTAATGGTACAGAAAATATGCCCTAGACAAGACTTGTCAGAAAGATGTGATGGCGGAAGTACAAGGTGCAAATGAAGGGAGGAGGGGGACTAAAACAGGTTTTCATAATGAAATGAAAGATTTCCATTAATAAATGTCATTTTATGAAGTTTGATATATATCATTTAACCAAACTTTAGGTTGGGTGAACTTCAGATTATTATGTTGTATCTCGTCTTTTATTTGCTCTGTGTGTTCTATATGGTGCTATACATGTTTTCACACAGTAAGACTTTTTAATACACACCAGTTGTATTCCCCATCAATCAGGCACTAGATCCGTGACAAACGATGCATAATTACGGGACTAAATTGCCATGTTTTCAACATGATGCACGGCACACCACTACTTGTCAAAATAAGATGGAGCACAACAGGAAATTGCATATTTAAAAGTCAGTGTTTAAATACAGTTGGCTCAAGGGTCATTTTGGTGCGTGGTGGTCCTGAGCAACATATGACTCCAATACTATCAAAATAATCTAAAATTTAGGCATGTTACAAGTGCAAAGGTAAGGAAAAATCCACAACGTAGAAACTAAGGTCGAACACATGCATTTGAAATGCAACATAATTTTGGAAAAATTTGCAAATTCAAAAATATGGGCTATTTTGTTACATCGAAGACTCGTATTAAAACCGAAACATTCGACCTGCCCACCTCTAACAACAAAGGATTACTATATCAGCGCTGCACTGGTCTATAATATCGATACTCCATAGATATCTGCGCATATTTGACACACCTTTGACAAATATGCCCTTTAATTATTCAGTGTCGCTCTATGCACCTTTTACACACCTTTGAAGATTTAAAAGCACTTTCTTAAAGTTTCAGGATTTTCAATTTTGCAGTTTTCTTTGAGTATGGTGTGAAGATTACAAAACTACTCTCCTCTGCATGAAGGCACGTACAGCAGCAAGTAAATCGCTGACTTCACAGTAGCGCACACACTTTTTATACTTTTTGCAACCTTCCTTCAAATTTGTTTCACGTCCGACTCCAGTGAAGGTTTATTTTTGCATTGCATTTCACGAATGATTCCAAAATTGGTAGTGAATTAAGACTTGATGTCAATACATGTTGCTAAATTCTGATAAATTTATACCCACCCACCCACCCACTCCAAAAAAAAACTTTTGCAACGATTAACTCAAAATTTATACTTCATGTTAGTACATTTGGATAGCTTCTTGAAACTGGTTACACTGCCTGCTCAACCATATTTTGAAGACTTGAATTTCATCACTTATACAGGCTATGAATTAAAATGTAAAAAAATACAAAATTTCATGTTATGCTGTCAAGAGAGAGAGAGAGAGAGAGAGAGAGAGAGAGAGAGAGAAGAGAGAGGCGGAACGATTGAAAGAAGAAATGATAGAATCTTGACAATACTATAAGCTACATGCTTATGTCCAGTTTAATTTTTTATTAAAAACTCTTGTGACCGCATGTTGCTGCCACAACAGGTAGCTATCGACCTTTAGCGAATGGTTCATCGGTGTACATGATTTTACCTTAAACATATTAACATTTTATATGGCCAGGAGAGTCTAAAATGACCTTGTAACATTCTTGAAACTGTTTAAGACTGCGATCATAAGGCGTACCGTAAAAAAAGGTTCTCAGACTGTGATTCCTTGACGAAAAAGAGGACCGTTACTTAAACACTGAAGACAAATTAAAAAAAAAACTCCAACCTGCATGCGTCAGGAAAATAGTGGATTGCAAAAGAAAGTTTATAGGATATGGACCCGAGTTGGAAATGTTATTTTGTTCTGGCTTCCGACTGGACTCATATTGTTACATTACTTTCAGATATTTCAGAGTTGTGCAGAACAAAGTATACCTTGCAGGTTTAGTATGAGACACCTATCATGGCCATGATTTTTTCCCCAGCCAGCTGTCGGTATTGTAGGCACAAATGGTGTTCAAAAGATGTTTGGGACCCGTAGCTGTATGTTGGCATCTTTTTCGTCAATAAATCATTACCTTTGTGCAAGGTATGCCATACAAATGTGAAAAAACAAGAGTTGGAAGTGTTCATTTGAACGAGTCAATTTGAATCTCTTTGCATAACATGCCGTTTTGTTTACTATATAGGCGAAAAGAAACGAAAGAGAAGGAAGAGGGAGAATAAAAGACGAGACAGAAGAAAGAAAGGTAGCAGGAAAAGGAAGCAGTTAATAACCCAAGAATCCAGGAAGAACACTTCAATGCATAGAAATATATGGTTCACTGAGAGAATCTTTGTCAAAGAATCCACGTCATGTTCCTTTGCTTATTTTAAAATTCCTGCCTGAGAGATATGGACATTTAAGTTTACAGTTGCTCAAGCTTACTGATGTTTTGATTGTCTAAGTAGCAACCCTACCGAAAGCTGGAATTCGTTTCCTCTTGATGTTTTGACCACCACCTCACATGGCCAAATAATGAAACAGAATTCCTGAACCGCCAATTGCACTGTATGTAAACGAATATAAATTCACTACATCGTATAATATATTGTTTCGCTTAAGTAATTCACATGTTCTTTAAACCTCAATTCTGGCAAAGAACCACCAACATTTGTTACCCTAGAAATTGAGGAAACCCGCTTGAGCATTTGTGTTGTCTTGGTCAAATATAGGGTTAAAAAGTCAGTTTTCCATGAAATGTTTAACTGAATATCTCGGAGAATAATAAGAACATTAATATTAATGTGATCATATGATCAATATGTCCCTTAGTTAAAAACGTGGCAACAAAGATATCACAGTGGTTCTGCATAGGTACTTGACCACATTTGCTATCAGTGGGAGCACCCAGTAGCCAACTGTCTTTTTTTTCATTCTTTGTTTGGTTTCGTCAAATTACTTCTACTCATGCAGAACTACTGTAATATCTTTGTTGTCGGGTGATTTATTATATATATATATATATATATATATATATATATATATATATATATATATATATATATATATATATATATATATATATATATATATATATATATATATATATATATATATATCAATTAAATATTTGCACATTTAAAAATCATCCTTAACATGTAACAAGTCGGCCTTTCATGCATGTAAGGCATATTTGCTGTTGTTTTCTCTACAATATAGGCAAAAGGATGAAAAACAGGAGGAAAGGGTTGAACACACAGGGCAGAAGAACAAAAGGTAATAAAAAGGCAGCTGTTAATAACATCAAGTATTAAGGGATGTTTCAGGACTCGTCCGTCGTGACAAATCTTAACTGAATACAATTTTGCTTTCTTTGTCTGGAAAGGCAATTTTAATTTTAAATACACGCATTGAATTTTATAACATCCTTAATTGAGCAATATATAAGTGGATATCAGAAAGGCTTCTTGACTGAGTCACACAGGAGAGCATGACAAGTACCAAAGTTTTAACAATAACTTACATTTACCGAAACAACTCTATGTATTTCCTAGAAGCAACAGCTTTTTTCCATTCAAGAGCACACCCATTAAAGGTTTCCCTTTCTATTTGATCAAGTCCACAAAAGTTTATCTTTGTATCAAAGTATAAACACGAATGTCCTTCTTGGATGATCATAATCTAATGAACATACATTATTTAAGAAAGAGATGTACTTCTAGCTCATTATGGCAGAGCGTTAAAAACTACATTTCACACTTAAGCCTTTTTATGTACAAAACCCTTACCACTAATCACGTACAGAAATATATTAAATGAAAACTTATTTGGTTCTCAAACTGTTTAAGTTAACAAATGAAAATGAAAATATTCGATACTTATATAGAGTTCAATATTAACTTTGAATTATTGAAATCTAATCAGCATTGCAGATGTTGTTGCAAACTGTAATTATTTTAGAAAAACACATGACCTATGTTCTTCAAAGATATGAAGCGATTTTCCCTGGATAGTGTATGGAGTTGTTTTGGGAAATAAGAAGCGAAATCATATGGGCGTAGCCAATGCACAGATTCTTCATTATGTAATATGCGAGAAATACATTTAACTGATTGCAAACTTTTGTGTTTGTCATGCTTCCTTAAGTGGGTTACGCCAAAAACTTTCTGAGACTCCTGCGTAAGTCACATATTAAGGGTTAATGATGAGAAAAGGGTTGTTGCTGGGAAAAGGCAACTTCTAGCATGCAAATTCCTTCCTTTCCAGAATACCACATAAATTGCCCATTTTTTCCAGTCGGGTAACAAGAAAATTATAAAATATTTGCACATCTCAAAATCGTCCACAAAATATATCAAATCGGTTTGCACATGCGTGTGAAATGGTATGTACTTTTTTACACCGCATATTTTTACCACTTCTTATAAAAACTCGCTAGTACTTTCGGACCTGTATCCACTATCGGAGCGACCTTCTCAATTGAGCTTCGTCTTTGAGGCATTGGGGCCCTTGGTACTCAGCCTATTGCTGACCCTTATTTCATTGCGTCAGGGCTACTTCACTGTCTGATACAAAATCCTAATTCTGGGGCTAACAACTGGTCACTGTTTGTCGTTGTATTTACATTTTCAGGTAATGCTCACCCTGGAAGAGTCCCATTATATATTGTGCATTACATTCGTTCGACAAATTAACCTTCCCTGAACACTGATCACACATATATTTTGGAAGCTACCTCTTCAAAATAGCCAATTGACTTGGCTGCCATTGCGAACATAATGAGTTCTGCACCGAATAACAATGGTTTGTAATTGAGCATTTACACGATCTTCCTAAGTGGGTGTGGGAAGAGGGTTATATTATATGAAACCAAAAGTATATATTTTGCAATTATTTCAGAGCATCAGTAATGATACATATGCTGTGGCCTCGATTCTCTTTGATATTCAAATCAAGTGCACTTTTGTGAGAATGTCCTGCAATCAGTGCATTAATTGCCCAATGTTAAAAATGCGCTCGAACGTGCTCTGTTGCATTTGGATTTGTAACTAACGATAACTGCTTCAGACACAACCGAGCGGGCAGATAGTGTGAAGATTGTAATTCATCTTTTAAAATTCGTTGACGACCGTTTGCTCTAGTCACTGAAGGAACGGACACCTGAAACCTAGAGACACTACATACTGATACATCTCCCATCGTGGCTATTTGCAGCAGTATGGTTTTTCCCTGGCCCAAGTTGACTGTCCAGACAAGTTGAAATAAAATGCTGTGTTTGAGTTGACTGTACTGCAAAACAATGGCACACGTTGGCCAGGTTGTGTGTTAATTTTGTCTTAGTTAGGGTTGATTTGAACGACTGTTTTTTTATGGGTGGTTGTTTGTGGGGTAATTTGCTGGTCGGTTGAATGTTGCAACTGGTCTTAGGTTGTCCAACTGGAGCATTGTAGCAAAATTTTGTATCTCAATTCTTGAAAATGCTACATAATTTATCCAAAATAAGTGTTTCTCATGTGAAGAAGTTTATTGAGAAAAGGATTGAAGGAATGTAAATTTGCTGCTGCAATTGGACAGGACCGCGGTCTTGCGCGTCAGGTCATTTAACATTGCAAAAGTGGCTGTGCCAAGGAAATCTGGTCGTTTTGAACAGATGGGGACTGGGGTCAGTAATTGCAGGTACTACTGTACCATTGTAATACCTATTCCCATGCAGAACCTGCCAGGACATATCAAAGTGAGTGAATGTAAGAACATTCTCAAAAATAAGGTGAAATCATTCTTGATGCATGAGATGGGAGTACTGCAGAGGGAACCTGCAATATATATATATATATGTTATGTCCTGGAATTACGCCTTTGGTGCTTATATTTATATATATATTAATTAATTACAAAAATGATCTGAATTTTTAATTCATAAATAATTAAAGCATTTCAGCTACAAACCTGTGCAAAGCAACTCAGTATTTTTCCCCATTTCATACTTGCATTTCTGCTATTTTCATGTTGTGGTCCCCCATGGAAATAAGCAAAGGCAAGATTCCTTAGGCATTTGGTATTCCCATTTCATGCATCATAGTCTGGTATGCTTTCAGCAACTATATTGCACCATCTTGGCATATGTGGGCATAAAATATCAATCAAGATTCAGTGCCAAAAGTTAAGTACATTCAGGCGTAGTGATTATCTTAATGCATTTTTTCTTCTTGCTTTTGTGGAGAAAATGCGCAAATTGCAGGATAGTTCATCTCTTAATTTTGCCCGAATTAATCAACATAAAATGTGCGCAAAAAGTCTCTAGAGCCTTACATATTTGAATGCAAAATTTGTCTTGTTTTAATTGATAACATGGCGATGTTTTATTGTTTTTTTTTTTTTGTTTTTTATGTAGTTTAATTTTTTACAAATTTTTGCTTATTTTTATCAGATTTTCTTGTACAGTCTGGGGGAAAATAGTCAAATCAGTACAACAATAACTAAAACGTTGTGATTTCGTCAACCATGTGACGGGCAAAATACTTGAAACTCCTCAGATAAATCATTTTGCATGTTCAAATTCAAATTTTTTTCGTCGGGGCAGGGGGATGCTCCAGACGCCCCCCCCCCCCCGCCACATGCATTTGGCCCTCTGGGCCCTGTAGGTCACATTTGGGCCACTGAAACAAATAACGGACTTTTTTTGGAGCCACCTGGGTCTCTGACTGAGTTTGTAGCACTGGCCTGGGTCCACCACTATTTATTAGGGAAGGGCAGCTTAATTGTACTTTTTTTCTGTTCCATTAATTTTATGGTTAGGCCTTTTTAGTAGGGTCTGTCAGGTCTTCGGCCTTGGGTAACTTGGACATGCGTTGAAACATGTTGGAAATGGATGTTCCTTCCCCCATTAACACATTACCTCTTTTTACGTCAGTTTAATTTGTTACCTGGGCACAACCGGAGGCACTTGTCATGAATAAAAAGATGCTAAATCTTATTGAAAACATTTGACTACAAAGCAAACCTATCGCAGTAAAGTACTGGATATTTATAGCTGTATCACAGTACAAGCCAATCACAAACCTGTCGACAATATAGAACTAGTATATATTCTTGTATAATGTCACAAAGCAATAATAAACCTGTGAACAACATCGTACCTGGTATTTTGTATCTGTGTCACATCACAAAGCAATCGCAAACCTCTCAACGATATAGTAATGGGAATACTTGTATCATTTAACGAAGCAATAGCAAACATGTCAACAACGTACCTGGTATTAGTATTTATATCACATCAGAAAGCAATAGCAAATCTCTCAACAATATTGCGTTTGACATACCTGTGTCATATAAGAAAGCAATAGTAAACGTGCCAACAATAAAGTACAGGACATACCTGTTTCATATAACATTGTAATAACCAACCTCTCAACAATATGGTACTGGATACACCTGTATTATAGACCTTGACAAGATTAGATCAACTATGCAGTGTTTGAATTATAATCATTGGTAATATCCCAATTAAAACTAGATATTTTTATAACAAAGTGAGCAGAAAGAAGCCTTACTCTGCCCTTCGGCAAAATGTTTTCGTTATGTTTCCCATGGAACAACCACAACATTCTAGACAGCTTTGTCCTCCAAACTTCCAGATAGTCAAAGTTAATGCGCTTGCTTGAAGACAATATTCAAGAAAGGGGCCATATTTGCCGGTGAAAAATATTAAAAGCAGAAAACGTGTCCCATTGGCCATGCTGATGAGACGGTTATGTTGCCGAGTGGCCATTTAGAGCTTAATGTACTTACTGCAGTCCAAATTATAAAATCTGGATTCATTTATATTGGGGCCATGTTTTGGTAAAAATAAAAGAATGCTCTTAAATGATTGTAAACGTATATGTAAGACATAGGCATTGCCACTATCCGATATGAAGAGCATAGAAGTGGACTATTAACTGTTTTTAATTATATGGCAGTGTCTGCGGACATTGATCTTGAGAAACATATTGGGTTTGCATGTGCATTAATCTTTTAAGATATATATTTTTAATAAAAGTATTTCACATGTGTAACAGCAAATATAAATTTTGCATATACAAAAGCGCCCCCCTCCCCCCAAACGTGAAATGAATCTACATACAAGCTTCAAGTTCAAGATAAGCTTTATTTCGTGTAGGTTTCTGGTACAATAAACATTACCTTGTTGGACCTATTTTCCGGCATAGTATAAAAGGTATAAAGCAGAGAAAAATCTAATTTAAAAAACAAGGAGTACCACTAGGTTTATAAAATACAAAATAGATCAGCAACAATGTAGTAAGTCTGTCATGTAGTGGCCAGGTAGGGACCTGAGGCCATCCTCGATAGGCACCCGCTGGACCACTCGGCCACCACACAGCATACATAACACCCATTACTAAATTAGATATATGGAGGTTTATTTGCATGCTCTACATTTGCATTCGATTCCATTCCAGTTTTCGAGTAGACTTTTGAACTGGCTGAAGCTGGAACTGGTCCTGAAATTATCAGGTGATTGGTTCCATAGCTTGGCAGCACTGTATCTGAAAGAGTTTAATCCGTGGGTTGTGGTTCTTACCCTGGGTATGACTACTGTATTATTATATCTAAAAGTGATTTTGTTGTCGTTCTGTACCAACGGATCGTGTAAGTAGGTAGCACTTTGTTTGTGAAAGATTTTATATGCTTTCAGCGCCATGGCTTTCAACCATCTTATATGGAGGGACGGGAACTTATATTTAAATAAGAGGTCATCATAGCTTGACGTATGGTCACCATATATGAATCTTAAGGCCCTGTCTTGGATCCGCTGCCCTTGCTGCATAAGTGCGAAGCTAGAGGATAGTATCCAAAATTAGACAAAATAAAAGAATGGTAGATAAGAAGCTTGCAGCTTCTATTTAAGTAATGTCCTATTCTTTTTCAGACATTAAGTTGTTTGGAAGCGTTGGCACAGATATCAGATATATATGTGTCAAATTTCAGTTTGAAATCGATTGTCACACCAAGAAATTTTATTTCTTCTTGGCAAATGATGTCATAATGGCATATGTTGAGAGAAAACTCCTGATTTGTATCACTACCAAGTAATATTCCTTAGAATGTATCTGGGTTTGCTCTCATCATCTTGAGGTTAAACCAGTCTATTAGGTCTTTACAGCCTGCCTCCAATATAATGGTATATTTAGAGCTCAACCTACATTATCAGCCAATCAAATGACAAATGAAATGAACAGTACAACACGTGTTGCTACTTTGTAAAGTAATGCATCTTAATGACGTCAATACAAGTAAAATGCAATGCTAGTAATATCCGACCGAGGAATGGTCTGCCTACTTGGTATTTTGCAAAACCGTAACAGTGAATATTTCGGCAAGCAGTTACAGTTCAAAATTAAGACACATATACGATACTAACCTTATTTAAGGTTTCGCTTCCATTAACCTTTCAAAATTTGAAGGAAACAGATATCCATCCTGCAGATCACTATTTGTAAGTTGAACAAGAATTTAAAGTCACAAGTAAATAAACCTTCAGTAATATCAAAAGCACTAGCCCTAGATGGCGTACTGTAATCCTTTTGGTTCGATCATTTTACACGCGATCTAAAAACGTCTCCATTCACATGATAAACGTGGAGAACAATGATGTGCTGACATTTGAGACACACTAATGTCTTTGTCCAAGACCACAGCTTGTAACCCAAATTCAAATGATATTTCAAGCATTTCGCCCAACGGATCAGCGGTAAGGGGGGGGGGGGGAGGGGGCTAACTCCACTATAGGCCACCATGATACAACCTAACCTAAGACGACACTTGTAGGTACTTGCAGGCCTAACGTTATTTTATTCTGGACAATGTGCTGTGTGACTTGATGTCTCAACGAGTTTTCTTCTTTTTTTTTCATGTGGTGAATGGCTCCCGGGGCATGGCTTTGATTGATTGAACAAATCAGGACATTCCTCGCATGGAGAATAGTCAATTTTTAGAGAAGAGTACCGTTAGACCTATATCAGTTCCAAGAAATGTTATTGTGGCACTTGAACAGAATATCATGGAGTAATAACAGATATATGAATAACAACAACCATAATGTTTTGTTACGATGCTTTTCACCTTACTGGCTGATAATATGAGTTGAGGCCCAAGTAAGAAAGATATTATTATGATGCTTCCTCACCCCCGAAGATGTAGCTCACCCGCTCGCTAACGTTATGCTAGCTACGCTCAAGTCTTCATGAGTAAAGAACAGTCATAACTATATCTTTTCTATATGTAAAATTGTTTTGCACGCTATGTGGAATACTGTGCTATATATTTATCATATCTACAGTATAAAAGACAATCGTTGTGCCTGAGAAATATACATTGGATCATGCAATCTGGAAATAAGTTGCAATTTCACATGGGATGGTTATCATTATCAAGATCAGTCGTTTTCAACTTTGCATAAGCTTCGAGTGAATGTATACAAAGCTGATCCACAATTTCGCATATTCTTTTTTCTTGTATCTTAGGAATGTTTGTTAAGATCGTCATGCATCCGGTATTTTTAGTAGTAGTAGTAGTAGTAGTAGTAGTAGTAGTAGTAGCAGTAGTAGTTGTAGTAGTTGTAGTATCACCATTATTATTATTACTATCATTGTCATTGTCGTTATTGTTAATATTATTATCATCATCATCATCATCATCATCATCATCATGTTCAAAAATTCAAACTCGTGTATGAAACATCCAAACTACTGCTGCATAATTTGATGTGAACATTTCTGAATATCCGTAGATGTTAATTTGTGCAATAGGGCTGCTGTTTTGTGCATATATATTTGGAGATTTCTTCTGTAGACAGTATGCTGAATTTCTCCAAACTTAAAAGGAATGTTCCTTTACTATGTCAGTACCAAACTAGGCTTACATGATGATTAGTGTAAAGACATAGTATTATCCTGGTGTAAATGCTTGTGCACCCATTGATCATAATTATTATCTTCAACCTTGTTGGGAAAGCACGTTGGAAAATCCTATCAAAGTTGTACAATAAGTCATGCTTCAATAAAGTTTAGATTTTTAACGGTTTTTTTTCTTTCTTTCTTTTTTGCGGAAAAATATATACACTCTGTCATTTTCAGGTGTTGGTAATGGCGTTCTGTGTTTGTTTGAAAGTTTACGCTTTTCAGATACCATTCACTGAATGCTTCTTAACCTTGGTAGTAAAACTATATTTACTTTGGCTGTTGCAAATTTGTTCACTTGGCTATGCTGGTTTTTTTTTAAACCAAATGTTTCAAATTTCATAAATAATTTTACAGATTTTGGACTTGCCTGTTTTGCTACTTAATTTTTTCTTTTGACATCATTATGTTTAAATGTTTACCTTTCAGACATTTTAGGCTAGCTTATTTTCTGTTAGGTAAACCCCCAGGGGCTACAGGTAGCAAGAAGCGGCCTACGACAGTTACAAGCTTGCCTAATTGTACTTGATATCTGGTTAATATTTTCATTCCATTCTCTTAACATAAATACAAAAGACTTTCATTCTTTTCTGACTTGCCCTATAATTCTACTGCTAATATCTAAAGATTATTAGAAAGTTTGGCCACAATAATTTACAGTTTTTAGTTTTTGCTACTCAACGTTCTCTTTTGGCATCTTTCTGTTTTAATATTCACTATCAGACATTTAAGGCTTACATGTTTTCTGTTAGGTAAACCCCCAGGGGCTACAGGTAGCAAGAAGCGGCCTACAACAGTTACACAAATGCCTAATTGTACTTAAAATCCTGTTAAGAAAAATTGTTTTGATAGCTTGTTTTGGCATAAAAGCTAATGACTTCCATTCTTTTCTGATATGCCTAAACGTACATTTACTCAATATTTAAAAAACTACTCAAAATTGACAGTATTTTCTCAAGTGTCACAAACCTGACACATTAAGTTGACACATTGACTCAGGGTTGGCAGTTAAATAGAACTTAATTGTTTGAGGAGTAGGTGGCATCATGGAGTTTGTTTTTCATCTCTGGTGCAGGATGTACATTGTTACAGTCCTTGTTAGGATTTCCCTTGGTTTGTACAGGTGGTCTAGCTGCAACTGTTTATTTTACAACCACTGGGACTGAGTATAATGCCCCAGCTTGTTTCCACTTCAGTTAAACATTGGCGGATGGTTTAACTAGGATAAGCTGTCCAGCTAGAAAGGGTACATATTGGTTCAGGGTTAAGTCAAATTGTTCTGGTTTGTTTGACAGGTATTCTTCTTTGATATGAAGCTCTGCATTTAAAAGCAAAACTTCGCGTATTTAACTAATTCATCATTTACCACGTTCATATTTATTCATTATTATGTGGGTTGGCTTTGCTGAATATTTAGCTCAGACAAGGAGCCGCTACTCAGAGAGACATGTACGGGTAAAAGGCTCCGAAACATGTTGAGTAGTTACCCGCTGAAGACCCTTTAATGTTTTGGGCCAATACAGCCTATGTCAAAATTTTACAGAGGAACGTATGCAATATGGACAATAGTACTTCTATGTATATAAGTTAGACAGGGACAGGTTAGCTTATTGAGAGTAAAGAGTACGGACTGCGGAATGGGGTAATGACTACTAGGAAGTGGTTTTGGAAAAAAAGACACAAATACAATAAATATCAACCAGCTTGTATGTTGACACAATTACTTATGGTATACTAGTGTGGACACATGTGTTTCCCTACAAACGTGTTGACCATTGATCAGATTCTCATCAAACTTATTAAGATGTAGTTTATGTTGGTCTCCTTTACCTTTTACAGAGGTCACACTTCATTAACTATAATTTTAATGCATTTTGCTTATTTCGAGTGGGCTTTGTGTGGAAAGCTTGTTCTGTGACACAGAAGAGCTAATTGCTTAAAAAGGCAAAATACATTTTCAGAGCATACGGTTTTTTATTTGTTCATGTAAATAACCAAGACCCAATTTCCAAGGTCCAAAGGAAAAAGTTGGTAAATTTAATTTTTATGTTATCAAACTCATTTTACCGGATTTTTTAAGAAATCATTTTGAGTGAAATGACAGAGCTTATGACTGAAAATGACAGTTTAACATATTTTGACAGCCAACAGATTGTCACTTGCTCATCTTGATAACTGTAACCCAATTTCCAAAGTCATCAGGCCAAATTAGGTGAATGTAATATTTGCATGATAATGTAAGAACTATTTAAGCTGGAGTTTGTTTAAGTTGGCATGGTAGTACAGTTTATTGGAATTGGCATTTGAATGACCTTGATGATCTCAATGTCATGAGGCAACAGTTTTGAATATTAATTTTAGATGATGCAAATTTAAGGACAGAATGGAAATCCAAGCAAGTACCTTTCACCTCAGTCCTTGCTCTGACTTCTACCTTGGCCCTAGATTTGTGGCTAAGTTAAAACTACACTGCTAAATCCTTAAATCATCATAATCAAGGTCCTACATGTATATATATTGTTCGTGAGAACATATTTGGAGAGCAAACCGGCACAGAAACAATGTTACATTGTGGTTGTCTTGCAATAATTAATAATAAGGAGAAACAGTGATTATTTTGGAAATTCACAGAGATCGTTAAACATACATTATTGTTCTTTCAGAGTAAATCAGGCACATCATCTGAAGTCAAGGTCACAGCGTGGTCACAACAGGTATTCATCATTGTTGGCACTACCAGCAGTGGAGATAAACCACTTCACATTTAGTGTCAAAGAGCCAGAAATATGGCAGGGAGGGGATTGTCACCATCAGGAAGTATTTCTGCAGAAACTATGTTTGCTGATGATGTGTCAAGAATCCTGACATATGGTTATCAGATTCATTCATATGTTTTGCTCAGAAACTACAACACAGACTTCACATTAGCTGATGATCAGTGCCAGATTCAACCTGTGCATCTACGGAAGGTACTTATTGTGACCAATTTGCATGCATCCTTAAAATTGTGGTGATATATTATTTACCGTGCACCGAATAAGCGTTGTATGAATAAATATTTTGGTCCATACATTTGAAATGTGAAAACGTTTTTCATTTTCATACAGGATGACATGGAGAACAACAAAAATGTTTGAGAGTATAAAATTATGTATGATGTAAAGTGTGGTTACTCCAAATATGTTATAGGAAAAGAATATAATGAAACCAAGACTGCAGACACAAGTAGGAAATCAATGCAAACACATTGTTGCACTACCCTTTGTAAATGGCATGAATAAAAACTTGAACAAAGTGGACATGGAATGTAAAACATACACAGAAACCACATGCAGAGACAGCCTCCTGGGAATCTGAAACTGCCAAGAACTAAATTCAGACATCCACAACACCCAAGAACAGAGAAAATCAACCTTGCATTTCCCGACAGGTGCACACAAAAACAGAAAGAGTACCATTGGTTGTCACAGACTTCCTAGACATCCTTTTCAGGGTCCAGGCCCCCCTCTTGATGCATGTCACATTTCTATGAGAATAAGGAACAAGAGCCTCTTCATGCCAATTTTTCCGCAGTGGAATCTTTCCAAAAGTGCAAAACAGTTTTCGTCCATCTGTAGCAACAAAGGAATACGTTTTGCTGAAGTTACTACATTTGGTGCATATTCGTGACAGGAAAGAGACCCCAGACAATATCTTTGATAGTTTTGTCTGAAATCAATCTGGGCCATCAGAGGCTTTTTACCACAAGTAGGGAGCACAACCCCCAACATTCACCTTTCCTGCTGGTACAAGTAAAATTCCTGTAACTACAAAGCCTGTGGACCCCACCCTTATTACTCAAAGTATCAAGGGTGCTTGTTGCACCTGTTATGGAAAATTCAGACCTGTCTACCATGGTATTTTGCTTCCAATTTGCAGTGCTGTGGGCCTCAATCATAGTTGAATCGATGTCCTTTGTAGAGAACATTTCGATGTGACCTGCTGTCTCCTTTGACCCTTTATACAGGGATTCACCCAGATGTTTTTAGTCTGAGTGGTCTGGTAGATTTAAGGACAACCCTCTTATCCGCAGGTATTCTCAGATGTTCCCAGTTTGGATTGTATGGAAGAGTATAGGGCAATCCTATGATGCTTTATTACATTGAGACAATGTATCTTGGTCTATTCCTCTTTCACTTGTCCAATCGAGGGAACCAAGGAACATATTTATTGCTGATGCTGAGTTTGCCTTTTGCTATGGAGTCCAGAATGAAATGTGCTTTACCATTTTCATCTTGCTCTGCTGAAGAAGATGAACTGAAGGTGCTGTACTTGACCTGGGGCCAGTTTTCAGACATGCTGAACCATTCATGGCTCAGCTGGAGTCAACCAAGATAATGCCAATAGACAGCTACATGACATGCTGGATTCCCGCAGCAATGTCTCAGAAACACCTGCTTCAAAATATATATTTGCTTTTGCTGATAAAGCATCCAATAACATAATTGTCACATGCAGACAGTTTTATTATACATAATTTCGAGAAAGTGGCAGTTCCTAGTAGTAGAAGTGGGACCCATATAAAGTGGAGGATAAATGTAGCCATATTCAATGAGCATACACGTAATAGCAGCAAACGCTTAGTGCCTAAAACTTCGCAATTATGTGATGTTAAAAATTTTTTGAAAAGAAAGTAGATAAAGATGTGCATTTCGTATGCTTGATGTTTATAATCATCATGTTGTGAGCATTTATATGCAATGCGGTTCACAGTCCAGCTCATAATGCAATGGAACGCAGCTTGTTCACGGCATGACCGAGTCCTCCACTTGTCACCTGTAAAACGGTTGGAAGATGGCGCCAGGCGTTTGTAAATTTATGTATGAGGATTCAATTGGTGAAATAAGCCTGTTGACCATCTCAAGTTCTCCCACCTATTAAAAAGCGCATGAATCATTGGATATCATTTTGACCAAACATGAACAATTTTCATCTTCATTTGACCTGAAATTTTCTGATGTTCATTCCCAAAACTGCATATAAGTTCTGATTGATAGCAAGTTATATATTCTTCTCTACCAAGGAATTGTCATTTTGTTGTCTAAGGGCTTGAGGAAAGTACAGGAATTCTGGTTTAATTACTGTGGTCAGATAGAAGCATCTTCCAGTATGAACAGGTTTTGGAATTTACCCTAATATGAACATGCTGTTCGAACAGTTGAAGGGCACTGATATTCATTTACCTTTTAAACAGAGTTTTACTTCGGACTTTTCCACTTTTTATACGACTATTCCTCATTGTGATTTGAAAGAATTCATCAAGTTTCCCATATATAAAATACATAAGAAAATAGCATTCAAAGAATGATCATATCTTATAAAGGTGCATAATTTGATAATATGAAGGATGGGCAGTCTGCATTTGGATATGATCAGCTTGTTGAGCTGTTGAACTGTTTGATTGATAACATTTATGTCAGTTTTGGAGATTTCATTTTCAGACAGACATCTGTTATTGCAATGGGTACCAATTGTGCACTTCTTTTGGCCAATTTATAGTTATTTTACTATGAGTATAAGTTTCTTGTAAAGCTGTCAAAAGAAAAGAAACTTTCTAATAAATGCTTTAAGTTGACATTTAGATAAATTGATCACGTATCAAGCATCAATAATAGACAATTTCGAGGCTATATTTCACAAATATACCCTGATGATTTGGAATTAAAAGAAACTCCAGAGAGTAACATGAAATGTTCATTTTTAGACATAATGATGTATAACCATAATAGTGAATTGATATTTAGGTTATATGACAAAAAATATGAATTCGAATTTAATATAGTAAATTACCCCCGTATACATAGTAACATTATACTCGGATCAGCTATGGTGTCTGTGTGTCAAGGTTAATTGACTTTGCTAGGGTTTGTACTGATTTTGGACAACTTTGACTCCCATCATTTACTGTTGGTTTTTTGTTTGTTTGTTTGTTTTTTTGTTTGTTTTTTTTTTTTTGTTTTGTTTTTTTTTTTTTTTTTTTTTTTTTTTTTTTTTGTTGAAAACTTGTGAAACAGGCATATTCGAAAAAGAAATTAAAATGATAATTTCTGAAGATTCTGGGTAAAAAAGAATTTTTTTACACATATATCCAGTGGCTTTGAGATAAATCCATAGAAATTAGCAATAAATATGTAAACATAACAATTGTAACTGACATTTTAAACAATGTGCCTATGAGGCAAGATATTTCGTAAGTTGACAGTGGCTAGCATCAAGTCAATTTAAACTAGTAATAACTTTTGTCGGTACCTCTCTATAGTCAGGAGGGAGATGTTATCCTTCATACTGCATTTCGTAATCGTTGACCGTCGTATACAAATATCATAAACCTGTTGGTAGATCTGCCTTGAAATTCTGGATTTTGACCTGGCTTGTTGGATGACTGAAGGTTTTTGATAATGGATAGTTCTTGTTAACTCGGGTTGTCGATGCAGCTTCTCTAACATTGTTGAAAACTGTTTTCCACTTCTATTGTACATAACAGTAGCTTTCTGAATATAAATACTCCAGATTTTTTTTCAAAGTTTCACTTGTATATTTTGACAGTGACTAACTTGAATTACTCAGTATTGCCTGTAAGACATCAGTACAGGCAGCTTCGTCCTCTCCTTTCAGAAATCCACAAACCCAAGAGCTAATGACCAGAGGTGCATCGATCTGGCGAACAGATCAACAGATCCGCACTGATCAATATATATGTATAAATATATTTCAGTTGCCAGTATATATATATACTGGCAACTGAAATATGCTAAGATAAAATCACAATGAAACACGTGTGCATTCATTTAAGTGTAGAGAAATTTGTCTGTCGCCTCATCTTCCAATGAACAGTCTAAGTACTCAGGATTTTGTTCTTTTGTGACACCCGGCTGGCGTCCCCACATTTTCATAGACCATCGAGAAAATCAGTTTTATGTCCATTTTATTCAGTTTCATATGACAACCCTGTAGGGCCTACACACTTAACAACTGACACATTTGTGGTACATTGCATGTGTGTTATTTCATGTTCGTATCTGCACTGTGATAATTGGTTTGATGATTTTAGGGCCCATGCTGCATTTTGCTACAGCCTGAACAAATAGTTATACTTTGCACAACAATGTCTAAATCATGCTGAAATCAGCTACCTTGAAGAACTGTTCAGCAAGTGAAGGTTCCTTTTTGAACCTGTTTTCTCATATTTATAGTAGTTGTAAAAACTGATTGATTATAACAAGTCCCTTCCATTGTGACAACAAAGGTAACTACCTTCTCTTCAAGATAAAATCTAAGTACCAACAAGCACACCCAGGGCTAATTACTCGCCTTGACAGATACAATAGCATAACCAAACACTTAAAGATACATCTAAGATTATACCCAACCCTGGATTTCCCTCAAATCCCGGGTTAGAGCCCAGTAAATGTTTCAAGCCTTTAAAATTCGTCACGATGCTCATCTGGATTTAAAATTCTTTAGTATGTTACGCGCACTATATTATCTGTTTGATCGTGAGAAAAGATTACAATTAATTTAACGCCGACCAGATGTTGCACATCACTTAAACGTTTTATGGTGTTTCAAAATTGTCTACAAACTGATGCCTGTAAGAAATTACATGTGGTAAATATGTAATACACATGGATTGGCATAGAAAATATCGTCATCTGGTGTGACAACTGCAGGTGAACTATAACATCCATCAAACGCACGATTTGGCATTCATGCTGTCGTGCTTGTTGTTGTCTGGGTATACTTAGAATTGGCCCTCATACTCATGATAACAAAATGCCTCCTGGTCTCTTTATTGTATGCATTGGTTTGTTAAAGCATAATTGTTAACCAACGTAATAAAAAAATGATGCATACTGTAACACAAAGACATGGTATGCCTACAAATTAAAACGCACCTGGCATACTTAATCACTGACTCGAACAGTTTTTAGCCCAGTTGACTTATCAGTCAGCTGAGCTTATAGAATCATCCTTCGTCCGTTGTCCGTCCGTCTGTCCGTCCACAGTTCATATTTTCTACATCTCCGAAACCGTCACCCAGATTTACTTCAAACTTGGTGTGGATATACCTTGGGTAGGTCTCTACTCAGTTTGTTCAAATGGCTATGCGCCTGTGATTTTTTTTTCATGAATTTTAGGGTTCTTTCTGGGGCTGAATCTTAAAAAATCTTCTCCGAAACCGCTCACCCAATTACTTTGATACAACACAGGAACACTCTTAAGGACGCCTAGTTCTGAATTTGTTCACCAGATGACACTGCGATTTTATTCTATCTTTTTAATATTTTTTGTGTGCTAATGCAATTTTCGACTTCTCCTCCAGAACCGTCTCTCGAGACTTTAAACGATTTGTTCAATGCGGGTACTTATCGGTAAATGCACCTTTCCTATTGATTACTATGTAAGTCAATGGGCATTCTAATGCTAACTCACATTTTTTACTTTTTCACCGAAACCGTTAGTCAGATTGACTTCAGACTTAGTGGTCATTTACCTTGGGTATGTCTCCAACAGATTTGTTCAAATGGTCGTGCTCCATTGATTTGGGGATTTTTCTTTTTTTTTTTTTTTTTCGGTTTTTTTTTTTTTTTTTTTCGTTTTTTTTTTTTTTTTTGTTTTTTTTTGTTTGTTTTTTTTTAAGGGGCAAATCTTAAAAAATCTTCTCTCAAACCGCTCACCTGATTGCTTTGATATCACAAAAGAACACTCCTAGGGATTCTTAGTTCTTAATTTGTTCACCAGGTAGGTCTGCCTTTTTCTTCTACTTTTTTAGATTTTTGTTTGTTTTTTCTATCTTAAACCTCTTCTTCAGAAGGGGAGGGGTCTCTAGAACATGGAGTGTCACACAAAATGTATATTACAAAATACACAGGACGAAACAAGAACAAAGTTACCCAATTAACAGAGAAGCTGTACACGTTTCAGATTTGTACCCGGCATACAAAATTCAAATTAATTAAAGTCACCAAATGCAAAACAAAGCAAAGTACAGTGGAACCTGCTGTGTGCAACCACTGCCGTGAGCAGCCGCATTGCTTTTTGTAGTTACTAGGCTAAAACATAGGAGTCAATTTCTTTGTATTATTTTCCTGTGGTGACAGGTCACTGCTGTATGTGGCCACCTTTTCTTAGAAGAAGGGGTGGCCACATAGAGCAGGTACCACTGCAGTTCACTACACATAAAATGTCTGTTCACAATAATATAGATTAGCGGTAGGAAATTTCATAAAGGCCACTTAAGAAATTAGTTTATGTAAATCAGCGACTAACCCAATTGAAATAACTGCTTATACATAATGGAACTAAAATATGAAGCTTCTTGTGCCTACAATGTATCTGTGGGAAGCATCACAGATTTGTATGTTGAAGGGAATGGACAATTCGTCGCCACCAAAGAGAAGAATATGAGCCAGTCTGTCACTCGCTGTGTGTATAATCAGATTTGGGTGGACGCCGGGAGCAATAATAGGGATGATGGAGTTGAGAAGTTTGATTCTATGAGTTGAATACTTTGGACAAAAGAACAGAAAATGTAGCAGATCTTCAATGGGGTAGGAACAAGAACATGTAGGTTGTGGGATGATGTTGACACTATAGAGATCAAAGTTAAATCTCGAGAATCCAAGACGAAGCTGGGCATGACAAATATTTGCAAATCTGTGTCCTTGGGTATAGTAAAAAGGAACAAAATCCACTGCTAGTAGAGTTGTTTTCAGTTTTGATTTTGATATTTGGAGGGAAATTGAGTCCCTTATATTTGAAGTAAGATTGTTCAACAGCTTAATAGTGTCAGGAATGAAGGATTTGTCTCAGCGATTAGTTTCGCAAATTAATGGGACGTAGTTTGCTTAAAAATATGACAGAAAAAGACTTTAAAGCGTTAAAGATAACACGCCACAATTTTCCCCAGTTATGTATAACGGAGAGATTAATGTTCAGATGATTGAAGATTCGATGGGGTTTTTAACAACTTCAAGTAGACTGGTGTCGTCAGCAAAAAGTCTGACATTACATGTAATATTGTCAACCAGGTCATTAACATAGACCAGAAAAAGAAGTGGGCCCAATATGGAACCCTGGGGCACACCAGCTTTGATAGGTAGCCATGATGAAAATTGGCCATAAAAAAATCACTTGTTGGCATCGGTTTGAGAGATAAATATCGATCCAGGCTACAAGATTATCAGAGATGCCGCGTTGTCGAAGTTTAAAAAGAAGACAAGGATGCCAAACCTTATCAAACGCCTTCGACACATCTAGAAACACCATTCTGGCTTCTTTGGACTGTTCTAGGCCATTGTAGATATCGTGAAACATGTACACAAGCTGACTGACAGTGCAGTCATTTGCCTTAAAGCCAGAAGTTTGGGAAGTGAGTAGGTTATTTTTTGTTAAGTATGTATAGAGTGCATTAAAGACCAGTCGTTCAAACACCTTTGAATCAGTACAGAGCAATGAAATTGGACGATAGTTGTTTTTAATCTGTCTGTTGGCCTTTTTTAAAGACAGGACATATGTTGAATCTCTTCCAAGCATCGGGAAAAAGAGAAAGACAGAGAGAAAGTTGGAAGATTTTTGTAAGTGGTTTACAGATCGAATCGGCTGTGTTCTTAAGTAGGATATTCCCTAAATTATCTGTCTCAACACTCTCTTCACTAATGGTAATATTGCATAAACGTGCCTCTGTTCTGAACGTGAAATCGGGCAGAGTTGGGGCATCAACATCAGTATGTGTTTTACACTAGCTGGCAAGGTATGAGTTAAAGATGTCACATTTTTCCGTGATATATGATACGATCTTTTTTCTGTGATACATGATACGATCTTGTTATCGTCAATGATTGGGGGTATATCTTGGTGAATTTTGCATCCCAGGACAGTCTTGGACAAGCTCCACCATTGTTTAGGATATATGTCTTTTTCATCAAGTCGAAGCTGCAGATTAGAAAAGTAAGAGGAGACAGATTATCTTATTATGGTTACAACCTGATTGCGATATTTTTTGTAGAATTGGTATAACCTGTCAATCTTCAGGGGAAGGTCGTAATTATGGGGGCGAGGTTTGTTGGATGCTCTCTTAAATCGTTTCCATGCGTGCTTTCGACGTCGTATATGTTTTGTAATGTCTGCAGGTATCCAAGGTTTGTACTTTGGGCGAATGATAACTTCCTTAGAGGGAATCAAGTCCTTTGCAGTAGATAGAAAGAGATTAGACCAGTATGATACGGCATCATCAACAGAATCAAAGGCATCTTGAGCAAGGTGAGGGTGAATGTTTTGGCACATGCTAATTACTTTTCATGATATTTACAATACGTAAGTAAATATGAAACAAAAAGGTGAAAAACACGCCAGCCGGCAGTTCTAATGTGTTGATCCAATTCGGCGGGAGCTGTTTGAATCCTGGACAGGAGCATGCCATGGTAATCATGATTTTGAAGAATCAAATTAAAACGAAAAAGTTTATTTACTTCATCCTAGCCTTGGAGTAATTTTTCGGACGTTCATAGCATTTTAGCACAACTTACATATCTTTTATGATTACACGACACCACCTTGTCCTCCGCGTCCACACCAACACACAACGTTTTGAAAATTGTATGAATTATAAATTTGGTACACTTGGTTTTAACGAAAATCCAATAGGTATCAATAATCTTCGTGCATTCAGATGATGTCACTGTTAAAGGGGTCAAATTATACATTATAAATTTGCTCTTAAGGCGCCGGCACTTACCTGAAACCTTCAAATCAATGAAAATCTGCTTTTGTTACTTTTGAGATGATGAAGTACTAATCTCTATCCATGCCAAAAAGTTTCACTGTAACATGTTTACTTCTATGCAAAACTTTAAGATGAAAAAGTGTCCCTGCTTTATAGAGTCAATCACTTAATTGGGTCTTAGATGTGGTCACTAATGGTGATGTTTAGATAACCAATTACAGTCAAAGCCTGACTGGATGTGTTTTTACCGGAGAGCGGATAATTTCACAGGTGACTGATTAGAACCACCACATTGTTTTTAAGTGTATAGGTCAAAAATTATGACAGAATTTAAGAGATTAGCATTTAGTCATCATTCTTAATGGCCAGAGCAGATGTCAATTGTAAGTGATTAAACTCAGCAAATCTCCTTGGTTATCTTTGGTAGTAAATTTATCTCAGAAACAGTGTTGTACAAGACTTGGTAATTTTGGGATAGCCTCGCTCAAAACTTGATGGATGAATCTTTGTGAAATTAACGGCGATGTAAAGACAAGAGTATAACTTAGGTAACAATTTTTTGTTTCTTTGGCAATATTCCAATTTTATTTTTTTTATTTTAATTTTTGAGCTCCAAAGTGGAAAATATTATCAATGTTAATTGCAGATGCTTCAAAATTCAATAACATAAAAACCATTCCTTTTAACGGAAAACAAAAAGGGCTACCTAAGTTATACTATTGTCCTTACATGACCGTTGATTTCGAGCTTTCAATGCGAAAATTTTTGTTGTTACCCTTTCTCAAAGTGTAAATCAGACCCCTTGAATAAGATGCCCCTCAAATTTTACAAATTAATCTTAGAATACTTATTGTCACATGCAAAGAAACTACACATATTGACAAAACTACAAAACTAAAAATGTATACATCGATGGGCTTGTATCCAAAAACAGAGACACAGAGGCAATTTTTTTACCACTCTGTTATATGTACCCTAAGTAAGAGCAGGCGCAAGCTTGAACTGGCACTAAATGATGCCCTGCGCCAGCACCTAATCTATTTTATGGAGATTATCAGTCCTTAACATGCCACTTGGTAATGTATCCCCCAGGTGTTGTATGGAACATGTTATAATGCCTATCATGCTGCACTCATAAAATGTATGTGTATTTGAACACACGTTTTAATCCCATGCCGTCGCATTAATGAATTGGGTATGGCCTAGGTGATGCATGTTTTGTAAAAAAAAAAAAAAAAAAAAAAAAAACTGACAGATGCTATGTGCCTTAAGAAACGGGACTGTTGTGGTATACATAGACGATTATTCAAATGAACCACCATGATTGTTTGCTTAGGGCAAAGTTCATCTATTCCACAGCTGCATCGGGTATGTTGATAAGTACTCAACTGAAATTATCGACGGCTTGATTCTGCCAGTCATAGAGCCTTCCGATTTATCCTTTCCAAGAAAGGTAAGATAACCTGCAGAACTTAGGTTTCAGTGTGGTTGTATAAATTGTTGCCGATATATCATCAATCTGATGGGCCATTTACTGTATTGCAGAATAGTGTTGCGACACAAGGTTCCCGGAGGGGCTATAGTTGATAACCTACCTATTACATAAGAGTAAACAAACAAATGCCATCACGTCTATCAACATCAAAACATGATCTGCAATAATATAACGCACATGGACGCATTTGTATACGTAGCCTTTGTTAAATTTTGGGATTGCGTTGGAACTTTCATATGATTCCACCGATGGAACAAGCTGCTGGGCGCAATAAAAATTGCATCAACGTTATACACAAATAAACATCGAATAGTGTTTGGTAGTGTTTGCGTTCAAAATGTAATATGTAACGCAAGGTACAAGCTCACCTGGTTAAAACGTAACAAGCTCCTAAACCTTGATCCACCCTGCTAGTTTTGATGACTGCATAATGTGATGACGACATTTTCAATATTACACAGGTAGTCATTCATTAGCACTTAAACCTTGATCCAACCTGCAAAACAGTTTCCATAACTTCATCTTCATATTAAAAATATTTCATATAAAATTCTGGTATGATCAGTCATAAAAAGAGCTATTTTTAAAGAAGTGAAGGAAAAGGCATGATCTGAAATCAAAGTCTTTGATTTATAAACATGGTGTTTGAGCGGCATGTCACTGCAACTGGTCTAAAAGCAAGTACCTAAGGACAAGTAAGACACCAAAAACCTTTGCTTAGGTGATTTTGAGGTCTTAACGGTTTTCACAAGATAAATTTGCTTTTCAATGAAATGGCAAAATTCCAGGCTCTTAACTCAAGTAGAAATATGAGAAAAACGAAAACACGCGCACACAGAGGCATGTGGACTTCTGAAAGTCCATGTGTCATTCTTTTAGTTTTCAGCCGCCCAGCGGAAGTATGCCACCCGTCAATCATACTTAACAGTCTGTCATGTGGCTGCAGGTAGCAACGGTGCATGACAAAATAAGAGTGGTATCACGGCGGCGCCGGGAAATCGGGCGGCATGCTGAAAGTGTGTTTGAGGACAGGAAAATGATGTGAAATTGCAAACAAATCACGGCCATAGTGGTATATTTAATACTTATCTTGCTTGTTTTGCGTTCAAGTGAAGGAAGACTTCAAATGTTCAGGCGCAGCGGAAATCGTCAGACGATGTCCCTTCCAAGGCCGTGTCGCGATGGATTACCGCAGTTGCCCTGCACATCAAAGACAGGCGTGAAAAAAACTGGCACTTTAATCCACAATACCCATGTACATGATATTGATAATATTTTATCGAAACCCAAGGATGAGGAAAAAGAAGTACAAAATTAATAAATACATCGAACAGCATAAGCAAAAACGTGAACACAAGAGAAAACAAATCAAAATAGAGATTCAAAACTCAGGTTGGAAAGAGAAATGAAACTCATTGAGAAAATGATCACAAAATAATGACAAGCTAATTAAGTTAAGTGCACAGACAAGCCTCACAAGCTAACTAAATTAAGTATACAGATAGGAGTAAATACAATAAAACACTATCCCCCAAAACCGGATTGAGAGGTAGGGTGCGGAAGACCAAAACCCGCCACAACTTTTGTTGCCAGGGTTGAGGTCACGGGCGTCGAAAGGCCGCCTCCATGGCGTCACGCTTTGAAACCAGATTGTCGCTGTCGCCGCTTGACAGATCGCTGAATAATGTTTTCCGAACTTCAAAGGCTCTTTTTTTCATATGATTTGCCAATAATTGATTGACAACCTCACTAAATTTAAAGGAACGATGTTTACTCCGTTAAATTTGCACAAATATCAGCTCAATTTGAGCAAACGGTATTGTTTCAGAGGCAAAGGATCAACATCAAAGGCATTTGAAGCGCGTTTTATCTGAAAAAATAATAGGACGAGAGCCCTAATAATGGTTATTCCAGGAAAACGGCAAGGCGAAATTTAATCCGGTTAATGGCTTTCGATCGTGTAATGTCTGAACTGCAAAAAAATTGATCAATTTTCAAATTTTTGTGGGTTTTTTTCTGTGGAATGAAGAGTATGAATATCCTGGAAATCAAAGGGAAGATTGAAACGTCAAACTTTGGGGATGGATAGCAGAAAAACTAAGCTAAACATAAAAAATGGCAGGATCACTTTTTTTGTTCGCAATATGTCAGGATTAAGATGCAAGTGTAATTATGATTTTATAACAAATAATGAGTGACTTATATCAACATTTATGGGGTGGTTGATTTGCAGTCAACTTTCAATTTTTTATTCAACAATTAGCATCAAAGACACCGAAACACGTGAAATATATATATATATATATTTTTTTTTTTTGGAGTACAACAATTACACACATATATGATTGGTTATTCTAAAGCAAATACATTTTGAACTGGCATCGATTAAAGTGGGTTTTATTTTTGGTGTCTTAGCTGTCCTTAATATTCCATACCGACAAAATGACATCTTTCTTGATGGATCTTGATTTATGAAAAATTAAAAATCTTCTTGACGGTATTTGTTTGTGAGCTGATGTATATTTATTCTTCAATTATCGTCATTTTTCAGTATATCCACTTTAACATCTACTTAAAGAAAATCTGCCGGTCGTAATAATCATATTTACTCTAGTGTGCTGAACAAATTCTTCGCCTTCGAACGCCTGACGTCAAAAGGTCTGAAAGGATAATTGCTCCTTTAGCTTTAGCTTCAAAGTAAGTTCTAATTTTCCTGGACTGTATTATCCCAAATTCGGCTCTTTACGAATTTGCTTTGATTCAGTTATGTATTTTGAATCAACTTATTTCTGATGTTATGTCCTGAAGTGAAGCAATTGGATTGATTATATTAGGACTTTGGTTTTATCCACTTGTTATCATTAGCACGAATTTAAATTTCATACCCCCAACACTGCAATGAGAAAGGTTAAGACAAAAATCAGTTTTTGAGACTATACACTGATATTGAGCATGACTAATTCTTTTCTCGCAGATGTCAATTTTGATAGAGCCACTTCTGAGTTCTTGTGTGTTTTTGGCTGGAACGATCATGGAAATTGCTCATGATGCTAAAATAAAGAAAAGACGATGCAAAATTTTATCCAGCTTGGTAGATGACATCATGTTTCCACTGGAAAAGCTTGAAGAAAGGGATGACAGCGAAGTAGAAAGATTCCTTGTACGTCTACGAGCACTGTTGGAAGAAACGAAGGATCTCATTCAAGAATGTGCTTCCATGAATATGTTTGAACGGGCCTTCAAAGATGCCTTTCGGGATGTTTCCTTCAATGAACACTTTGACGAGATTGAAAAGAAGTATATGATGATGAGCCTTCCCGCCACGCTGGTTGCAATGGTAAATATCAACACTCCGTTATAGTTTCTTATGGGGCTTTGTTGATATCTGTTAAATTTGTTACAAGGAAGAATCCGTTATGAGTCAGTATGGGCTGTGAATGTTAGAGAGGCAGTAAATCGCAACAAACGAAGGTCGCAAATAGTCTAGTTCTAATCACGTCATAATTTCGATACGAAAATGTGAACATCAACCAGGAACGACATGACGATAGAATTTTGAGAATTAAAATGAAGTGAATTGTACATACTCAGACAAACAGACATGAAGACAGTTTGATACATAGTTCGATTCCAATGAATTGTCTTTATGTCATCTATAGATAAGAAGATTGGAAAACCGGCATGTCGGCCCTGGGGGTATTATTTTACATGAATATGCCTATATATATTCCACACAGAATGACAGCGTGCGTCGTGGTGAAATGACTACACAGGCCCTTCAAGAGATGCAGGGTCAGTTAGAGAGGATACATCACTTAGAGACTGAAACAGCTGGGAGAAAAAGTAAACGTGACCCTCAAGAGTCAGAAGAGGAACAAGAGGACGGCATTGACATGCAAGAAGAAGACGGAAAATTCACTATATCAGCATCAGATAGAGCAGAGCTGGTCTCTCAGGTAAAATCTGTTGAAAGTCTGTATGTTTTACCAATAGCTGCGAACACATAACCTCTCACAAGTGAATTGGCTCTACAAAATGGAGGTCAGGAAGAAACATGGGTTTAAAAAATGGAGACCAGTAAGTAGTGGCCACGAGGTAACAAGTCTTAGCCACGAGATAGTAACTCGCGGCTGCGACAGAATTAACTGCTCGCTAGAATAGTGAATTTTCTGGCCAGGCGACAGTAAGTCGTGGCCACGACACAACAAAAAGCACGTGATATCTCAAAGCGAGGCAATTTGGTGTATGGAGTCCATCTTGACAGCCATAGTCTTCAACTAGGTGAGTCTTTAGCTGTTTCATTTATATGCATTCTGAAATGAAGTAAACATCGAACCAATCTGTTAACATTGCATATATTTTGTAGCTACTGTTTAAACGATAAATGGAATTATCCAGACCAACCTCGAGGTTACCAATGGACAATATGAGCAAGTTTATGCAGGCTAGCGTCCCGGGGCTAGCGTATTCAGAGGTTGACTTCCTATCAGGAGCCCAAGAACTGACCCACGCGGCGGCCAGTTGCCACCATCATTGTTTTTGTAAGAACACAAAATTTAGATCTTGCATATTCGTGATAGTTTTATCAGGTGCTATCTCGTGGCCGCGACTTACTCTCTCGTGGTCACTACTACTCGGTCTCGATTTTTTTATCCGTGTCGCTTACGGGGCTCCATACTTATACCGAAAAGATGATAGAGCTACTCAGTAATAATACTACTTTATTTTTTTAAAGAGGATGGAGAAAATAGCTAGTGGCTAATACAAATCTTTCTCCACGAGTATATACAGATTACATTAATATATATACACGTAATATATCACACAGCTGGACATAAAATAAATGGAAATAAAAAACGGATAGATAAAGCAGTGATATCAGTTACCAAGGTAACTCATGGAACAAGTGGGTCATACAGTGAATAAATTTGCATTATGTACGTGAGAAGAATCATTTTGAACTTTCAATAAACTGCAAGGTTGCCTCTGTAAGTAAACAATTACATGCATATAATGCTGCTTCAGGGCCAAATACCACTATATGAACTTTTTCACTCTTCCGTAACTTATAAAAATTTAGCTCTAAGCTTTTGCTCGTGACAATTTCTGAAATCCTTGCCAAAAGAAATTGTCTTGGAACATTATTTAGCAGACACTGCAGTTGGTAATGGATCATGTTTTCAGAGGGACAGCCACAAGAACAACTGGGATTTTCAACTAGGTATCCAGTAAAATAAATGGGCATTTAAAGCACTGAAGTCAACTCGAAGACGAGTGATCAAAACATTTGACTTTCCAGGTCCATGTCTCAACTGTCAGAACCTGTTGGTGAATAAAGAACGCTTAAGATGTGCTTTAAATACATTAGCAGAATGCCAGTTTCTGATGTTCAGTGGGAGGGTGTTCTAAATCAATGAATGAATGATGCTTTATACGGTTCAGAATAAACATTGACAATATTTCATCGACCCTGAATTTATTGCGCACCCGTGTGTTAACCTACGTCACCGTAATGACTTATAAACACATTTGATTGCTGCTGATGCAAAACATTGATGAGAAATATTATATTGCATGCAGTATAAGATTCCCAGTAAATTAACAGGGTAACATTGTTGTGTCATTTCTGGCACTAATATGTTTACTATATGGAAACCTGTCTATTCTTCTAGTGTGTTACAGTGTCACCATAATGAACGTTCAACTTAAAAGAAATTACTTCCTTAAAATTATATTGATTTGTCCACTTATATATTGACAGATAGACAAGTAAACTTATAATATTTGTAAACTGCCGTGGGCAATGTTACTGTAACAAACTAGCATTCCTACTAACAGAGCAGTACTGATAATTGTAGATGTTTTTATCAGAGAAAAAGACTACGTACATGAAGTTGCGTGTATGGCAAAGAGAAAGTCACTTGTCTTGTTGTGATTAAAAATGGCATTACACCCCGAAAATACAATTTCACCTTTTGATATTACATGGACTACCTTCAAAGTTTTTAATGTCTTCCCATCGCATAGAATGCTACTACAAATGTTGCAAAATGCACTGTGATTATTGCACGTATATATGAAGCATATAAAAGAACTATCTGCGGGTTCCCTAAATTGTCGCGCATTGCAACGCTCATAATGTGGTATTTCCCGTGAGTTATAGTCCGTACGCAAATAATGTACGATGAAATACGGGCAGCAAGTGTGGCAATACTTTGCTTGTTGGTACAGAATAATAATATTACACACAGACACACACACACACACACACACACACACACACACACACACACACACACACTACACATGCATGGTTAAAGTTATGCAAAATTCAAGTTATATTTTCGTACAATATTTCGAGGTAGCAAACTGATTACTAAAGGAATAGATCAAAATGAGATTTGATAAACCATGGACTATTTGACAATCAACAATATTCTGATACAAAATTTCCCATTCGAGTAAAATTAAGGATAATTTTTATTCAATCTGTTTGAAGTTATTTCCTGATATGACAGACGACGCAAGAGAATTCTTAGTCAAAATGATTCCAGACCACATCTGCAGCAAAGGTTAGCCAACTTTTGTACAGGTTCGTCAGTATGATGGTGAATGTTTCGTACGTTGTTTTCGTACGTTTTTAATTTGACAGGCAAAAAATGTAAATACCCCTATTGTATGCAACATACAGGCCTATTACCACAAGTAATGCATTCTGCTATTTTTTCTCATCGACAAGCAAATATATATATATATATATATATATATATATATATATATATATATATATATTAAAGCAGCTGGGTCTTGACACTGTATAGTTTTATTCCGGTATACTTATGCCTCAACAATTCAATATACACAAAATGTGTTCAACATTTCATAAACCACAGTATATACTATTACTTAATTGCAAATTATGAATTTACCATTGAGTCGCATTGATATACATAGCAACAGATCTAGTGTTCTCGGTCTTCTTATTCAACTTGATCATGCGGTTTCGGTTTCCTTTCTGTCTCGATCCATGTACATAATGAGACACTCCTTGTAGGTGGTGCATGTGACGAAGACGCAGAAGAAAGTGAAAACGAGGAGCAACACCAAAAGGAAGGGGATGAAGAGAACGCCCAGTATGAAGACAATGAGTTTGATCCTGAGGATGAGGCGCAATATGAAGAGGACAACTATGTGGAGAAAGATTCTAATGATGAGGAGGATGGGGATAATGGCGATGGAGAATCTGAATGTGAAGACGATGTGGCTGAATGTGATGACTGTGATTCTGTGGATAGGTATGCATCAGGAGACGAGGAACATGGAAATGACAACAATGCAGAGGACTGTGATGAACATGACGTGGACTGTGAAGAAGATCCAGAATATGATGAATATGGGAAGGGCTATGAAGAAAGGACTGAAAAAAACGAGGAGGAATATGAGGAAGAGGAGAATGCGTATGAGGACAATGAACAAGAGGAAAATGAGTTTGAGGAAAATGAAATAGACAACCAGGACTACAATGGTGATTCAGACTGTGCGGAAGAAGCTTCGGATTCCGAAGAAAGCAGTGCTGAAAACTACGATAAATCACAGAAAAGAAATAGGAGTTCAAAATATCGATTCAAATAGCTAATATCTTATCTCGAGCTCACAAATGACCTACACCAGCTTATAAGGAATCTTTCCAACTTTTAAAGGGGACTATGTGTGAGATATTATTCACCAAGGAGTTGGAAGAAAGATAAAATTTCATCAATCTTGTTAATGACACGCCTATGACATCTAGGACTATACATTGAAACCGGAAAGGTGCAGTCATTTTGGCTTCCAAAATATAAGTTCTCTAATAATGCTATAGAGCAGATGTATTTGCTATATACTGAAAACTATATACAGCGTTTTCATTTGGAACTGATTAGTTCATTATTCTGTGGTGACAAATTTGAAATTTCGTTTCGCAATACTATAGAGAGAACTGTTCGTGACTTATTTTATGTGGGAAAAAGACAGCTGAGAAATGTCACTTTTTCTACGATTTGGTGAATTCTTGCAAGAAACGCCCGCCATTGTATGATAATGCCATTTACATTTTGTTATGCAGGGGCGGGGCGAGAATTCTGAACTGTTGGGCATCACAAAGCCACTTAATGTTGTATACTCAAATTGCAAGTTTAAAGGAATACTGAGTTTTTAGGTGTACCCTGTCATCAGGGAGAAATGATACCCTCATATGTATATGCTCTATACTTGTTAAATGAAAACTTCATGACAAGCAGCTATTTTAAATAAACATTGATAGGCTGTGTTTGGAGTTTCCTGATTGTAAGAAACTATTGAAAGGCTACTTCCAATTCCAACCAAAGTTATAATAAACCCCATGACAACTGTACATGTATATGTTTCGCTTTCAATTTCTGGAGAAGTTCTGACAAAAAAAACCTGGATCTACATGCTACATGTTAATATACCCACCAGCACAGAAAAGACGTCACGCGCAGTGATATGCCTGTTTATTTTTCATTTGCCATTCCTGTGTTCTATTTTAGGCGAGAAAAACGCGAAACGAAAGCAAGGTTCCGTGAAGTGCAGGAGTGGAAAGCTACATCGGTTTCGCCCAAGTGGGGCTCTTCAGGAACTGAAAATATAACGGCTGCAGCGATGCACTTCTCGAGACGTGCACTTTTTGAAATGTCTTGTATTGTACGGTGTGACGTTAATAACGTGTGTTGATCCCAGGAGTCATGCGTCAGCTTGGCTTGGCACACGTTATTGGGGAAATGGTCCACCTGTCCAAGATGACAAAGTGTGCCACACGTGCAAATTACACCTGCAGCCTTAGATACACTTGTCCCAAGTATGGGATCGTGCACCTGTAAATCAAAATCTCTACTAGTTCTAATCTAAGTTGTAATTATCGATTTTATCTGTTTGTAAACATAAACTAGTGTAGGACACCAAGGTAAGTTGAAATAGCCAGACCTGTATGAAATTTGGGTAAACTTCTGCTTATCTGCGAACCTTGCATTCTCACAGCTTTCATGGTAGATTGATTGATTCATTTCAAAGCTGCCAGATAGTTGTGTAGGTAAAACCTCTTTGTCAGCAATCACCATCAGAACTTTATTGAGACACATTATACCGTAAAAAGGTACCGACATCTTGTTAACAAACTTCTGGGAAATATTCTTCTTGAACCAGATCAAATAAAATTATTCAACAAACCTATCAGAAACTCAAGGGTGAACACATCTGGGGTCAAGTACCGTCGAGCTTCAATAGATAATATCAGAGCTGGAGAAGTAAGTACACAACAAACACTTGTTTGCTCCGATCCTGCCAAAGTCAACTACATTCAATAGTTTTAACTTTGACGCAATATCGAAAAGGCTGCCTACATAAAATTCGGATACGATTGCCACATGAGGGTATCAGATCTATAGCGCAGTCATGCAGTTATTTTCCAAGCACATTTTGTATTTATTAGGAGCAAAGCTAAATAATTCCATATTAATATTCCTTTAAATAAGTGATTCTATTTCAGCATTAAAAGATCTCTCTGACAAATGTCTCATATTACGCACGTGTAACCTGAGACGCGACATGATATGATGCCACCTCTCGGCATTGATTTCACTTTCGAATGACATCATGCTCCCGCAATAACTAAATATATTGAAGGTTTAAAGTAACTGTTTACTATCGTACACCGTTTCATTTATTCAAACAAAAGGCTGTATGAAAAAGCTTAGGGTTTGATTAAGTTGACAACAACAAAAAAATGATTGATGCAGTTTCTTTAAGTACATTACCGGACGAGAAGCACGACACGTATAGGGTGGCATATTGTGGAGAAGGGGAACATATCTTTAACACAAAAAACTACACAGGCCTACCTCATACCACGCCCTGTTGGTCATACTGTAAACATTATTCAAGAAGTATATACCACCGCAGTCATTAGACGCACGCGCGCGCGCAAAGGCACATTGAAACACACATACACACACTATATAAATATGTAGGTCTGCCTCCTTTATTGTTCTTGTCGCAGTAGTGGGTATTCATCCAGAAACTCTTAGCATGCAGCTACAATACAACATGACATGTTTCTTCTTCCTGTATGATCCTAAAACGACCATACTATTGGACTGAGGCAACAGGTGTTCTTGGCAAATATTATTCTGCCTCTTCTCTGTGACTTTTTTTTTGTAAAAACGACTTGACAATCATACTGATTTACGGTATTTTTTATCGGCAAATTCGAAAACAAAGACGTTTCGTCCGAAGAATGCATGTTTTCATGTTACATATTTTCATAAATGTAGCATTAAAATATGTAATTTACCACATCACATCACCGCCCACCGGTCAGCCTATAGATGATGACGCACATCAAAAGTTGTGATGTGGTAAAAGTCAATCCCTCGATGGGCCCGTTTGCGCCACATAATAAAATCCTGTTGCACAGTTGGTACAGTTAATTTGCCAGAACAAAACCAAGCACACATATGTTTAAAAGAAGGAAGTTTTACGTATATACTTTCCATACACCTTTTAAATTATAGACATCACAGTATTTAGAACATCACAACAAAATAAGGGGTGGTCTATAGTTTTTTCTCCAATCTGTATACGAAGCAAGGTTGTTTACGATGGACAAGAGTTAGTTTTCCTAACTTTTCCTCTTTCTTTTTCTGTTTCTTTTACATATTTTGTTGTTGTGTATTGTATTTGGCAAAATGCCTCCATCTGTAAGTTGAGGTGCAGCAAATAAAGAATCATTCATTCATTCAAAAAGAATCATTCATCGGACTTCGAGTCACAGCCTTTTTAATAATCACTTCGCCATAAGTGGGGGGGGGGATAAGGAGGGGAAGCGCATGCTTATTTGTTCCAATGTCTATTTTCACATTCATGGTGCACCCATTTATACGTAGCTCTGATGAGTCGTGGGCCCAGTAATCATACATTTGACTTGGTTTAGATATTACTTACAACAGAAATTCGAAGTAGGCAAGTGTCGTATAGGCATATTAATAAACCCTTCTCGTGAACGTGAAATGCTTTTAAAGTGAATGTAAATGTAACTGGATTCTTTCAGAAACATATGGCCTTTTCCGAAAAAAAATCCTTTGGACAGTGATACACTTCAAACTTTTGCTGAATATACTGTTCCTGTGCTTTTTCCAAGTGTATATAAAATGGTGCTGCAACAATAATATATATATATACATGTCCTTTTCAAGAGAAGTCATTTAACATTCTTCCCAGAACTCTCTGATTGTTTGCTTCGACATCACAGGGGAAGACTACTGGGTGTACCTGGTCTACAATTTTTTTAAACGCTGCTATAAAATTTTTTTCCTTTCATGGATTTTTGTGTTTTGGATGAGGGTCTTTGTATACTTTTGTCATTTTAACTTCGACTTGAAGACTGCCTGTTGAGTTCCTATAGTTATAGCGTGACAGGGAGGTACCTTGATATGGTATACACTAAATATGTTTGCTTGGTGGTGCCGCTGTCAATTTCTGACAAGAGAATTTTTGGCAGACTTTATGTATAATAATTTTACCTGTCATAGTGGTATGGCTAGATGAGGAATAATCAGTGTAAAGGTAATTACAGACAAAGAAACAAAATATCTTATACCGTATTGGGGATGTACCGTGGACGGGTCTCTGTCTGCCAGCATGTTCACAAATTCGGAATGCTGCAATAACAAAAAGCAAAAACTAAATAGGATTTAAAAGGAAAACAAAAACAACAACAAAAAATCAAAAGAAACAAAATTAACTAAATAAACAAACACCCCCAACAAAAAAATCAAAACAAACAAAATTAACCAAATAAACGCCTCCCTCCCCCCCCCCCCAAAAAAAACTCCATGATTTGGGGGAGAAACTTTCGAACCTTAGTACACAATTCCTTCTCAGTAACGCATACAGTAATCCCCCCAGATCCAAAACGCAGAGAAAGAGTCACTTTCAAAGTCTCTTACCAAGAACCGACGATAGCATTTACTTTGAAAAAAATCTTTCCCTTGACGTTTCTCGTGGAAAAAGAGAGAGTGCGTCTGTGCTGATCATCTTCAGGCGGTATTCTTGGCAAAGACACCACAAAACGCTGAGGTTTAGACTATCAGAAATACCACCACGACTTTTTTGAGGTGACGAATAGATAAGACTCTCAACGAACTGTCATTCTCTCTTCGTATACTAAGATGGCCAACATGTGTGTATGTTGTGTGGACATTACAAAATTTCGGAAACGGTACAAGACGGAAAAGCTATTTACATTACTACAAGAATCTCTCTCGGAAGAAACCTTAATAAAATTCGCCACAGTTACACATGCACATGTACAGCACTTGTTTATGGGATGTCAGTGGCAGCCCGTGGGTACCACCACAGACTTTGCTGTCGTGATTTTTGATGAATCACAGAATAGAAGTCAGCGAAAGAGTGTAAAGAAAATTTAGATAGGACTCCCATTTAGCGTGGGAAAAAAATGAAAGGAAGCTAAGGGCAACCAATTATGGGCAGAAACCGGAAAGATCTAGTCAGCCTCCCCAGGAAGTGAAAGGCAAAAGAAAGAAAACGGAAGAGACCGAAAAGCTGATTATGGATTTGTGGTCCATGCACTCCACCAAATCAGAAAAAAAGAAAGAATGTTGTGACAAGGTTCCGTACACGGACCTCTTATGTTTCTAATTCATATTAACGACATCGTGAATCTTGTCCGATCCAATATAAAATTTTCGCAGATGATACCACTTTGTATTTGAATATTAATGATCACAGAAGTCGAATTTATAGATTCGGATCTTCCATATATTTACCAATGATCCAAAGATTGGCTTGTGACCTACAATGCTTTAAAAACTGATTCTATAACTGTCTCTCATAAAGTAAATGAAGTAAACCATCCTCCTATTTTTTTCAAGGCCATGCGTAACAACATATTTCCCAATACAAACATGTTGGGCTCATAATGCGATCGGATTAAAATGTTGTGATTGGATCCCAGATATTTGTAATAAATCTAGTAAGGCAATTAACACTAGACAAGAAGAGTTGCCTGGAAGCAAATATCTGTGTGTGCCTCCATTATAAGATTAGATTTAAATGCTATAACTTTGGTTTGCGGTATATCAAATGTGCCTTTAGCACAAACCTTTGAATTAAATGGAGAATGGTACCTCAACCTATAATAGCTTTGGAGATATTCAACAATAAAACCCTACAAGTGGCGCTAATTAACATAGATTAAAATGTTACTTTTGTTTGTGGTTCGTTGCAGGCGTCTACAGCAAAAATCTATAAATAGAAGTTGGAAGGGCATCCTCTACCTGTAATAGTTTTGAAGATATTCAACATTTAAACGGTCTAAGTGCCCCTAATTAGCACAAATTAAAATTCTACAACTTTCGTTTGTGGTTCGCTGGATGCCACCACAGCACAAACCTATAAGTAGAATTTGGAATGGCATCTCTACGCATGATAGTTTTGAAGATATTCACTATGTTAACTTTCTTAAGTGCCCCAAATAAGCATAAATTAAAATTCTACAACTGTATATTGTGGTTCATTGGAATCCGCTACAGCATAAACCTATAAATAGATGTTGGAATGGCACCTCTACCTATTATAGATTGGAAGATATTCAAAATTTCAAATGCCCCGAATTTGCATAATATTAAATGCAATCAACTATTTTGATATGAAGGCACGGCTTCATGTATGGATCTATGATCATATCAAGTTTGAAGTTTCTAAGTGTAGTGTTCGAGAAAATTGTCGGACAAAATTGCTGGTAAAAAGGAAGAATCAGAAGAAAGAGAGAAAAAAGACAGAAAGAAAGAAAGAAAAAAGACAGAAAGAAAGAAAGAAAAAAGACGGAAAGAAAAAAGAAAGAAAGAAAGAAGAAGACAGAAAGGAAGGAAGGAAGGAAGGAAGGAAGGAAGGAAGGAAGGAAGGAAGGAAGGAAGGAAGGAAGGAAGGAAGGAACGGAGTGTATTATATGGCTGTCCTGAATGTTCTTTTGAAGAAAATCGAGCAGAAAATTTAGCAGTTCATGAATTTATTTCAGAAACTGGTCCGTTTCCAACCAAGAGGCATCGGCCAATCAAAGGGAAAACCAATCTGACCGTGTTTTCTACTATGGCTTGCCAGTGGAATATATTTCTTGATAAAATTTCAACGGCTTTTCGTTGCCCCATTATCTGTCCCGTTATTGTGCTTGTGATGTAATGCGTGTCGGGAGTGTTTTGTTCTGTCCCGTATGTTGTACTTTTCCCGCAGGAGGGATGTGGATAAGGTTTTGCCTTTTTACCGCAATTGCTTACATGTTTGCGATATGTGCCGTGTATGATGTATATGATCAAAAAAATATATTTAAACCAATACCAACGGATGTTAGGGGCTAACAGACTAACATTACTTAAAGAGATATTTTAAAACTGAATTTTAGAGAAAGGAAGAAAAGAAAGGAATAAAAGTAGTGTACAATACCTTATCCTGATCTCTGTTAGTTACTGATTAATGTTTTTATTATGTTCGTTAACACTTTTATTGATCTTTTATTATTTAATGTTTTGTCTCGTTCGCTGTACATCCATGTGGGGCTTGGTCTTTGGAAACCAGTACGAGTACTGTTGGATTTTCCTGTATAAATAAAGGCTACTTTGCTTTACTTTTAGTGTCAGGCGAGTCAAGATCTTTGCTCGGTGTGTCGTTCGTTCAGAGCGTGTGGAGGAATCAGGAATAATTTTATTCAATCAAAATACAGTATATTTCAACCTTATCAGCTTATATAGTATAACAATAAACAATATATTGATCCAGGAGACTCGTATTAAGGTAATTACTTTACTTCTATCATACAAGCCACCCACGATGTCATTTGAAACAATAGTATTTGTTCAAATTATTAGTATTATTGTGCATACAACATAATTAGTTCACTGCAGAGTATTAAGACATTATCAAGAATCAAGCTACTTGATCAACAGTTACAAATATGACAATTAAATACATGACAATCAGTTTCATAGTTTTTGACGTATTGTGTTTAATATGCTCAGAAACCTTGGATACTATGTGTGATTATTTTTTACAATTTCAAGCGTTTCATTTAATATGTGAATTAATTCATATCGGATACATTCTTTTGCAAAGGTGAGATTGACAAGTGTTACAAATATTTTGTTTCTTCCTCTGGTGTCGTAATTGTGTATGAGTGACATTTGGAATAAATGTAAATTATTGAAAAAAATCGGTAGTTGACTGTGAGTTAGTTTGTAATAGAATTTTAGGAGTTGAAGTTTATATATATCTTCTATCTTCAATTATTTTAAATATTTAAAAATAGGTTCAGTGTGTGCATTACATTTACTGGAATTAATTAGTCGTACTGCCCTTTTATGCACACGAGTTAATCTATCAAATTGATGTCCCCATGTAAGAAGGCAGTTATTGATATGCTGTACTATCGGTGAATTAAATATTGTTAACAAAGTTTGTTTTGGAAGGTAGTTTTTAAACTTTACCCATAATTCCTACTATTTGAGAAACTCTGGATGAGATTTCTGTAAATTTTTTTTCCAATTCATATGTTTGTCTAAAATAAGCTCAAGAAAATTAAATTCATCAACACAATCTATTTTTACTGCGTCAATTTCAAGGGATGTTATGGCTACTTGCGTTTGCGGAGTATAAAAAAGCACATATTTAGTTTTATTTTTATATAGTGATAGATTATTAACTTTCAACCAGATATTTATATTGTTTAGCTCACGATTTATGTTTTCAGAATTTACTTCGTTGTGTTTTTGGTCTTTGAAGGTACTTAAAGTACTACTCAATGTAAAGGAAAACTGTTGATCTGGAACAACTCTGGATCTGTTGGCTCAAGATTCGCCCAACTAGCAGGTCAATAAAACGTCTTATTGTGTGGAGTTTAAGTCTCAAAAAATTAAAATTCAAGTGAACGTGATTTCTCAAAATGATTAACTCATTTCAATTACAGATATAATTGCCCTGTAATTTGTTTCCTTACTATAAATTCCAGGCGCTTAGAACACCAAAATATCAACATGTTATTACATTTCGGCTGTAAGAACTAAGAAAAAGGTTTAAGAAATCTACATATAGATATGCCCCTAAAGAAATATGCGAGGTCTTAATCGAGGCTATAAGGATAGAATCTGATTAACTATAAAGTTTCATGATCCCAGCTGATATGGTTCTTCTGAAATCGCGCACAAGAAGAACGGACACACGGACGGCCGCTCGGATTCACATACAGACGCAGGCGATAGCAATACCCCCCGCCTGTATGAGCCGAGGGGTAAAAAAACGAATAAGGAAACGTAGTGGGGCATGGACACGTTAAATCATACTTTACTCCGCGTCCAATACAAACAGTATAGGAAAATTAAGAAACTTGTTGTCTCCAAGAATATATTCTGTATTTGATCATACTATGCGAAATTACGCGACGAGCTAGATGGTGACATAAATCCAAAGAAGAAGTCCATGGCCCTAGTGACCTAAGGGCAATGATATTACGTGGAATTCTAGATTTGGACATTGTCTTTATATCCTATAAATTTGGCAAGTCTAATCCAATTACTTTCTAAGATGTGAAATTTTATATCCTAAAACACATTTTGGCTCATAATTTCCGTCAAATTATAGGTGATGCTACTAGTATCATTGGCAACTTAGACTTTGACCTTCCCCACAATCCCACCTAATGTGGTGAAGGTCGGCCAAAAATTGAAGATGCTAGAGTGTTCACAAGATTTTCATATTTTGACCCCTATATTGCACAATATTGTAGATGGCGCCACCAAAATCAAAATGAACCGAGATTTTCATACACCCCATAAGTCACGAAAGCTACATTGGGCTCACTTGAAAACTGTGGACAGTATTGTCGTCACAAGATTTTCACATTTTGACCTGTATATTACATAACACTATAGCTGGCGCCCCCAACATTGATATAGAGAAAGATTTTTGTACACTTTATAACTACCAAACGTCATATGGGCCTATCTAAAAAAAACTGGGGGTGCAGAGCATTCACGAGATGACCCCTATATTCAAACTGGCCATTTGATCTTGACATTCAAAACTCGGATTTTAAAATTACTACGTTCAAAATATGCGCCCTACATCCAGCTATCCATATGTAGTCTGTTTGTGCAAATAGGGTAATACTTTTTGAGTCATTGACGAAAAACAATGAACTTGGACAGTCATCAATTTCCATAATTACTGAGTCACAGTGACCCAAAAAGTAGGTCACCAAGTACAGTCGTATGTACCATGTAATCAAGTGCAATTTTGATCTGGAGGCTCAATTCTCTTTGCCATTGATGTTCAAGCTACATCTTGCCTGCGAAGCGGCATTGATCCCCCTGCCAAGTGCAGCAGACCCTAATGTAAAATTCAGAAACAAAAACATTCGAGTCTGCCACGCAGGCAAAGCTACACCCCGCCATTACAAAATCACCTTTTCAACTTTACAGGCATGGGGACCTCACAAAAGCAAGTCAGTCACTGATATTACATAATGTTCTATCTTTAGCCATGGCCTATATATCCTAGAAATGTAGCAAGTCTGGTCCAATTACTTTTCTAAATATGGAATTTAACATCTTAAAACACATTTTGGCTCATAATTTCCGCCAAATTATAGGTGGCGCCACTAGTATCTTAAGCAACGTATTATTAACATATCTATTTTCTTTGGATTGCCTAATAGTACACAAAGACTAATCAAGAGGCTCTCCAGTACATAAAAGGACGCACAGGAATATATGCAATACACACTGGACGAGAACAGAAGACTAAATTCAAGGCTTGTACACGAATAGTGCAATTGATCCCAAATAATGAAGACTTAAAATTAGATCATACACCAAATTAGTAAATAAAACGTCTAGATTCTGATAAGAATGTCTGAACAGCCTCAAAGATAAATACATTATCAGTGTCTGGCAGATCCTCACTACCTTTCAAGAGAATACTTAATAAAATGTCACTAGAGCACTGAACTATTAGAGTCGGATTTACACCTGGAGCGAGTAAGTGACACACAGTGTTCAGTAGACGGACCCTTTGCACACTGAACTTGGGGCAGAACAAAAGGTAATGTTTTGTATCTTCAGTAGTATGAGAGCATGCACACGTTGAGGCTGGAAGGATATTGACATGATGTAGATGGGCATTTAAAACAGAGACGTTAAGACGTAGCTGCGTGTGGCATATGTTTAGGAAACGACTTCCATGTTTAAAGTATGTGGGCTTTTTGTCAACACTTAAGAGTAATAGATTTAATTTAGATTTAAACTGCGGCAGGGAATTGGTGAAAGGAGCATCAACCGGGAGGGTATTCCATAATTTGATAGCAGAAGGGAGAAATGAATCGCCGAAGCGATTGGTGGTGAACCTAATTTGGCGTAATTCAGTGCGATTTCTCAAAAGGCGTCCAGTAGTGAATGCAACGTCACGAGGAACGAGATCGTGTAGGTATTGTGGAGTCAACCTATTGTACATTTTAAAGAAAAGAATAAGTTTAAAGTATTTGCTCCGATTTGCCAGAGTTTGCCATTCAAGCTCTTCGAGAAGTAAGACACGTGGAGTGTACCTCGTTGCGCCAAGGCAGATCCTGGCTGCCTCATACTGCACAGCTTCTACAGATTGTGACAGGTTTTCAGTGCAATTGTCAAACAGGACACACCCATATTCGAGGATAGGACGAATCATTGTACTATACACCCGTATGACTGTCTGGCGGGAGAGTTTATATTTGAGTCTGCGTAAAAGAGCAAGCCGTTGGCTGGCTTTATTAACAATACGTGTTGTATGCTGGTGCCATGACAAATTACTTGAGAGTGTAACTCCAAGGTGAGTATGTAGAGTGGCCTCAGGTATCGGTGTGTTTCCAAGAAGTGGGGGAGGATGATCTGGCTTATGTCGTTTAGCTGAGGAGGTCATTGAGATGGATTTCATGGCATTAAATGCCATACGCCAGAGCTTGCCCCAACGATGAATTTGTGTAAGATTATGATTAAGGCTTTCAGCTGTGGCCATTGGTTCGTGGACAATTTCAAGAATACTGGTATCATCCGCGAATAAACGGATGTCACAGGTGTTGTTGACAGTGATGTCGTTAATGTAAACGAGGAAAAGTAGGGGACCAAGGATCGAGCCTTAGGGCACTCCAGCCTCTATTGGGAGCCAAGGTGAGGTCTGTCCTCCAATAGTAACACGTTGAAGTCGTTTTGAGAGATAGCTTTCTATGAATAGTAACAGAGGATAGACTTTGATCTTCCCAGCAATCTCACCTAATTTTGTGAAGATCTGTCAAAAATTAAAGATGCTAGAGTTTTCACAATATTTTTATATTTTAACCCGTGTATTATATTTATTATGTAGGTAGCGCCACGACTATCGAAAGGGGCTTAAATTTTCATACACCCTACACATAACTTGAAAACTGTGGACGGTATCGCGCTGACGAGAAGTTTGCGGACAGACAGACATGAGCGATCACATGAGCTCTGCTACCTTTCGTCAGCAGACCTAAGAATGGTAGGCTTACAAAGTTTGTTTGCGGGAACAAACTTTTCTTATCTATTCCACCCTTTGTGGAAATGAACAAGTCACTAATAATTGGCAGAAAGCTGAAATTTTAACACTGATTTTGTGAAACAAATCCAGCTCCCCAACAATGTAAATTCTTCACCCCCGCCTACTTCCAAATACAGAACCGACAAAATGTATGTTTCAAGTAACGGACAACGAAAACGTGTCATCAAGATACTCTCTTCTCTGTAGAGCAGTTCCGCAACTGGGCCCAACATGATTGGAAATTATCTTTTGACCAGACATACCTTCAACGAAAGGGTTGACAGAAGGATCCGCCAGGAAAAAAATCTGCCATTTACTCAAATTAGGTCATGATGACATCAAAATCTAATAATCTAATCTTGCCTGACAAGATAAGCATATTGCCAAATTGAAACAAAATACATGGAGGCATTCTGTAGATATACCCTGGTAACGAGAATGTGCACATCCGGACGGACGGACAACCCCAAAACATAAAGGATCTCCCCACCCCCACCCCCATGGGACGGACACTTAAAAATACAGTAGCAGCAATTTTCAAACGCCTCACAAAGATATCTAATTTCTTCCTTCGAACCTCTACTTTCCCCAATAGTTGCAAGAGATAAAATTTTTGTCCTATATTTAAAAAGTCCGATAGGCAATCGAATCGGCCTATCTCTCCATTATGTAACGTAACAGAAGTTCTAGAACGCTTGGTATTTAATAGTTTTACGAAGATCTTGTGGGGAGCGAATTGTTGACCAAATGCAACTCTGGGTTCACAAAATAGATTCAACCATTAACCAGTCGTTGAGTATTGTCCACAAAATTTACAATGGTCTTGAATTGAATTAAGAAGCTAGAATAGTCTTTTGTGGCATATCGAAAGCGTTCAATAAAGTTTGGCATGAGGGTCTACTGTTAAAATTGCGATAGCTAGGTTTTGAGTCTTCTGTGGTCCTTTGGTTGTTAATTTATTTATCCTGCAGACAATAGCGCGTTGTTTTACAGGGCTAGTATTCATATTGACTCCGTGGGAAAGCAGAATAAGGCGCTTAAATCACAATCGTAACCTCATTCATAATTGGTGAAAACTCTAGCGTGTTTCCTTCAATGCAAGGAAGTCCATAAGAATCTCCCACCACTATTGCTGCGAGAAGATGCAATTCCTGAACCTTCTTCTCACACTCATTTGGGTATAATTTTGTGTTCGGATTCAGGCTGGAAAACTCATTTTGAATGCGCCATTGGCTTAAACATGTTATTTGTAAAAACAATCGGCTAACAGGGCACAATATCTATATCAAGACCTTTTGTACATGAATTGACAATACAACAAAAAGTGGATAACATCTTGATAACAAAGGAAGAACGCACAGGACATAACAAATATGATGAGAAAGGAGGAGAGAATAAGGAAATGAATGGGCGTTATTCCCGTAACTACATGGATATCTAGTTGGAAGTACCAACTGCAAGTAAAAATATAGATGAAATATCCCTGCAAAATTTTTCCCTTGTGACTGCATCATTAGTAAGACATGCAAACGTTTAGCTTTACACAAAAGGTTAAAATATAAACTATCATGAAATGCCATTAAATACTAAAATGCATCTCTTTATGGTGCGTCCAATTCTTAAGTATAGGTGCACTATTTTTGATAATTGTGGCACAGGCTTGTCAAACCGGTTTTATGTGAAGCGGCCAGAATATGCACTGGCGCCCTCCGTCACACTTACGCCCCGGGACAAACGTCTCTTCGAACTGGGCTGGCCTAAATTGAGTAGCTGACGTCAATACTTTAAACTTGTTACGTTCTATAAAATGTTTCATAACATGCTCTCCCTATATCCTGGGGCTCGTTTCAACTGCCCCAATAACCCGGTACATTCGAAATAATTCAAACTTAAGGCACGTCAGATGTCGAACAAATCGCTTTAATTTTTCTTTTGTCCCTTCTACAAATCGTCTCTGGAATAACTCACCTCCAGACATACGTAACTCTACGCAAATTTCCAAGTTTGAATTGCATTTGAAACAAGCTCTACTAGCAGGCAATAAAGCACCACTCTTCTATTCTTGTGGTCACCGCTTCGCAAACATATTTCAGACTCAGTTGCACATGGGCTTTACGCATATAATTCAGAGAGTCCACCTCTCACTTTCTCGTATACTGCCCGCATTCCATACCCAAAGTCATACTTTGCTCAACGGTATCAGAGATCTAATAGCAAAAGGACTCCACGCTTTTTAGGGTACATCTGGCTCCTAGACAACTACACATTATGGAATAAATAAACTCAGCTGGCACTAAAGCCCGAGTGTATTAATGACCAGCTCACACTTTCAATATTGGTGTCCATTAAATTTATGACAATGGATATTCATATTGGCAAGGAGTCGGCAGTATTATAATTTTGAATACAGGGGACAGTGTTGACAGTCCTGGACTCCCACTGCGCACATTGCATTTTATGCACCATGTAACATTTGCTTCTGCGAGTCGCATATTTTGGATAAAAGCAGAGGAACCTCAAAGATGCATATTATACATATATTCTGGACTCCCCCTGAGCACCTTGCATTTTATGCATTATACAACATTTGTATATTTGTGTCCCGTATTTTGGATAAAAGCAGTGAAACATTAAAGATGCATTATATATATTTATATGTATATGTATATATGTATGTATATGTATATATATATATGTGTGTGTGTGTGTGTGTGTGTGTGTGTGTGTGTGTACTCAAGTCCCCAGTCAACGGAATTTGGAGAAGCGGTGTGTAGCTTTGCGTTTAATGCAAGTTCTGAAAATCAATTTTCATATGTTTTACTGGAGCTTAAGCTCACATGCACTGCACTTTGGATGGTCGGTCTCCCAGTGGTATATTAGTGAAAAAGAAGACAGATGCATGTTTCAATATTTCCATCAACGGGCTGTTACATTAGACATGTCACCACCCCCACCACATCGTCAACAATTTATTCTGATTTTTAAGTATGCTGATTGAATGTCAGTTTGACCAACTATTAATTTCATCCACAACTTTCTTGTATGAGCAGATTCTGGCGAAGCCCTTCAAGTTGAATAAGGCACTATCGTGTTCAGTTTGTCCGTCTGCTGCGCATGCGTCTTCCACAAGGGTCACCAGGAATCCCAAATCTGCGGCGTCTCTCACAGCGGATTCTACACACTGGTTTGTAACAATACCCGTCACGACCAGCTGTGTAACTCCTGAATAGTAGGAAAACAGAAAAGGTGTAAATGAGCTCTTCTGGTTACCAACCAAAAAAGGAAACTTGTGAATAAGAAATGGTTAATTGAGTAAGTGCCCAGTGAATAGTTTAAGATTTGGTCGCGAATGGTCCTGAACCAGTCGTATTAAAATGTAGCGGGTCACGTGTCTGTGAATCCACCATGATTTGAACAGAATGTGTGTCACGTTCGTTTCCCAGTCGTAACGGTTTAGTCTTAATTTGCCCTTGTATTCAAGTCGTTGTACCGTAAAAGTGTATAGTATTGTATTTGGGATAAAATTGACATATCCATGCCCTTGCATTTAACAGTGAACGTTGTTTTTTTATTATTTTTTCTGGACACTTTATTCTTAATCACAATAGTTCAGCTTCAAATTTTATTCTACTAAATGTAATGTTGTATTTTCTAGTTTTACCAATAATAAGGTGATATCATAATTGCAAATTTGCAACCATATGCCACCGTTCATTTTAGTCTGCCCCTTGGGACAAAAGTGAACAGACATGACATTTTCCTACATGTTGGAGCCAGAACGTGCAGGGTATTTATAAGCAACCATCACGTATACATGACGTCATGACGTACCCTTATCATAAAAGATTTGAAATTTTCATTTGTGCGAATCGTTTTCATGGCTAAAGTGAATCATTTTGTGAGAACGTTTTAAGAGAGCTTGTTCCAAATCTTTCGTTCCCCGTTATACCAACAGTAACATTGCATTGCACCAAAATACTAGTATACTCATTATTAGTTCATTTCAGTTAAACAAAATAACGCCGAATATGTTTGTTTACACAGATAATCAATATATATAATAATTATACGTATCGTTTAATGTCGGAAGTTTCGGAATACGTTCAGTTTCACAAAAGATGATGGCGGACCCATCTTGCATTTTTTTCCTTCAATTACAGTCTTTCCCTTCAAAACAAATTTAGGGAACTATAACTTATGTCGTGAAATAGCCATTCTTTGTCTGGATCAGTGTTTCCGTTTGGAAATTTTTTAGGGGTCATAAGAAAGGAAATTTATGGGAGAAGACGACATTTTCACCAGTTTTACATGTAAATAAACAAGATTTGTTACCCTTTAGAATTTTTTCCGATGTTAATTCAAGTTCTCAAAGGGTAATATACCCCTATTTAGGGGTTAACGGAAACAAGGTAGAACACAACTGTTCAAACGTCACATCCTCTCATGTGAAAGCTGTCATCCAATGTCTAAGTGGATCATCTATAAATATCCATCAGGCGCAATGGATGACACCAGATGTCTCACTAGAACAATGTCTGATTGTGCAATTCCTGGTTATGCCACGTTGTATTATGGTCTGTTGCTACAGTATTAAACAAGAGGGCTGTGTGAACAGCCCATGCTCAGCTGACCTAGAGATTCATCACACTTGGGGTTCTGTGAAGTAATAAGAACTGTTAGGTCGACCCTTATCATAGGTACATCCCTACCAAGTTAGCACACATCTGGCAAAAATTACTTAAGTTCTAACCATTACAAGAAATTCCCATATTAAACTTTCCTATTTAAAGTTTTTTAAAGATACCCCCCCCCCCAAAAAAATGATATAAAATCAAAAAATCACCCGAGCATAACCATTTGAACAAACATGGTAGATACCTACCCAAGGTATACTGCACTGAGTTTGAAGTTAATCTAAATCACAGTTTCTTCGGAGAAGTCCAAAACGTGAATTAGCATTAGAATGCACATTGACTTACATAGTAATCAATAGGAAAGGTGTATTTACCGATAGTACCCTAATTGAAATAACCGTTAAAAATCAGGAATCCACAGCAGTGCCACCTAGTGAACAACTTTGTTTGAACATATCCACAAAGTAGTTTCAGCTTAATGTGAGAGACGGTTCTGGAGAAGAAGTTGAAAAAAGTGAAAACACACCGAAAAAAAATCATGACAAATTAGAAAAAATTGCAGCGCTGCCTGGTAGATAAATTAAGAACTAGGAGTCCCTAGACGTGTTCCTCTGTGATATCAAAGCAATTGGGTAAGCAGTTATGGAGAAGATTTTTGAAGACCACCCCCACCCCCCACCCCCCCCCAAAAAAGGAACAAGAAGACAAATATCCACCCAAGGTACATTGCCATCATGTTTGAAGTGAATCTGGATGACAGCTTCACAAAAGAAGTCGAAATTTGAGTGAGCATTGGAATGCCCATTGATTTATATAGCACTACATAAGAAAGCTGCATTTACTGATCAGTAACTAAATTGAACAAATCGTTATAAATCAGGTATCAACAGCAGTGCCAGCTAGTGTAAAACTTTGACCCTGCCACAAGAAACATATTCATGAAGTTTTAGCTTAATCTGCGTGACAGTTCAGAAGTCGAAAATAACAAAAGAAAAAAAAACCCACAAAAATTCATACAAAAATTGAAAAAAAAATTGCAGCGCCACCTGTTGAACAAATTAAGATCTTGCGGCCTCCAGAAATGTCCCCATGCAATTACAAAGCCATTTGCCACGCAGTTTCCGAGAAGAAGAATTTTTAAGATTTTCCCCCCAAAATGAACCAAAAAAAAAATCATAAAAAATATTAAAAAAATTTAACAAACTTGGTGGAGACTAACCTAAGGCACATCCCTACCAAGTTTAAAGTGAATCTTGGAGATGGTTTTTGCAATGAAGTTGAAATTGTGAATCGTGGACAGAGAACGACTGACGGACTGATGACGGACGGACTATAGAGTCTCACAAAAGCTCAGTTGACAGACAAGTCAGCTTAGCTAGAAAAAACGTGGTCCATTGCGACAGTAATCCAGAGAATTCAACCCAAAAGAATTAATGTCGCACTCAGGACGTTAATGAATCACACCTAGAAATAACATTGAATATGTTTGTTAAGAAATATTGATGACAAGGCATATTCATTAAATCGGTATATATTTATCTAGCAAGACAAAATGGTGCCTACTTGTTGGTTTCAGTTACATAATTACATTTGGTGAGCATACGATTAAATATTTACATTTAAGATTGACACATTATTTTGTACCTTATAAATATATGCGAAACATAAACTGGCTGTTAATTCCACAACCACCCTTATATTTACAAACAAGTCCATATGTATACAGCTTTACTTGGGATGTCTTATTCAATTACATGTGTACACATGTAATCAATCAGCTGCATAACTAAAAATACTGTGGCACTTACCCAGATTCCTCAAAACGTACTCAATATTAGTGCTGCAAAATACACTGCAAGAGGTTTTAGGAATCAATATTTCATCTTCTTGTGGTGTTAATTCGTCTATGATTTCTGCATCTGGTGAACCTTTTGGAACATTGAATCCCGTGATTTTATAGTCTAGACTTTGATCTCGCCCATCTTTAGTCAGGCTCTCAATGTAAGTATAAATAATGTCTATTCCTTTGGTTTTCCTGCAAGTTGCAAGCAAGCTTTGGAGGTTTGGCACAACTGTCTTGTAGATACGATCCAGGAAGTACTTGTATTTTTCTGGTGGGTTTCCTGCCGATACATCTTTCAGAAGGCCCCGTCCTGGCAAAGCACAATATTTTTGAAGGTCAATGACCAGTAATGCCGCTTTGCCACACTCCAGTGGTACCTCCCGTGTCGTCAGCCATGACGTCATCTTCGTAAACTCTATTGTGAGACGAAAAAAGTACATTGTATCATGTAAATTGCGATTTTTTTGGGGGGGGGGGGCTTTTATTCACTAATATTTTGTGCAGTATCTGTGGTAATCTTGTTTAGACCAGTTCTTCTCAAATGTCCCAATATTTTTTCAACTCTAGAGGTACTTCTCCTGACAGCTAAGGGTGGTCATTGTGTAATTTCTGCTACTTTGCGTTTTTAAATATAAAAGAGAACCCGCATATGCCAAACATATCTGCGAAGTTGTCATTGGCCCGACGAAATAGGTCCCAGGTTTCTGAAAGGAGCCGCCGCTTCCATATCTGCAAACCATTCGCTAAACTTTTCAATTTATCTTTGCCCTCCAGTGCCCCCCCCCCCCCAACGAAAAGAGCAAATATGACTCTCTTGCATAAAAAACGGCGACGAAAAATTATGTAATAATTACAGGCCAACTTCCCCATTAAGTTATGCAGGCAAAGTGATGAAAAAGTATCTTCAACACGGCTTTAATTTTTAGGGGTAATTTTATTACGACGGCAAACCCATCGGGTTTCATTCCCGGAGATTCTACAGTAAATCATCCGTTAATGCTTTACTGCCAACAATGTGTAGGAATTGAGGAACCAAAAGAAGTCAAGCTTTTTTTTTGTATCAGTAAGGCCTTTGATGCGCTGTGGCACAAGGATTTATCACATAAGATGGATAAGAATGGTATCAAGGTGGAATTTAGTCTCCAGGTTCCATGAGTATCTTTAAGATAGAAACCAGCCAGTGATCATCAAAGGACAATCGTGTGATTTGGATGATATGTCCACCTGCGTTCCCCTGGGTTCCGTTCTTGGGCTTTTTACGTGTTTTGTTTATATTAACGATATTGTTGATATTGTACACTTTCAACTTTTTGCAGACGACACGTCTTTGCGGCTAACCATATAATATTTTGTCGTTGCAGCTGCTACTATTAATGCAGATCTAACATCCATTGATGCGTAGCCTAATGGCTGGCTTGTAACCTTCAACGCATTGAAAACTGAATCTATATTTATTAAGAGTGGCTGGTAGCCTTTAATACATTGAAAATTGAAGTATGCTTTCCTCTCGTATACAGCAACATACACATCATCCACCACTAATCTTGCAAGCTCATCTTCTTCAAAATGTGGAAAACCACAGACATTTAAGAGTAATGTTTCGGTCGGACTTACAGGGGATAAAGGCAACTAGGCAATTAATCATATTACAATCATTGTAATATCGGTTGAATCGCGAAAATCTGGAAGTAATTTACATATATCATTTATGAGGCCCTTACTTGTATATGCAAGCGTGGCCTGGGATGGCTGTCCCCGCTGAAACCATGCAAGATAAGAAAAGATTCAGCTTGCTGCTGCGCATACAGTCACAGATACAATGATATCAACTTCTGCAAACTTTACAAAGCAGTTGGCTTAGGAACTTTGGCCAAACGTCGTGAGCAACCAAAGACGGTTCACATGTACGGTCATCGCTTACTGCCGTCAAAGATATTACGTTGGGAACTGGACATTATCTGTCCTTGACACTATTCTTAGAATGGGCAGCAGCTAGCTTGAAAATCAACACCTACATAAAACAGGTCACTGATCATGAGGTGTGGTCGATTCTCCTTTTCGAAACTGTGGTCCGGCAGTCGAAGATGCCTCGCACAACTTTATCGTATGTTTGCGATACGGATTATTTCGAGATATTTCACAGTCTTCTATTATAATCGTTGTTCCATTTAGTTTATGAACCGTTTTATATGGAGCCAGATATTGTGACGACTCTAAACCATTTTTTTTTCAGTTCCAGCAATATATCATTTACACTAAACGTTTCGTTACAAGGATACTACCTCCACTGGCTGTAATCACACCTGCAACACATTTACAACAAAACTGATCCATTGTTATTAATAGTTTTTGATATATCTATAGTCCACTATCTGTCTCACCCATGTCTTCCTGTCTTTCTTTCTTCGTGTTTAAAATCAATTACAGCGTATGCCCTCACTATTTTCTGTCTCAGCAGTGGCATGATCCGTACTTTCTAATGTGTTGTCCTGCACGCTTGACTCTATACTGCGAGAAGGATTTGCATAGCCCAAGACATTGATCTTTTTCCTAATTGCTAATATATATGTTTAAAACAAAAACAGTTGTGTTGTTTTATATTTCATAAATTTTGATTGTTACAAATCATGCTTCTTGTCTTATATTGTATTAATATATGAATTGTCTATTTCAATACACGTTGTAACTGTTGTTTGCATTATGCACCAAGTGGAATTAAAGTCCTCATGCCATTAGTTTTACCAACATACGTATGCAAGTCATCCTGAATATATTTTGTGACAAAAGTTACAATAAATGCAAAATACCCCCCCCCCCCCTTTCCCACCAAATGACGTGACCGAGCAAGCACGTTCATAGAAATGTATCTTTCAGAATGTGGACAGTTTGAAATATAGGAAGAGTATTATTGGCCAAAATGTTATTTTGTTACTTTTACTCTATTGTGAAAATGGTCGTTTTATCTTAAAGGGGGTTTGCATGTGAAAAGTTTAAACCTGGCATTTCACAAAAAATTCGATCAGTTACAGAATTTAAAGATTGAATTTTAAGTTTCCAACTGATAACAGAATATTAGTTACATGTGCCTGCCGTCACCCCATTACATGACTGCATCTTCCGGTGTCATCCGATAACAGTACTATGGCTCTGAATGATACAAAATTAAACCATATGTTTCATGAGTTTTTTGGTGTGCAATGGACCGAAAGTGTTTAGACTGTTAACCATATGGGTGAGTTAGACTTTGTACCATACAATATGTAGCCAGATCCTAGGTGTGTACTTTACAGTATTGTTGTGTTCCCAAAGTGGTGCTATTATGCAGAAATGTTGATCAGCTAGTGTGAACATCATATATCATGCAGATAATTCTAGTCTGGTTTTACAATCCCACTTATATCTCCATATGAATCATATTTACTATCTGTGAAACTATTTTATTTTTGTACGACAAATATGTCAGAGATATAATCTATCTTTGCGTCAATAAAACCATTACTTACTTATATACCCCTCCCTCTTCCGTACACTGGACTCCAGTCTGGGCAAACGTGCCTATAAATTATTTATCACTATGTGGCCAAGGACGCACGGATCCCAAATTAGAATATCAATAGCAGAATCTATAGTTTGTGTCGAATAAGCAAAGATTCTATTTCTATGCTATAAGCCCACGGATATATGCCTACATAGTAATTAAAGCGCTGAATAAGCAAAGATTCTATTTCTATGCTATAAGCCCACGGATATATGCCTACATAGTAATTAAAGCGCTGAATTTGTGATCAAACCTGCAATTCGTGTCACGCTGGGATCTAGGTTACATGGAACAGACAACTGTGCCAACAGAGGTCGTGTCGCGCTTTCTCCGCCCGGCCAC
>OZ026614.1:68592123-68712123 GCA_964020975.1 Hermodice carunculata | reverse complement strand
ATGCTTAACTCTTTGCTCCAGTGATACTTGTCGGTGCGAAGAAAAGCTCCAGTACAAGCTCCTTTAAAGGAGTGGATCTATTTCCATTGATGTGTTAGATTTACATTTCACCCGGCTTGAATTTAAGTATATGGATAAATTGATGAAAAAGGACTTTCAAATGGCTACAAATTATCAAACATAGCAAGATATATTGATGACATTGCTTGTATAAAAGTACAAAATTTCAATGAAATTGCTAAAGAAATTTACCCAAAAGATATCCCTTTGGATGGTAACAACTTAGATGATTCAGACATGTGTATTTTGGACTTGGATATTCAGGTCACTAATGACAGGTTTTGTATTAAAGTCTATCACAAAATTGATGCGTTTAACTTTGAAGTAGTTAATTATCCTTTCCCGGACAGTAATATTTCGGAAACTATTGGATATAATACGTTTTTGTCACAGATTTTGAGATTTGGTCGTATTTGTTCTAAATTTCAGGACTTTGCATCTAGAACCAAATTTATTTACAATAAGCTTGAGTCAAGAGGATTCAAAGATGTACTTTTGATCAAATATTTCTGCAAATTTTGCTGTAAATATCCCGAGATGGTTAGAAAGTTTGGCTTCAATAATTTTAGAGATTTTTTACCTTCCTGTTTTGCAACTAAATTTTATTTTTTGACATTATTCTGTTTTAATGTTCACCTTTCAAACATTTTAGGCTAGCTTGTTTTCTGTTAGGTTAAACCCCCAGAGGCTATCGTTAGCAAGTAGCGGCCTACGACAGTTACAAGCTTGCCTAATTGTACTTGATATCTTGTTAAGAAATATTATATTTTTAATGCATTTTCTTGACTTAAATACAAATGATTTTCATTCTTTTTCTGACTTGCCATATGATTTTGCTGTTAATATCCAACGATTATTAGGAAGTTTGGATACAATAATTTACAGTTTTTAGACTTGTCTGTTTTGCTACTTAACTTTATCTTTGGCATCTTTCTGTTTTAATATTCACTTTCAGACATTTTAGGCTTACATGTTTTCTGTCAGGTTAACCCCCCCCCCCCCCTCCCCGGGGCTATCGGTAGGAAGCAGCGGCCTACGACAGTTCCATGACAGTTTGCCTAATTGTACTTAAAAATCCTGTTTAGAAAAAATTGTTTTGATAACATGTTTTTGGCATAAATGCTAATGACTTTCATTCATTTCTGACATGCCTAAAGCACATTTACTCAATATCAAAAAATTACTAAAAATTGACAGTATTTTCTCAAATGTCACAAACCTGACACATAACATTGATACATTGACTCAGGGTTGGCAGTGAAATAGAGTTTAATTTTTTGAGGGTGAGGTGTCATCATGGAGTTTGTTTTACATTTCTGGTGCATGATGTACATTGTTGCAGTCCTTTTTAGGATTTCCCTTGGTTTGTGCAGGTGGTCTAGCTGCAACTGTTTATTTTACAATCACTGGGACTGAATATAATGCCCCAGCTTGTCTCCACTTCAGTTAAACACTGGAGGGTGGTTTAACTATGATAAGCTGTCCAGCTAGAAAGGGTACATATTGGTTCAGGGGTAAGTCAAATTGTTCTTATCTGAACCTCTACTATACAAATTTAGTAATTACGGTTTGTTTGTTTGACAGGTATTCTTCTTTCATAATGAAGCTCTGAATTTATAAGCAAAACTCCACGTATTTAACTAATTCATCATTTGCCACGTTCATATTTATTCATTATTATATGGGTTGTCTTTGCTGAATACTTAGCTTAGACACGGAGCCGCTACTCAGAGAGACATGTACGGGTAATAGGCTCCGAAACATGTTGAGTAGTTACCCGCTGAAGACCCTTTAATTTATTTGGGCTAATACAGCCTATGTTAAAATTTCACAGAGGAACTATAGAGAAGAACATGCGCAATATGGACAATAGTACTTCCATATGTATAAAGGTTTGACAGGGACAGGTTAGCTTATGGAGAGTAAAGAGTTCGGACTGCGAAATAGGGTAATGACCACTAGGAAGTGGTTGTGGGCAAAAAGACACAAATACAATAATGTTTAAATGGATTAACACCCAAGTAACTTTCTGAAAGATTTCTACACCATTCATCCTGTACTCGAAGGGCAGCAAACCACAACCTTGAAGTATCCAACTATAAATTTATATGTGGTCAGCGGTCTTATGAATATATGGGCAGCACTGCATTGAACAAAATATCAACGGGCGTTAGATTCTCACAGACTAACATTACTGCTTAAGACATTTTAAAACTAATTTTAGAGAAGCACGATAAAAGAATGGAAATAGTGTATAACTCATCATGTGCACTTTAAATTACTAAATGGTGTTTGTCTAATGCTTTTAACCAGTTTCATTAATATTTTATTATTAAAGTGTTGTCTCGTTCCGTGCACATTCATGTGTGTGTATGTGTCAAGCTATCTTAGGAACCCAGTGCCAGTACTGTAAAAGTAAGAGTTTATTGTGTTTGTAAAGGCCATTTTACTTTACTTTTAGGGCCAGTTTTTAGTCATGAGTCAACATCCTACTTTGGTGAGCGGCTGGCGCAGAGCTTGTAGAGGAAGGCTCTTGATCTGGCACAAATGTGGAACTGTTACCTCAAAGCTTATCCAGCTGGCTAGCATGTCAATGAAAGCGATCATTATGTTGAATTTGAATCTGGAATCATTTTAATTATTCAAATGAAACACATTTTAAGAAATGGTTACAACTCATTACAATAACAATTAAAATTGTTCTGTACTTTTTACCTTGCGTTCTACAGAATCATCACTCCAAAATCTCAGTATTTCCTTCGTTACATCACATGCAAACATTTTTCTTGTATCTTACGTCAGAGCGGTTTCATGCAACGTCATATATTCTCATGACTGAAACAAAATTAAGCCGAAACATTTTCGATACCAGTACCGTTAATACTCAACATGTTTTCACATTTCTGCTGTAAAATCTAAGAAAAAAAATCTACATATAAACACCCCTAAAGAAAGTGACGTCTCAATCGCGGCCGTACGGATAGAAGCAGATATGAAACACCTGGCCTTTGAAATGATACCTGGAAACTCGTACCCCTATAAGATGTCAGCAGGTAACTGGACGAGAATCTTACACGTATAAAGCCATTCAAGTGCACAGCCAATCGTGTTTTAAAATTTGTCGAAATATAATTCGTTTGGTGGGGTTACTTGCAAACCTATTGGCAAAGGACCGACGACGACCCCAAATACAGTTTTAAAGTTCACATAGAAAACAGAGGAGTCTTTCTGTGCATAAAGGCAATACTTTATTGTTGCGTCGTAACATCATCAGAATCCATCGATTTAAATGCACGTTGGGAATTTATATGAAAAATGTCTGTTTTCCAACAGCTCTTTAAAATACAGTTAGTTTGAACTTAAACGAACGTACCTCATACGTCCTTTTATATATGCTGCCTTGTACAACTATCAACAAAATAATAACACGGACATCAACAACATTTGCACTTTATAAATATTTTCAGCTGACCAATTTTGGTCAACAGGAGGTCACCGAAGAAGAAAAATTTTGTCGTCCTTTACCGCCCCTTCTATGTCAGAGTTTTTTGGAAGCATTTGATGTAAAGCAGGTCCGTAATCAGACCTGGATATACTTGATTTCCGTACATCTTTTTTATGTAACGCTCAAAAACATATGAATTTCACATTATTGAATAAATCACCTCAGGTGGCACTGAAAGCAGATCGGTGTAATTAATATATTGGCAACGAGTCGACAGTATTATTGTTGGGAATACATGGGACAATGTTGACAGCCATAGATTCCCCTGAGATCATTGTGCTACATGTACTAAATATATCAATTTTACGGATAAAAGCAGTGAAACCTTAACGATGCATACTATATATATATATATATATATATATATATATATATATATATATATATATAATATATATTATTTATATATATATTATATATATTATTTATATATACATATATATATTATATATATATCATTTATATATATATATACATATATATATATATATATATATATATATATATATATATATATATATACACATGTCGTTAAGTTCCCAATCAGTGGGATGTAGGGAAGCAGTATGTAGCTTTGTTTTGAATGAAAGTTGTGGTAATTTTTTATATTTCAACTGCCACCAAAGCCGACGTGCACTGGATTTTGGATCGTCAGTCAGCCGTTGGTTCATAAATGAAAAAGAAGACAGATGCATGTTTCAGTATTTCCATCAATAGGCGTTTACATTAAATACGTCATCACCAACACATCGTCTCCATTTTATTTTCATATTTAAGCATGCAGATTAGATTCAATTTCAGTTTGACCAACTATTAATTTCATCCACAACTTTTTTGTGGGAGCAAATCCTGGCGAAGCCCTTCAAGTTTAACAGGGCACCATCGTGTTCAGCTTGCCCGAATGCTGCGCATGCGTCTTCCACAAGGGTCACCAGGAATCCCAAATCTGCGGCATCTCTTACAGCGGATTCTACACACTGGTTTGTAACAATACCCGTCACGACCAGCTGGGTAACACCTGAATATCAACAAAGCAAAAAAAGTATAAATGGGCTATTCTTGTCACCAACTACATAGGAGACGGTATGGAACGAAAATAGGGCCAAAATCCTTAAAACTTTCTAATTTCTGAATTTCATATATGATATCCTTGACGCCATGTTCTGTTATATATTGCGTTGTATTGCATTATACTTGTTATTACATATTATTATGTCTCACCGTGCAACGGGGGGAAATATTGTTTTTGCGTCCGCTTCTTCTTCTTCTTCTTCTTCTTCTTCTTCTTCTTCTTCTTCTTCTTCTTCTTCTTCTTCTTCTTCTTCTTCTTCTTCTTCTCCTTCTTCTTCTTCTTCTTCTTCTTCAACACATTGTTGCATGCGTTGCGGACGCAATAACTGAAGATGTTCTTATATATGATCTTGCTTGGGATTGCAGGTGGGTGACCTTGAGAAATTTTTCAAGGTCACATAGACATGTCATCTAAAATTGAAGCGGACGCACCAACTCTGCAAGGATTTGACTTAGGAGTTTGAAATTTTGCATGATTATGAACCCTAATATGAACTAGGTTGGAAATGTATATGGGAGACCTTAACCTATTTTCAAGGTCACATGGCCCTTTTAAAAATCATTGCAGATGCACTCGAGAAAGATTTGACTTAAAGAGGTTGACATTTTGTGTGATTATGTTTCTATGGAAGATTTTTGTAAGACCTTGCTTGTGACTGCAGATGTATGACTTTGACCTATTTTTCAAGGTCACGTGGACATTTTGTCAAAAATCAACGTTTTGAAATGTCAAGAAAGAGTGTACATTCACCATATTTTTACATAACTGGAATCGGTATGCCTATTTATAAAAATAAGGGTGACAATAGTAAGGGCGCACGGGGAGACATTTGATTTTCTGTCGGAAAATCAGCCTGTTCTATTTTTTATTGATTTGGAATTGCCTCAAAACATAAAATCAATTATTATTATTATCAAGCCAAATTAGATTTGTCATAATACATAATGGTATTTGCAACAAGGCAAAACGAAAAGTACCCCCAGCAACGATAGAATGTTCAATCTACCAAAAGACAAAATAGCATTTGCAACAAGGCAAAAGGAAAAGTATCCCCAGGAACGATAGAATGTACAATCTTGCACAAGGCAAAATAGGACAAGGCAAAATACAATTTAACATCAAGGACCAAGCATAATGACATCTCACATTTGACATTTAGCATAAAACCCCCAGCACACTGGTGTGAAGCAGGGTGACATTTACAACTTGGCACAATATCGCGCAGAAGTGGCCACATATCATTTACCCACAGATCATTGCATAGATCATTGTAAAGAACAAATGGCAGTTTCAAATCTCGCCTCAATGTGGCGACCAGACAATGATTGCTCCTGGGTACAATTCAAAGTTCAGCCTCTTCTCACCGGGTGGCTCTTTTATCGTTTTGAATGGGGGTTAACAAATTCACCAAACCTAGTACACGTCCCCTCTGCAGACGAATTCAAAACCAGTCTGCAGAAGTACATACAGCATACAAGATCGACTTGTTTTTAATTGTATTACTTGTTTGTAGAGTACCTCACCTGCGGATCGGGAGCGGAGGGGGGGGGGTTGAAAATTTTTTTTTAAAAATGGGAAACAAAATATTGGGAGATTAAATCAAACAGCTTGGCCTATTACCGCCGCTTTCAAATTAAATTTGTTGTCTGGATGTATATATCCAAACTTCTATGATCTCTAAATTATTCATACTTTCACATGTAATCGTTATGTTTCAATATACATTTTGTGTGCTTTTTGGTATTAAAATGCTATAAAGGCCTATTGCAGCAAAGGCTTGCATGGCCTACGCAATATTGTAACTAATGCTATTGATGTTGCCATTATGGTTATGACTTTCGTTCATTTTGTTTGAAACCAACGACAGATCTGAGTGATCGCTAGTTCAGTCACGCAGAATTTTAATATAGGAGGCCAGTCATTTTGCCTCATAACGTATCCTGATACGTATCCGTGTAGTTTCGCCTTGTACAACTTCAGAGCTGTCTTTCTTTTCATCTTTTCTTTTTAGTTCATGAAAGTATCATTTTTGGAATTGTCCAGAGTTAATCTATCATCTGGGGCACATGTCAAAGAATTATATGGGTAATTGTTAAAATAGTAAAACATTGGGAAGTGCTTTGACGTGGCTTTTTTATTTTGTGTATCTAAGAATAGTAGCCCATGGAAAACAGGGAAAACAAGGTCAATGTTTTCAAAATGCTATGAAACTTAACAGTGTCCCTGAATTGTTCTTATCTGCATTAGGTGTAAAATTATGAGACTGCCAAGTTAAAATTTGCTAATTAACATATCCAAATCTCTTTTTTCAAATTGAAGACATGTATACCAATATGGGCTTAATAGGAATAATTTGGAGGGCACTTTTTAGGTTCATGGTGTTTGGAACGAAACAGCATTTTTTAGAACTTCAGACTGGGTTTTACTGAGAAAAAGATAGTTAAAATACGTGTCCTCCTATATCTAGTTTTTTTATGTTCGCATATTTATGCAATTAGCGCCATATTCCGCTGACCTGTATGTGCACCAATTTTTAGAAGGGCAAGACTTTGCAACTTCAACACTGTATACCGTCAAGCTATACCAAAATTTAAAAAGCAGCAAAAACGTATCTGCACACATTTGTATCTCAATACGTTAGTTACTTAGGAACTTGAATTTTGACTTTCAGAAGTCTAACTGGGAGTACATACACTACTAGTAACATTTTAGATCTTTGTAGTTCCTTTATGGTTTGGTTTATGCTAGAGACAGTACAAGGAATCATACGTACGAATACAATGAACCTTTTTGGAGTCTTATAGATGATATTTCTATCCACTGGCATCTCAAGTTTAAGAAACAGAGCTTGCCAAAATATAGAATTACACTGTATAGATTTGAATGTTGTGAACGCAAAAATTGTGTGAAACCAAATTGAACGAAATAACTGCAGTCTTTATGCTGTCGAAGTCACATTAAATGTGCTCACCAGGATTGAGTGGGGCAGGGGGACTCCCGCAGGCTGGGGCCAGTACAAATTTTGAAGCACTGGCTGCCATCCTGTAAAATGTTTAGGACTAGTCTGCCATATCCTGAAAGGAAATATGAAAGCTAACGGGAAGGCCCAGTGTAGTGATGCTTTTGTGTCTCACATATCAAATTGTCCATCGGAAAGTAGTCTCAAATGCCAGGAGAACGCGTCTGAGAGTGTCGATTTTTCCAATTTTTTGTCGGACCAGCCCAAAGCCTCCCCCCCCCCCCCTCGGCGCTGTGACTTTCAAACCACCCTTTTAGAAAGTCTGGATCCACCCCTGGACTTGATGTGAAGTCATGTCCATCATGCTTCATTAGCCCTGGACACTACAAAATATGTAGATGTACATGAGGATGGAGGCTCATTAATGATAATTACTAACAATGTTCCTGGTCAGATAGTGTCACTCCCTATGTAAATAGGCCCCTATGCTCATTCACATAAGTGTGAAGATCCCTAATAATGACAGAGATTCATAATTGAACCAGGGGGCAGTCTTTGTCTCGTTGCCACCTGATGGCGAGATTTGAAACTGGCATTTGACCTTTGCAATGATCTTTGCAATGATTTGTGGGTAAAGGATCTGTATAGCTACTTCTGCGTGGTAAAATAATATGTGGTAAATGTCACCCTGCTTCACACCAGTGTGCTTGGGGCTTTATGCTGAATGTCAAATGTGAGATGTCATTGCGCTTGATCTTTAATGTTACATTGTATTTTGCCTTGTGGTAGATTGTACATTCTATCATCCCTGGGGATACTTTTCAATTTGCCTTGTAGCAAATGCTAGTATGTATTTTGACAAATCTAATTTGCCTCGACAATGATAATTGGCTTTATATTTTGAGGCAATTTCAAATCAATAAACTAATATGTAGTAACAGGAATAACGCAATACAACGCAACATATTGCAGGACATGGCGTCAAAGATATTATATTTGAAATTCAGAACATAGAAAGTGTCAAGGACAAAGGAATATTTAATGACGCAAGAATGAATATAGCATCAGGAACAACAGAATATATCGTCAGGCACAATAGAATAAAGCATCTAGCACAATAGAATATAACACCAGACACAACAGAATTTACCACAAGGCGTAATGGAATTTTGGCCCTAATATCGTTCCATAACATGTGAACAAAAACAGGTCAGTTAAGCAAGTATCCAATAGGTCGTTTAAGATTTACCATAAATGAGTCCCAAGCGTGTTGCGGGTCACGTGTCTGTGAATCCAGGTCAATAAGTAAGTGCCAAATAGGCAGTTTAAGATTTTATTACTAGATTTTTATTTAGGATATTATTTAGTAATGGATAACGTGCCTGTGAATCGAAACATATGATTTTGAACAGAACGTGTGTCACGTTCGTTTAGCAAACGTAACGATAATATAAAATATCTTCTTTATTGCGGTGGTTGTCCTGTGAAAGCGTACAGTATTACAACTGGGATGAAATTAATCTATCCACAGAGATGCCAACTGCCCCTCAGCATCAGGGACAGTTCCTGAAATCAGTTAAAATTTTGACCAATATGCGGTGTTTGTCCCACATTAAAACTGAGTATGTTCTAATATATTCTTCATTAAATAGGCGCTAGCTGTCCCTGATGTTCTCACTTAAATGTCCCCGAAATTGCATTCTGAACGTAAAGCATCTCTGTATCCATGCTCATGCATTTTGTCATCCAATGATTCCCGAATGCCATATCAACGAGTAGCGTGTCACTTATTTGTGAATTCAGATCACGTAAGCATTATTTTTATTTGTGCCCAATAGGTAGTTTTAAGATTTTATCACAAATCAGTACGGCACGAGTTAACGTGTGGCGGGTCACGTGTCTGTGAATCCAAACATAATTTTGAACAGAACGTGTGTCACATTCGTTTAGCAATTGTAACGACATAGTCTAAAGACTGCGTTTTTATTCAGCACTATGGGCGCGATAAAATTGATTTATCCATGCTCATGCATTTTACCCGTAAACATCGCTTCTGTTTCTTCTGGAAAAGGCACAGCATAGCGCCTCATACGTCATCACAATGATTCAGCCAAAGTTATAAGTATCATTCTACTTTATGCAGTGTGCTATATTTTATACTTGCAAGCCACAGGGTGGAAGCATACACGCAAATTTGCAATCATTTGCCACCGTCCATTGTATTCTGCTCCTTTGGACCAAAGTAGACAGACATATAACATTTTCCAACATATTGGAGCCACAACGTGCAGCATATTGGTAAACAACCATCACTTATAAGTGACACCGCGACATATCTTTATGATTAATTATTTCAAATTTGTATAGTGTAAATATTTTCATGACTATTTTTCATCATTTTGTGATGAGTCTTCTAGATAGCCTATTTTAGTCTCTCTCTTATAATTAAGGATTGATTACAATCAAACAAACAAAAATGCTGAAGAAGTTAGCATACACAGATAATGAATATATCACAATTACACATATGGTTTAATGATGAATTCGGTATTATTATCCAATTATATTTCAACATATGTTCTCAATAAGCTGCATAACTAAACCTTCCATGGTACTTACCCAAGTTCCTCAAAACGTACTCAATATTAGTGCTGCAAAATACACTGCAGGAGGTTTTAGGAATCAATATTTCATCTTCTTGTGGTGTTAATTCGTCTATCATTTCTGCATCTGGTGAACCTTTTGGAACATTGAATCCCGTAATTTTATAGTCTAGACTTTGATCTCGCCCATCTTTAGTCAGGCTCTCAATGTAAGTATAAATAATGTCTATTCCTTTGGCTTTCCTGCTAGCTGCAAGCAAGCTTTGGAGGTTTGGCACTACTGTCTTGTAGATACGATCCAGCAAGTACTTGTATTTTTCTGGTGGGTTTTCTAGCGATACATCCTTTAGAAGGCCCTGTCCTGGTAAAGCGCAGTATTTCTGAAGATCAATGACCAGTAATGCCGATTTGCCATACTCCAGTGGTACCTCCCGTGTCGTCAGCCATGACGTCATCTTCGTCAAGTTTCTCACAAAAGGAAAAAAAATTACATCCTGTTACGTAAGTTGTAATGGATTCTTTTCCTAAACTTTGCATGCACATTTTCATGAACCATAGTAATATCCTGTGGCCATATTCATCAAGGATTTTAACCTGATCAGCAAAATAGGACAAAAATTGAAATCAACTTGTTCTGATTCCACATTCCTTAGTCCTGTGTCGCATGAACAATTTTAGTGTGAACTAATCTCTTTTATGGCTAATGGCCAAAGCCTATGTTTGACATTTCGGGATAAAAGCTATATCTTAATTTGATTCAGATTTTGATACAGCTGAACAGGCAAAGTATTTGATTAAACTAAGATTAATTTGATGAAATGAAAATGTTGAAAAGAGATTTTGTATTGTAGCCCAGAATACAGATTGTTTATTCCTGGAAATTTTGATTCATATATTAGGCCATGGATTAAGTAGTTAACGCTGAAAGATGCACCGATTTAATTTTATGATCGAAGTCAGGACCAGATCAAATTCTTAAAGAATACGGCCACTGGTGATTATCTTGAACCATGATACATTATTACAGAACTGCTCACCTGTGACCAATGCGGCATGTGCTTGCTAATACCTGCAGGTGGAGACACCTGAGGGTTAAACAAATTGGACTCTCCTTATTGGCTAGTGGTTGTTAACATTAAATGGTGTACCATACGAATATAGCCTCTGAACCACTACTGCCGCCTATGAGAACATCCCGCATTAATGCAGCCTTCAAGTTTGTTTGTTTCTGTGCCTTGGCTCGCTTCGGTTTGCCTCGCTTTGAATTCTTCGTTAGCATCCTGTGCAATGGGTCTGTACATATTAATGCCAGTCAAGTGGTGCCAACGTGAATTCATGGTAGTCTCTGTATAAACTAAGTTTTCAGGGCGGGGGTAAGGTTCGACATAGGGGGCTATGAAGCAAAAACGTGGCTAATTGAGACAGGGAATATTTGTTTTTTAATGTAACATCAAACTGGGTCAACAACTCTTCCCACACCAAATGGAATCGAAGCTGAAACTCAGAGTACAGCGAAGGTATGGCCGAACTACCATCAAGAAACCTCGTCAATATGTGTTGGTGACGTCACTGTACGGTTCCCACTCATTATTATTTTCCACGAAAGAAGAGTTACAGCGGTAATAGTGCTTTTCTGCGGAATTCAATTGTTGTTTTTAATCAATTATCTTTGTCATCTTCAGTGATCATTTCTAATAGATTTTAAGTTGGGTAATAACCCAGGAATGGCTTCATTTGGACAAAATATTCATTATCTGACACAAATGCTGCCTTCTTTGGTTATTAATATACACATAAGCAAAAGCAGGCTGTGCTTCTTACAAAAAAATAATTGCTGATTCTGCCGACATATACGGCACATTAAGAATGGGAAAGTGAATTGAATAGGTAAAACTCGCATTTCAGTAAACATAATGTGTAAAGCGCTGAGTCATTATAAAATTCGTTTTAGCTGATCTATGAAGATACGACACTTTACGGTAACAAGTGTTGGCTGCGTTATAGCACACGCGCTATACGTTCCATTTCTACGAAGTCTTCTATCGTCAATAATATTTTTCACAGATGAAATTTATATTATTCTCAGCTTTACCTTGATTTAATCTCAGCGTTGACATCAACAATTTGCGAGTGTGGGATTATGTAAGAAAAAAATATTATTCAATGGGATGCTTCCAGCCCACGTTGGATGGACTATTCGAATTGATAAATTCAGTACCAAATGGAAACTCTAACCTCTGATGTGACTGAAGCTGATAGTGTAGATAAATAATGGCACTTGATTGGTCAAATGAAAAAAAAAAGTGTGGGTGGAGTGCAGTATGAAGGGCCTGGAGATACAATGAAAACTAGGTAAGATGATTTGCTGCATAGCAAATCAGTGTGTGTGTCTTCAAAACATATTGGTATGGCAATGTACAACTATTCCATAACATAGGAGTAGAAGTTTGAATGGCATCTCTATCTATCATTTATTTATTATATTTGAAGTTATTCAAGATTTTAAATTTCTACTGGTGCTATTTAGCATAATTTAAATTGCTACAAATTTTGTTTTAGATTCATTGCATGCGCAATGGTCAACAACCCCCTAACAGAAGTTGAAATGACATCTCTATCTATAATAGTTTTGAAGATATTCAAGTTTTAAAATTTCAAATGATGATAATTAGCATAATTTAAATTGCTGCAACTTTTGCTATAGATTCAATACATGCGTAATGGTCAATAACCCCCTAATAGAAGTTGAATTGACATCTCTATCTATAATAGTTTTGAAGATATTCAAGTTTTAACATTTCAAATGATGATAATTAGCATAATTTAATTGCTACAACTTTTGTTTTTAATTCATTAGATGCGCACTGGTCAATAAGCCCCTAGTACAAATTGGAATGGCATCTCTATTTAATTTACTTTTGAAGATATTCAAGATTTAAAATTTCAAACGCCCCGACTTTGCATAATTTCACACATCTTCATTCCTCTGTACAAAACGGTCAAACTCCTTGTATGGAGGAACAATCATGCAAGTTTGGAGTTTCTATGTATAATAGTATCCGAGAAAAGTGTCGGACAAATTTGCTGGTGAAGAAGAAAGAAAGAAAGAAAGATGATTTGCTGCATAGCAAATCTGTGTGTGTGTGTGTGTGTGTGTGTGTGTGTGTGTGTGTGTGTGTGTGTGTGTGTGTGTGTGTCTTCAAAGCATATTCGTATGGCAATGTACAACTATTCCACAAAAAAGAGTAGAAGTTGGAATGGCATGTCTATTTATTATAGCTTTGAAGTTATTCAAGATTTAAAATTTCTGATGGCGCTCTTTAGCACAATTCAAATTGCTACAACTTTTATTTGTAATTTATTAGGTGCGCAATAGTCAACCTCCTCCTAGTAGAAGTTGGAATGACATCTCTATCTATTAAAGTGTTGAAGATTAGCTTTAAAATTTCAAATGCTGCTAATTAACATAATTTAAATTGCTACAACTTTTGCTTTAGATTCATTACATGCCCAATGTTCAACAACCCCCTAGTAGAAGTTGGAATGACATCTTTATCAATAACAGTTTTGAAGATATTCAAGTTTTAACATTTCAAATGATGATAATTAGCATAATTTACATTGCTACAACTTTTGTTTTAAATTCATTAGATGCGCAATGGTCAATAAGCCCCTAGTAGAAGTTGAAATGACATCTCTATCTATTATACCTTTGAGATACTCAAGATTTAAAATTTCAAATGCCCCTAATTTGCATAATTTTAAACATCTTCATTCTCTTGTATAAAACGGTCAAACTCCTTGTTTGGAGGTACAATTATGCTAAGTTTGTAGTTTCTATGTATAATAGTATCCGAGAAAAGTGTCGGACAATTCTGTTAAGAAAGAAAGAAAGAAAGAAAGAAAGAAAGAAAGAAAGAAAGAAAGAAAGAAAGAAAGAAAGAACCAGAAAAGAAGATTTGCTTGAAAGCAAATCTGTCTGTGTGCCTTCAAAAGTTGTTAACATTAAATGCTACAACTTTTATCCTTTGGTACTTCACATTACATTAAATTTATGGCTGGATGCAAATTTCAAAGTCTAAATGACCTTGAGCTTTGACCTTTACAGTTCACATTGAAATTGCACAATACCCACAATTTAAGCCCAACATGAACCAAATCGGATGAAACTTGACCGAGTTATGGCAAGTTGAAACATTCAAAGGGCCAAATGACCTTGCCCTTTGCTCTTTTGAGGTTACATGTTCTTATAAAAATGTGCAGTATTGCAATACCCACAATTTGAGTCCAACATGATTAGAATTGGATGGAAATTGGCTGAGTTATGATTGGATGACACTTTCAAAGGTCCAAATGACATTGACCTTTGACCTTTAGAGACCACATGTACGTTTTTAAAATGTGCAGTGTTACAATATCTACAACCTGAGCCCAACATAATCAAAATTGGAAAGTGGCCTTTGACCTGAAGTGAACCTCAAAAATGACATTTTGGCCTAAAGTTGACCTTTTTGACCTTGGCATGACCTTTGACCTTAACATGACCTTCACATTTGAGATGACATTTGCCTTGCTATGATCGAACTCCTATACACTCGGAACCACATCTACTATAGTATATAAGATATTAAAGATTTAAAACTTGAATTAGCCCTCATTTGCATAATTTTGAAAAGCATTACCTCTCCTTATAAAAGGCCAGACTTTATCTATAGAACTATAATTGTGCCAATTTTTGTTGTTTCTACGTGTGATACCTTTCAAATGAAATGTCGGACAAATTTGCCACGAAAGAAAGAAAGAAAGAAAGAAAGAAAGAAAGAAAGAAAGAAAGAAAGAAAGAAAGAAAGAAAGAAAGAAAGAAAGAAAGAAAGAAAGAAAGAAAGAAAAAAAAACTTTTGGCCAGAACCTTTAATGATAACTTTTCTGCCCCATTCTATTCTAATGCAGTGTCGGAGCGGCTCTTTAGTCTTGCACGGAAGAATCAGATATGTTTTTGTCTAAAGCTGAACTCCTGGTAACCAGTTGCTGGTAAAGGTAGACTATGCAACAAGCTTGCACTTTTTAAACGTTTTCACTCAGCCTGAGCATAAATGGTCTGTACAAACTGTGACAAAATTTACACACTTTCATATTCTGGAGACAGTGTCAACTGCCAATTGTAATGGACCTACATAAACTACTTAAGAGCACTCTGACAGCATATTGGAGTATGATGTGTGAACTATTATAAAATTCACATTTCTTTTGTATATATCCCAGTGGGCAGTATCAACTGCACTGCCAATTGTGATTAAGATTTTTTTTACCATTTCTATGCTCAGGAATGGTAATTTTACAGTGTGTACATAGTTGCTTGATGATTGATGTCTTTGTAATAAAATGTTTGAAAAGTATTTTTTTTCTCCTTGATTTTTTTAACAAACAATGATGATCATCCACGTTTCAGATAGCCACTTTTCCGTTTCTTATAAGAATTCAATGATTTGAAATAAAAACATGTGATTGCAGATTTTCAGGCTTTTATTCAAATTATTGGGTCATAAATCTATATCCAGAGGTATCTCTTAGTCATTATTCATGGCTGCTCAGGTAAAGATCTTGTCACTTGCGCGTACAGGACTGTTATTCAGTGTCAGTCAGCTGGGTTTATAGGATCGTCATTGAATGTCAGGTGACCGTATAAAATGGTCATTTAATGTCAGTCAGCTGAGATTATGTTATGGTCATTTCATGTTATGCCTGCGTCGTGCATAAATATTGGCAGAGTTGCTCGCCAAACGCTTTTGTCCCTAGAGCATTTTTCTAAATGTCGGCATCTCTGTATTAGGTGTAAATTTACCATTTAGTTTCAAAGTAGCAAATCCAATGTATGTTTCGTTTCTCCATCTACATGACTTATACAATACAAAGTGATAGAATACGTAGTTGTCGACATTTAGGGTTCCGTATCTGATAAGCATAGGCTGAAATACGGTATATATACCACGACGCTCAGTGTGTAAACTACTGGAACAGTTGGGGCTTCAATTCCACATGCTGTTGACTTGCAAATTTACATGGCTTTTAAATCTACTTTTGAGGCTTCACTTCAAGAAACTATTGTCATCCTAAAGCGTGTCTCACCTCAGCAACCGTAGAAGCTTGGGTGCAACAACATTTTTTGTGTGTGTTTGTGTCTTAATAAGGACCCAGATCATTGCTATTTACACTGAGCACCATTGCTCAAAGGTTGGTAGCTGGTCAATCCAGGTGGGAAATAGTAAGATCACTACACACACAGAGGCAGCTATCATAGCTTGATTTTATGTTTGACATTCTCAACCGAAAAGCAAGTGAACGCCTTGTGCAAACACGCCTATCTCACTTGCAACACATTACACTCATAAGACAGTGCTTCAATTACATACATGTACCAATGATACTGTGATACATGTTGTCACCTACCGCTAAGATTACTACAATTCTTTTTTATGTAGTTTATCACAATGCTGTCCACAAAATGTACAGACAGTTCAAAACACGACTTACGGAGCACAAACTAGAAGTGAATGACCTGAGCATGTAACACCAGTGTTAGCCAGACTGCGTATGCTACCTATCAGCTTTTAATTCTGTTCAAAATGTTAGTTTCAACCTGTAAATGCCTGTACAGTGATGCATTAGACCACGCTGCCTGTAGGCTACAAGCTCTGTTCAAAAGCCCTGTTTTAACATCCAAATGCTTGCACAGTGATGCAATACACCACCAAACTGAACTGTTCCATCTCTAAATTCCTGAACTTTTCCATCTCTATGTTCCATTTCATTCTCTCCGGTTTGCAGACAAGCTTTTATTGGATGCATTATGCACAGAACTTTAGGAAATAGGCTTTTGAGGTGAACGGCGATATAGTCCCTGCCCTCAGTAAAGTCCTAAGCTGTGACACTCCGGAGCGGCAATGAACTCAACAGTTTTAACCGTGGGTCAAATGCTCACTTTTGCAGGAAGCTCGCAATTTGCTTTGAACATGTAATATGTGCCAGTTCTGGGTCCTGGAATGGCATATTTTTTCGGTATTTATCCTCGTCTTTTTTATTCTTTCTTTTTGTTCTTTTATGCGTGTACGTCAACACACACATATATAGTGTTTCATCTTAAGATTTTTATTTCTTGCTTTCTTTTGTTGCAGCTTAAACTCGGACATCGCTCGAGCTCGAAACTTCAAATTTTGCATGGATATAGCACCAATAGTGAAGCTCTGCATGTCGTTCGAAAAGGTGAAAGGTTACGTATTTTTGCAAGTTTGGGGCAATTAAAATTGCATGCTGCACTATGTGATATACAAACTATTATGCTGCTCAAAGGGAATTGTGTATTGAGATAAGGTCAGAGGTCAATATCAAGATCTGAGATCAGTGTCAAGGTCGCAGGTCAATATTGGGGCCATACATCATTGTAAAGGACAAAGGCCATTTTTAATGTCAGAAGTCACTGTCAAGATCAGAGGTCTATACTAAGTTCAGCAGTCGACGCTAATGTCAGAGATCAAAGCCAAGGTCACAGGTAAATGTCAAATTTAGAGATCAATGTCAAGGTTTGAGATTAATGTCAAAGTCAGAGGTCACTCATAAGGTCAGAGGTCATTAGCAAGGTCAGAGGACAATACCAATGTCAGAATAAATGTCAAGCTCTGGTGGTCAATGTCCTGGTCGGAGGTCACAATGAAGGTAAGGGGTCGCAGGCCAATGTCAAAGTGCTCAGAATGATTTTAGAATGTGTGAAAAGGAGGATGTCAGCAGCAATGAATAATGTGCCAAACAGGAGAGACATGGACCCCAGTCTCAGTTGCCATTCCAAGTTCAACCCATAGATTCGTGCTTTAGAGCACATTGATATGGAAAGTGAACAAAAAGCAGAATTTTATATTATGCTGTTTGGGATAGTTATCAAAACTGAACATGTTTGAACGTCTTCAAAATTAATATAGGAAGAGATGCCACTAAATCTTCTATTAGTTACATGCACAACCAATGAATAGTGAACAATAGTTGCAGCATTTTAATTTGTTCAAGTTTTCAAGACACGCACACGGATTTGCTGTAAAGCGTTTCCGGCTTTTCTTTTATTTTGATGATGATGATGATGATGATGATGATGATGATGATGATGATGATGATGATGATGATGATGATGATGATGATGATGATGATGATGATGATGATGATGATGATCTTTTCAATTTCTCCCCCGCTCATTGATAGCGTTTTTTTTTCTCTTTTTCCCACAGAGGAATTTTAAGTTCTATGGGGTATATATACAGTTGCTGAGAACAAGAAGCCCTCATGGAGGCCTCTTGCTGTGAAACAATCACAAAAGGGTATGACCCCGCATGACCTCCTCCTCCAGGAACAGGTCTCGTTAGTTTGATGGAAGTTGATTGTTCATATACCCATCAAGGCAGCGCCTGAATCATCGGCCAGTCGTTGAGTTTAAGTGTTGAGTGAATAGAAAATAATGAGTTTCTTGCTTCATGTCAGATGACCCATTCCAATGATGCCTCTCTGAAAATGGGGGGGGGGGTGCGAGGGAGGCTGCTCCTCCTCTTCTTTTTCGTAATATCTTTAATGTCAATTGACCTCAGATCCCACTCAGCACATGCTTAAGCTTATCACATTGATATCAGAAACATCAGCGTTCTGTCTGTCAGCTCCTGGTGTGGTTTCTGATATGGCCATTGGGGGTGGCTGGTGAACTGCATCGGACAAAATTTGCCATTCCGGAAGTGTAATGTGGGATTATCTTTGGAATGGGCAACTTCTAGTACACATATTCAAGTTGATGCAAGTGTTTTGGTGGCCAAAAATACATTGTGCTCAGAATGGATAAGGTAGTGCTGTAGACAAATATGACAGAGACCACAGTTTTTATGTATGGTTTGCACATACCAACCTGGGAAATACGGAACTTTTTTGTATAGACGAGCGGGATTACCCTGTCACCGCTGGGCAACGAGTTAGGGGCCTTGTGTGTATTCTATCAAGGACCCAACATCAAGAAGGACTTGTGACTTGCTGTCAATGCCACCACGCACGAGTAACCTGTTTCATTCCAATTGTGGGTTTCCATTCCAGAAAATATAGTCAATATTCAAGAATGTAAACATGCTCGATACTTTCCGTGGATGCAGAGAGCATTTAAATTTCATTACTTATGTTGCATTCCCAGCTTATATAAATTAAGGAACTTCAGACCTATGTAATTTGTATGTCGCAATGTGTCGGCTGTAAAAAAAATCATGGTAGATTTGTATCTAAGAATAGCAAAGAATATTTTCTTTTTTTCCTTCTTCCGATCACCGCACCACAATATAAATGGTATAATTAGAAAGTCCGGGAAAAAAAGCAAAATTACACATCCGATAATTTGTGGACCGCTGGTCGGAGAGTTTACATTTGACACCGTTTTAAACTTATACATATACATATACAGGTACTTTCTCTGTCAAGCAAACAGGATTCACGCATTTCCCGCGTACGGTCCCGTTTGTGCACAAGCTAACCAGCTTTGGAAAGCGGTGATCTTACACCACGTAGTAAGCATATAATTATGCTTAGTCTGTGGGACAACATTAACCGCAGCAAAATCCAGAAGCACTATCTCCGGTTGGCTCGAGACTTTAATACTGAATCTACACACAGTAAAGTGCTGATCACCCGAAACATGGTTCCATACGCCTGTGCTTGAAATAATGTCTTGATTATTGTCTGCCCTTGCTTGCATTTTTACTGCTGCATAATACCATAAATCAATATCTGGTCAACGACGTACGGTTACAGGAATTGATGAGAATTAGAAAAGCTGAATCTAAGGGATCGATTTGGGGTCGTATAAAGCAAGAAATCTACCTCTATAGACCCATGAGTACATATGCACGATGATTAAAACGTTGAATTTGCAATCATACCTGTTGCTCGTGTCACGCTAGGATCTGCCTTGTATATGGAACGGACAACTGTATCAACAGAGGTCCTATCGCGCCTGCTCCGTCTGGCAGCATCACAGTGTTGTGTGTGCCATCACAGCGCAAGCCTAAACCTCCCGGCACCTCAGAGAAAGGCTTTTCGTTAATTCATTAGAAAACGCAAAAGGGGCAACCAGGTTTATGGATAGTAGTGTTGAGCCCACTGCGGATCAACAAACCGACCCAGTTTTAATGGCTTGTTGACGGTATTTCCTCTGTGAAGAGATGTGAAGATGGAAGCTATTTGTTCCACAACGACGTTTAATTTGAAATCAATGAGGTTATTTTTAAAGCCAAAATCTAAGCTGGTTACTAGTAACCGATACTTGTTTATATTAACCATTACAACCATTATGTATCAAATCTTAAAAGATATGTATAATGAGTCATCATTTCAGCTTAAACTGCAGTCGGGACTGTCTAAGAATATGTATTTGAAAAATGGCGTTAAACAAGGTTATGTTTTAAGCCCAACTTTGTTCTACTTATACCTTAATGACTTACCTAATATATTTACAGAGGAATGTTGTCCAGTCACTTTGTACAAGGAAAAATTCAGCTGTTTGCTATATGCAAATGATTTAGTTCTTATTTGGGAAAGCGAAAACGGTTTGCAGTGTTGTTTAAATGGATTGACAGAATATTGCAAAAATTGGAATTTAAGTATAAATGAAGAAAAGTCTAAGGTGATCATATTTAACAAGTCTGGTAGAAAATTTGTAAACAGTTTAATATTGGAAACCAAATGCTGGAGATTGCTAACAAGTATACTTATTTAGGAATATAAATTAGCTCGAATGGCAATTTCAATGCTGCTATAAAGCAATTATGTAGTAAAGCAAAAAAGGTTCTCTGAAGGCTAAAAAGAATTCTGTATAGTGTGCGGACTGATGTAAGATAATATTTGGATCTCTTCGACAAACTCATTGCACCAATATTTCTGTGCGATTGTGAAATATGGGGTGCCTATCTAATCCCTCCGTCTAAGTGTATCTCACCTGATGATATAAAGTTGTACTTCAAAGTAGAATTTGAGAAAGTCTGTGTAAATTACTTAAAATATATTTAGGGTGTCAACACGAAAGCGTGTAATATCGCTGTATTAAGTGAAATAGGAAAATATCCATATTCGTTAGAGGTTTTGACACGTGTCTATAAAAATTGGTATCGAGTGGAAAATGTTAACCCCGAGAGTTTGTTACATGATGTTTATCGGTGTAATTATGAAATGTCACCCAGTAAATCACATTGGATAGCCTCACTGAAAGATATTTTTACGATAATCGGATGTCGGGATATTTGGCATCACGGTAGCGACGATTTTTTAAATTTTTCTCCTGGAATTATAAATTGTCTATTAAAAGAAAGATTTTTGGGCTCAGTGGCAAAATACCATGAACATGCAATCGTTACCCGACAAGAAATTACGAACATACGTTAAATTCAAAACCAAATTCGAAATTGAATCATATTTGCTTATATTAAAGGATTTTAGCTACAGCAAAAATTTTACACGCTTCCGAACTAGTGCACATAATATACATATTGAATTAGGCAGACATCGAAGACCAGTGAAAACACCTATTGAGGAAAGAACATGTGATTACTGTAAGATTATTGAGGATGAGTTTCATTATGTGATGGTTTCTGAAAAATTTTTCAACCCGAGAAAAAAACTATTACAAGGAATGTCCGAAATTTTTGTGAATTTTGAGAATTTGAGTCCGGAAGAAAAATTTAGATTTTTGATGAAATCTGAAGATTTTTAGATTGTTTCACTTATGATAAATTACATAAATGAGACTGTTGTAATAAGGGGATCCTTATGAACGTAGGTAATGTATTTATTTAAACATCATTGTATATTCTTTGGTCTCTCTTTGTGAGGTTGGAGTGTGTGTATTGTGCATGTACTGTGTTGTATTTGGCAAAATACCTTTTCTGTGTATTGATGGTGCAGCTAATAAAGATTCATTCATTCATTCACGTGTTTCAGGTCAACCATTAACTGATATGGGCAAACCTGGTGTTCATTTGCTCAACTTGTTGTTTTTGAATTTTCTTAAAATGAAAGTATGTTCAAAAGTTTTAAAAGTTACACGTAAATAAAAATGGCATCAAATAGTCAATAGTTTGTTTGCTATGAAACTTTTCTGCCGCATTCCAATTCAGACATTGGGAAACCGTCTGGCCTTGCAAGGAAGTAACAGACAGTTGTTCGTCCAAAGCTGAGTGCAAGAACTCTTGGTGACCTGTTGATGATGAAAGTCAATATGTTGAAAGATACAAAATGTTTCAACTTTCAGCCTTCAAAAGAACTACTGAAAAGAGCTAAGCTATGAGGGATATTAGACTGGTGAATGTGATACTGGTGTGCCGCGTAGAAATACTTTTGTGTCTGTGACATATTATGTAAAGTAGATTTTAGCTTTATAATCGCAAGTTTTCTTTGATTTTTTCCACGTTACGCGAGGACAGCGAATGTGGGTAGCCTTAACCTGTGAATACTTGACAGCTGCTTTGCTTTCTTGATGCGAGATATTTTTTTATGGTCAATGAAAATGATCTATCGGTCTCTCCATGAGCTGTAAACAATTCAATAACGTTGTACTTTTCATTTTGTTCATTCCGACAGATCATAAATGGTCGGTATAACTGTGATAAAATTCACACATTTTTATGTTCTGTAGACAGCGTCGACTTAACTGTGCTGGACCTACATGAAGTGTTGAACAGAGCCTTCTGAGAGCACCTTGAAGCACGATGTGTGAACTGTAATAAAATTACTATTTTTTTAAATGTTACTGTGGACAGTGTCAACTTAATTGCTAATTACGATAGGCTTACATGAACTGTTATAAAATTGAGATTTTCCGACAGTGAACTATTAACTGCCAAAAGTGGTCGCTTGATGGGCCTGCACGAACTGTGAAATACCATTTTTATCTAATTGAGGCACTTTGCAATGTGGGTATAGACTTAGTCAACCTTCCTGCCAGCTGTGATACCTGAAGTATGATTCTGAACACTGATTACAAGCAGTATTCTTTTAACCCTGATTGTGATGATACTCAGGAATGATCATTTAATTACAGATACCTACATAGTTTCTTGATGACCGATGTTTTAGTAATACATTGTTTGAAAAGTAGTTTTTCACCTTGAAGTCTAAGCACAACTTATGATGATCACTATAGTCAATGTCAGGTTCAGAAACCAATGTCAAGTTGTAAAGTCAATGTTCAGGTCAGAGCTAAATATATCTGTACATCATCTCTAAATATATTACCAAGGCGGGTTCTTCAGATTGCAATATAGATTCGTTTATTCTCAAGATTTATACATATTAAACCATTATGGTCCTTGTATAATTCAAAACGTGAAGAGTTCCAAAATCTTCCTTTTTCAGATAAAATGTCATAACAACATTTACGCCATAAATTATATTTGCAGACACAAAACCAACATGCAACTTGTTGAATACATTTCAACAAATATAGTACATCGACATTGTGTTTGAAAGAGACATGACGTTAACTCTTCCTGCAGGAACGACGAAAATTGACCCACATCCATCTTGGGTTACGGGCACATTCTCCCTTGACCGGCCAGCTATCCTCCTGTAAAGAAAACCAAACATAAAGGTGGTGTTAAACATTAACAATCATCTACCTCATTACGAATAAAAGTGTACACACTATATTTTACCATATCATATTATATAACATATATATATATATATATATACATACACGCAAAAATGCTTAAATACTTATTTATATGCATGTATATATAATATATTTATATATATATATATATATATATATATATATATATATATATATTATTTCCTACTTTTTCATATACAAATGACAAAAGAAAGAAAAAAAAGAAAGAAAGAAAGAAAGAAAGAAAGAAAGAAAGAAAGATCTAATCCGTGCACAGAGATTCAATTGTCAGGTTGATCTCATCAGTAGTTCTGTCAGCCATTGGTCGACATACGGAAGCTAATAACAGTGTTGTCTGTCTAGGGTGCATATAAATCGGACAGCCGTCCTCCAGGCCGTGAAAAATGTTCTACACGATCTTTGGAAGAATAATCCCATAATAAGAGGCCATAAAAAACATACAGAGTGACCGGTACAATCTTTGCCGTGTGAAGGCGAATGCTTTTCCGAACTGCACTATTAAGCTAACTTCGGTATAAAATTTGTGGGCACTCCGATGCAGAGACCTACCGACAGAATTACGGCCAATGAGATTACTAAGATGAAAAAAATGACCATCTTCAATAAGCTCACTATACAATATAAATATTCTGATTTACATCGTACTTGGCCTATGACATCCATTTAGTCTTCTTGGAGTTCAAAATTACATTATATATGTATCTATATACATGTATATATATATGTATATATATATATATATATATATATATATATATATATATATATATATATATATATATGTATATATTACAATGCTGGCTCCAGAATTAGAACACCATCCTGCACAGAATTGTGCTGGAATCAGACTCATGAAATATGTAAAACATCTCAGGTAGACGGCATATTTGATGCCATCCTGTGTGCTTCGTGCAATTTGCTTGCATGACTGTTCAAAACGCATTTAAATGGGCAGGTGGTATGTAATGAGAGCGGATTACATTTAGCAAGAACAAATTGTATGGCATGGCCATTATTGGGCCCCTCGCACAGTACTTTTTTTAAGTTTGCTTGAAAATCATGACGGTGCTATATTGTATTTTCATTGCCTACAGGAAAACTACGCCCAAATAGGAAGTAGTAATTCATGCTAGCTGCTGAATATAAAGAATCTTTTGTCTAAATTTGGGTTATAAAACTGCTGGGAGAGTCCTCGTAGCAAAAACATCCAATCTTGTCTCAAGTTGCTGTCTGAAAAATTATGTGCTGAGTATTTTGAACACTGGTCAAAGTATATTGATGGGGATGGTCGTGATTCAAACAAATTGCGCACATATTGTACATTCAACGATTCAAGTTTTACCAAATAAAAATACCTTGAACTAAATTTACCTGCGCATAAACTTTTCAGAATTAAGAATTAGTGCACATGATTTGCAAATTGAAAGAGGCAGATAATATTAAACTCCTGCGAAGCGTAAACTGTGCAATTTTTGTAATTACAGAGTGGTAGAAGACAAATTACATTTTATGTTGGATTGTGAGTTATATACTGCAGATTGCGGAACCCTATTTGCCGTTTTAGACCCTTCTGAGCTGGAATTATTAACCTGTAGGGAAAGATTCAGATTCTTAATGTCCTGTAACAATGGTGACACCTATACTAAAGAAAAATGTAAGGTTTGTGCATAGAGTCATGGAATATAGACAGCAAGAAAGAAAAGCAGTTTTTTTTCTCCATCCAGTCACTGTTAATGTGTCCGTCTTTAATATTATCATTGCTAGAATTTATCGTTGTAGGTTATACTGTATAAAGGCCCGACCTGTGAAGAACACAGATATAACACAAGAACTGTACTTTTTATTCTTTGCCATGCCCACCAGATGGCGGGCCTCGAGCAATAAAGATTGTATCTTGTAGCCTGTATTTTTAACCCATTTATTTATTGTAAAATCGCTGTTCTTTTTTTTGTAATGGTATCACTGATAACTTGTCTCGTCTGTTTTGTGGGAGACAGCGGGATTCAGCGGTAGCCAGTGGCAACTGGCGCCTCTGCTGCTGGCACCTGCTGTCCAGCGCTCTCTGTCGCTGAGATCAGAAGCAGCCTGCATGGGCTCAGCGGTGGTCCGTGTTTGTAGGTCTTGGACCAGTTACCAAGGCCTAATGCATTTATATGTTAAAATAGTGACATTATCTGGGTTATTTCTACAATTCGCAACGTAAAATTACAACTTCTTTTGCATTCCACTGCATCTTGTATCCTGTATTTTAACCCATTTATAAAAATGCAAGTTTATGCCGAAAGCAAGAAGTTAAAACCACGAAAATGGGGGGTATTATGATTAGATTTTATTTTCTAGAGTAGAAATGCCTTTCTTAAGCTCACAGCTGATAAGAATTTTCATATTCAAAATTATAATGGGCCTTAATTTGGGATCCTCTGCTCCTGTGATATTAACATCCAACAGAGAGAGGAATGTGTTCAGTGCTCGACCAAAAGTTGTTGATCAGTTGGCCCGAACTTGAGAGGTTACTGGTCCAAGACCTGTAAGCAGGGGTGGTCAGCGACATAACTGTCTTTTACTGTGCTGTCACTCGTTCCTGTCCACCACCGTTGACTAATGCCGACTACTGCCAACCACGGTCCTGCGTTGAATATTTGAATATGTCTGATAAATAAGTCAAGTAACAAAGACAACTTAAGTCTCTAAACCCTTGTGTTGTTAAGCGAACATGTAGGATATCTGAGTGTCATTATAATGAGGTTTCGTTGCATATACATAATGTACAAAATATGGATATCGGGAACATGGGGCACCTTGCTAATTTACAGTAGTTACTGTCTCTGTGTTCGAGATACATGTCCAAGATACAATGCGTACAAAAAAATCAGGTTTATTTTCTCTTTTGCCTGGTAACATGCATACACTGTATCTTTATATGCACATACATACATACGCACATACGCACATACACACACACACACACACACACACACACATAGATAGAGAGACAGACAGACAGGCAGACAGACAGAAAGAGAGAGGGGGGGATAGAGAGGGAGAGACAGAGAGGGAGAGATAGAGAAAAATTGTCAGAGTGAGTCCTGCAGCCGGAACTCGTTTTGTTTCTCGCCGAAAAGTGCGAAAACCTTGCGAAGACGTTATACGAGCGTGTTTCAGGAAAGTTATAATGATGCCTAGAATATATGCGTGTTCATTGCTCTTTAGCAATTGCACTTTATATATCAATGTACGGTTGTACTTAGCTTGCTTTAAGAACTACAGCCTCTACTTTACACATCAGAACCTAATGCAGTTGAGCACCATACAGTTTGGATTTCGTACACATTGTAATGCCAATGCTTACCACCTGATGTCACGATCTACACAAGCACCAGACCATAGCATAGGTCTTGACGCAGGCCTGTGTGAAAATGAAGTCTAGCATCATTTTTGTATTTAAATAAAGTCTATACTAAATGTTGCACTTGCTCTTGCGAACACTATGAAGAGTGTTTAATTCTGCGTAAAACTATGCATGTGGCAGGACCATTTGCTCCAGGACCCCTGGTTTCCAACCCTTGCTGTTTGAGTATAAAATTATGATGGAACACGCGTTGTAGCTAGAAACGGTTACCTCTTTTCAAACATATGACTCTTAGTCGTATTCATAAGAAAATCAAAAATAAAACATGTTTCGCTGCATTATCCATTACGTATGTTCCATGTTTCTTAAATGTTTTCATACTCATCTCATTTTGTTCGTTAATGCTTTATATTTGGTGCTTGCATTCAGCATTAGCTTCTCAGAAGGGGGGACCGGGTGATAAGCACAGCGTCTGATAAGCGTCTTTTTTGTATGATGTGTGATAACAGCACAGGGTTCAACCTTTGATGGTACAAAATTTCATTCTGTATGGTGTGTCAGTGTTTCTTGAATTGCTCTGGTGATGTGTCAGGTATCGCCTTCGGTCATCCCTCTCTTTGTTGTTAAAGCACACTTAATGTCAGGAACTGGGTACAATGTGAAGATATAAAGAAAAGAAAGTATAGATGCAAATTACGCTGGTTAATCCTTTCCCGATTAAACCAGTCAAAAGAGCCCGTATGCCAGGTGTCGTCTGCTTTATTCCCTCTTCCTGTTGATTGGAATGTAAAGGTTTTGAAAGGGACTTCCATTAAAGGTCGTACATCGTTCGTATCATCCTTCATCAAAATAACAAATATATTTCAGTGGAACATGCTCTAGACTAAACAGCCTTTCTGAACCACGCGTATTTGTAAAACCTTGGACAATGCTACTTACTGCGAGGACAGGCTGGACAGCAAGCACCAGGTGGCGTTCTGGGTAGAGCACCTCCGGGGCATCGGGGCCATCCGCACTGAATTCTGCTGCATCGTGATGGCCGCTGACCTGAATGACACGGCAGAGGTTGACAAAAGGACCAATAATAACAATGTATGTGGCCCAAGCAAGTATGCGCTTCTAGATTTTTTAAAACTACACACGCTTTGCAATAAAGCTTTATGTTATTATTGCATCTGTACAAGTACTTCCGGCTGTGCCAGGGTAACAAATTAAACTGACGTCAAGAGAGGTAATGTGTAAAAGGGGAAAGAACATCCATGTTCAACATGTTTCAAAAATGTCCAAGTTACCCAAGGCCTAACAAAAATATATGTATGGTTCCGGTAATCTGACAGACCCTACTAAAAAGGCCCACCCCTAAAATTAATGGAACAAAAAAAGTACTTTTACGCAGCCCTTCCCTAATAAATACTGATCAACCCAGGCCAGTGCCATAAATTCAGTCAGAGACCCAAGTGTCCCAAAAGAGTCTGTAATTTTTATTCAGTGGCCCAGATGTGACCTACACAGCCCAAAGGGCCGAAGGCATGCTTTTTTTTGGGGGGGGGGGTCTGGGGGCATTACCGCCGCCGCCCCCCACCCTACCCCACCCCCTATGAAAAATTTTGAATTTGAGCATGCAAAATGGTGCATTTTGGGGAGTTTTCAGTATATTGCCTTCTCATGCTTAACGAAACCACAACATTTTAGTCATAATTGTACTAATTTGGCTATTTTCCCTCATATCAGATTTTACAAAAATCTGATTAAACTTAGCAAAAAAAAAAAAGTAAAAAATATTTTTTAAAAAACACATCACCATGTTATCAATTAAGATAAGAGAATTATTGTATTCATACATGTCAGGCTTTAGAGAATTTTTGCACACATTTTATGTTTATTAATTCAGGGAAAATTAACAGATAAATTATCCAGCAATTAGTAAGTTGTGTACTTTCTCTACAAAGGCAAGAAGAAAAAATACATTAATATAAACACTAGGCCTGTACTTCACTTTTATCACTGAATGTAGATTGGTAATATTTTATGCACACATATGCCAGGATGGTGCAATATAATTGCTGAAAGCACACCAAACTATGTTGCTTGAAAAGTGAGTACCAAATGCCTACGAAATCTTGCCTTGGCTTATTTCAATGCTGGATCACAACGTGAAAATTGCAGAAATGCAAGTATGAAATCAGAAAAATATTAGGTTACTTTGCACAGACTTGTAGCTGATATGCTTTAATTATTTATGCATTAAAAGATTGATCTAACTTTCCAATAAATTAATATATAAATAAATATAAGCACTTAAGGTCTAATTTTCATAACTCCAGGGACCTGCTAAAAATTGCAGGTCCCTGATAACACTAAGATACTGAAACTATCAATATATAAAGCGGCCCCTCTCCAGTACTCCCATCTGATGCATCAAGAATGATTTCACCTTATTTTGGAAACTGTTCTTACATCCACTCTCTTTGATGTTAAATAACCTGACGCGTATGACCACGTCCACGGTGCCTTCCAATTGCTGCAGCAAATTTACATTCCCTGGATCATTTTCTCAGTAACTCCTTCACATGAGAAACACTTATTTTGGATAAATTCTGCAGAATTTTTCAAGAACTGTGAGGCAAAATTTTGCCACAATGCTCCAGTTGGACAGCCTTAGATCAGCTCCAACACGCGACCGACCAGCAAAATCACCCCTGCAAACAACCACCCGTAAAAAAGGGTCATTCAAATCAATAGTAACCAAGTTGTACGACAAAGTTAACAGAAAAGCTGGCCAACGTGTACCGTTATTTTGCAGTAAAGTCAACTCAAAAACAGCATTTTATATCAATTTGTCTGGACAGTCAACTTGAGCCAGGGAAAAAGCATCGCTGCTCCATATAGCCACGATGGGTGCGGTATTGGTATCTAGTATCGCTAGGTTCCAGGTGTCCGCTCTCCGAGTTACCAGCGTAAACGGTCGTCAACATATGTTTAAAAGATGACTTACAAGCTTAACTTTAATCTGTGCTCTCGGTTGTGTCTGAAGTAGGTATCATCATTAGTTACAAACCCAAATGACACGGCAACTCAATCGCCATTTTGAACATTGTGCAATTAATGCATCGATTGAGGGAACAGTCTCACAAAAGTATACTTATTTGTATATAAAAGTGAATCACGACCACATCATATATATCATTATAGATGCTCTGAAATAATTGCAAAATATATACTTTTGGTTTCATATATTATTACCCTCTTCCCACCCCAACTCAGCAAGATCGTCCCAAGGCTCATTTACACACCATTGGCATTGGGTGCGGAACTCACTATTTTCACAATGGCAGCCAAGTCGATTGGCTATTTTGAAGAGATAGCATCCAAAATATATGTGTGATTAGTCTTAATGGAAGGTTGATTTTTTGAATGAATGTAATGTACAATATGTAATGGGACTTTTCCAGAGTGCGCATTACCTGAAAATGTAAATACAACGACAAAAGTGAGCGGTTGTATGCTCCAGAATCAGGATTTTGTATCAGACAGTGAATTCGTCCTGAGGCAATAAAATAAGGGTCAGCAATAGGCTGAGTGCCAAGCGTCCCACTGCGTCAAAGACGAAGCTCAATGGAGAAGGTTGCCCCGATAGTGGATACAGGTGCGAAAGTACTGGCGAGTTTTTATATAAGTGGTAATAATATCTCTTTGTCGATTGACTTAGCTTTCTATCTGTAAACTTGCAACTTATATTGAAATTGTATTATACTTTGGTACAGTTGATCCAATGTACTTGTACCTTACATTCAAGTTTGTTTCGATCCCTGGAACTCAAAACCAATATCAATGTTTTTACTTCTGTTATTTAGGTTTTCGAATAGGTAATCTAAGACTTGCAGCCCGGGATTCTCAAGTGTCATAACAGGGCAGCCCTACTAAAACCAAACGGTTGTTGTGTATAACTGTTCATTTTCTACTTGTTTCAAAAAAAAAGTTTTGTTCACAAGTCCAGAAATGACCATTCTTCTGTATCAGAACAACATTTTATGAAAAGAGCTCTTAGGTATGAACTATATTAGTAAATTACGCCAAATGCTGAAAGTATGTGCACATGACAGATGTCTTCATTTTTGCCTAATTTTATAAATACGGAATCCAAAGGTTGTTAAGCCTTCCATAACGCTATGTGTTATAATAATATACCTATGCTGAAGATGAGCATCTTATATACTATAATGTTGTCTGTCGCCTACGTTTCCTGGGTCATGACCCGCTCACCCATAACCCCTCACATCGCACGTTTGCTCATAATTTGACAGGTTCCACCCAATTTTACCAAAACCCAGGAATTCCATTGAAAATTTGTTGACTGGGAAAATTTTAATGAAAATTTCATCCCTTAATATTGAAAGTAATGGTCATATGGGCAAATGGAACAAAACTCCTCCAGTTTTTATCACCCGATATTTCAGCCAAAATCTCAAAGACCACGTAATCCTCAGGGTGTTCTGCCGTCGTGGCAAGGTATCTATGATACCATTGAACTCCTCTAGTTTATTAATTTATTGACCCATATGTCACTGGTCTTGTCCTTACACAAGAACACGATTCTCCCAATAACTCGAAAACTTATATCCAATTTCATCAAAGTTAAGTTCTAGGAAAGGTTTGCATAATTATTGGGACTCTTTTTCCTAATTACATTGCATTCGTACTTCAAGGTGATTGAGGTCCAGTTATCTGAGAGTCTGGAAAATGAAAGTGGTATAAACCCCGGTCCTCATCACCGTTAACAACTCTGGACATGCAAGCATCGAGAATTAAACTCTGATCATGGCCATGTAGGTTTCCATGCCAGAGTTACATCGTTCACTATATATTGGCCTCGTCGCATATTGCAAAGTTTCCCCAATTTGCCTTATTGCTGAAAATTTTTTTGTAAGGTTAGCGCTTGTTTGTCTTGAGGAGCTGTAATTATAATTGAAATGACAGCATGACATTTATTATTATTATTATTATTATTATTATTATCATCATCATCATCATCATCATCATCATCATCATCATCATCATCATCATTATTATTATTATTATTATTATTATTATTATTATTACTATGGACTCTGAACAACAATCAAATGAAATTATAAACAGCTCATCTGCGGAAAACCATCAAGCATGTTTCGCAGCCTTATATTGACTTGTTTGTTTGTTTGTTTGTTTGTTTGTTTGTTTGTTTGTTTGTTTGTTTGTTTGTTTTGTTTGTTTGTTTGTTTGTTTGTTTGTTTGTTTTGGTTTTTTTTTGTGAAGGCCGCTGCTTGTCCGGGCTTTGTGTTTGGTAGAGACAACCCACTTGAATTGAAAGAATGTATCGGCGTGAAATACACGTAATAGCAAATAGATAAATAAATAATGTATCAAAAGTTCTTGCTTCTATTGGCAAGATTTAGAACAATTACATGACTTAGAATATGCACCGATGTGCTGCAAAAATAACAAAATTCAAATTGAAACGTACCTCGAGAAAAAAATCCATATATATTTTAATGAACTTTCTCACAGAGGGGCCAACAAAATTTAAAAAGCCATATATATTTTAATGAACTTTCGCAGAGAGGGACCAACAAAATTGAACAGACTACTCAAAAGTTGGGAGCACAAAATGACTGCCTTGAATTGGAACTTAAAGGAATCATATATCAACCTGACCCTGTATGTGCACGAAAGAAATAAATCAATCAAATTGTGTTCTTTGACTAATTGCTCCAGTTAACCCATAGGTTGTTACATATTTAGTACAGTCATAGACCAGATTTACAAACAAAACTCTTCCTCTGCCTTTTGTGAATCCAAACATCGATAAAATGATATATATGTTTTAATTGCAGTTGTAGCCTTTTGTAGTGATCATGCACCTGCGTGTGTTCTCTTTATTCTTTTTATTAAAGACCTGGCTGTAGATGGCATTGATCAAAGCAAGCGAGCAGTCCATGATACCCTTGACTATATATTATGGATAACAAGAAATGCATGAGGTAAAAGGAAAAATTGGATTAAAAGGTGAATTCACGAATTTCATACCCAGATGGGACCCAGCTTGAGGCATTCTTCCAAGCCATTGGTATTTCTTACTCCAAGCATAGGAGACCAGGCATGCAAAAATCACAATTTATAACAATCGGCATAAGTATACGGGGTCTAAAATTGCGAAACACTGGTTTGGGTATGATTAAGCAAGTAACAAAATAAATTGGAAGTAGTAGGCAAACTAACTGCACCTTTGCGCCTACGGACACTCCTCCGTTTGTACTTGAACAATAAAATTAATACTAGAAACTAGGTACAGTGTGATGGTGTAAAGAAAAGAAACCATAGCAGCAACTTACGTTGGTTAATCCTTTCCCAATCAGACCAATAAAAAGAGCCCGGATGTCAGGTGTCGTCTGCTTTATTCCTTTTTCTTTTTTCTTGGAATGTGAACGTTTTGACGGGGACTTCCTTTTAAAGTCGTATATCTTTTGTATTATCCTTTATCAACATAATATACTTTACAGTCGAACATACTCTCGGACCACTTCTTTAAAGCGACTCCACCTGTCTATTGCACCATGTTCAGTGTGAACTATTTTTCAAATAATTAATTCTTTGATCGGTATAAGGATTAGATTTTTTATTTTGACACAGCAGTTTTTCTGACGTACCCGTATTTGTAAAACCTTGGAAAATGCTACTTACTTGGCCTGCGAGGACAGCCTGGACAGCAAGCACCAGGTGGCGTCCTGGGTCGAACACCTCCTGGGCATCGCGGCCATCCGCACTGAATTCTGCTGCATCGTGCTGGCCGCCGAGCTGAATCACACGGAAGAGGTTGACAGACCGACCAATAATAACCATGTATGGGCCAAGCAAGAGTACGCTTGTAAGAACTCACATCACACGATTAACCATAGAACTATTGCATTACATAATTATTGTTTCTGTATAATATCTGCGGATAAACTACAAACTTCCAATATATGAATTTTAAACCTACTGTCATTGCAATTTTACGGGCAGGGATTTCTTTCTATGAAGATCAGGAACCTTCAGTGAAGTGTAGCGCCGGTTGTGTATCAATGTTTATACTATTTAAAATAGACGTTTTGTACATTTCCTAATTATTCAATAATTAAGTTTGTTCATATTTTACTTATGTGAAAAGTAAGTTTTATTCACAAGTACAGAAATGTTCATTCTAATTTGTCTATAGCATTCTGAGGAAGATAGGGACTTTTTAATTACACTAAATGTGAAAAGTATCTTCATTATAGTGATAAAATAGCAGCTTTCGTCATTTTTCGTCAACTTTGTTTATACAGAATCCCTAACGTTTCTTCGTTCTGCACAACGTCTTTGCATTACAATAATATTCCTATGCTGAAGTTGAACATTTAATATACTTTACTTTTTGTCCGTCTGCTACTGTTCTAGGTGATGATCCACTTACCCATAACCACACAAGACGCATGTTTTCTCATGAAAGGAAAGATTTTTTATCCAATTTTGACATAACCAGAAATTCTATGGAATGTTTGCATACGGGAATATTTTTATCAGTATTTTTTACCTTAATTTTGAAAGTAATGGTTTTATGGGCAAACAGAATTTTTGTACATTTGATGATTTTCTTTCGATTTCTCAGAATTAAAAAAAAATCAAAGGCGATTTAATGCTCAATGTGTTATTTCATCGTAACAAGGCACTTATGATAACGTCAGCCTCATATATTTTGAGGATATCTTTGACCGATGTGTCACTGGTTGTGCTCTTATGTGAAAACAACATTCTCGTAATAACCCAAAAGTTATATCCAATTTGATCCAATTCAATTTTTAGAATTGGTTAGCATGCTTTTTTTTAGATTACGTTATACTCCTACTTTAAGTTATCGAAGGTCCAGTTATATGAAAATGTGAAGAATGAATGAAAATACCCCTTTCCCCCCATCATCGTCCTCTGATTACCTCCTTTAATTTATCGCACGTTGCAAGAGTTCCCAATTTACCTTATTGCTGATTTTTTTTTTTTTGAGTGTTTTGCACTGGTTTATCTTATGCAGCTCTACTTCTTATCCGAATGACGGCATGGTATGAAGTTTTGGTTTTGGACTCTAAAGCAGCACTTTTGCGGTGACCACCTAAGAGGACTTCATATATTGTGTAAGTGGTGCGTTCGGCTAACAGGTATCAGGATACTAGGAGTTTGGGTGTGGGGAGGCTCCCGTCATACCTTTATGACGGTAAGTGTCTAGTTTTTCCAGTTGGCTTGACTTTGTAAATGCAGAACTCTAATGGGCCTGTTCGGAGGTCCTCCAAGATACCTTTACTTCATTACAATTTTGGGGGGTGATAAGGTCATGATCCAAAAAAATACTTAAGGGTGTTTAAGTTACCAATTTATTGCGTTTATATGTATAACATGGTATTCTCTTTGTATTTTCTGAATATGTATTTGTACTGTATTAAGTGTTTGAATGTAATATGTTATAGACGAATCCATGAATAAAATTGGAAGTATTATTCCTTCAAATTTCTCAGTAAAATATTGCCTTGTATTAAAAGAATGGGAGGAGAGTCACAGTTGCCACCGTGTGATCTAAAGTATGGGAGTAAGGTGACTTTCTACCAGTAAGGCCAGTGGAAGGATGTATGGCCTTCACATAGAAGTAATGTGCTGAAATAATATTCTCTCTGGTTAATGGTACCAGGAAACAATCATGCTGTGTCCTACTATTTGGGCCGTCCTCTTTTAAGTGGTCTTTATTGGGAAATACTGGTTTGGTAGCGTAGTATTAGATGTGATTAGTTGGAAGTAGTCAAAACGACTGTTCATTTGCGGAGGGAAATAGAAAGTCACTTGACTGACTCGTGGTGAAACCTGTCTTTTGGCAGACCAGGCGATATCTAAGTAAGGCCAATGATATGGTTTTAATCAGCTTGTCATTTCGGACACGCCAACGTATTGCTTTCTTTCTATCGCTGCTTGACAGGATATAAAATTTGAATCAAGACCTGGTGAAACAGATGACCATATCATATGCCTACACTTCCATGTAAAAGCAAGCTTCAGCTGACTTATTCTGAAAACTTAGGTCATGTTGATGATCTCTTTTCTGGCAACTCTCAAGTTCCCTCAAATTGAGAATATCCACGAGTCATCAGCATATAATGCAGGTGGGTAAAATGTATTAGTAACATACATGTAAATGGTTACTTTTTAAGTGCAAACAGTCAGCAAGTACTTAAAATCTTAGCAAACATGTTTAAATGTCGTCCACCATTAAAATACCTCAGAAATTAACCAATATTCAAGAAGCACACCTGCATTTTCATGAGTGTCCGTGATAAACCTGTTCTCAAGTTGAGTACATTATGTTCTGTTGATGATCCAAGATGTACTTTTAGGGTTCATGATTTAGTAATTTCTTCAGAATCCCCCTTTTGCTGACACTTCCATGAGGTTTTGTCGCGTTTAAAGAAAAAGTCCGTTATGTGGAGAGCTCGTAGCTATATGTGTTTTATCTAGTCCATACTTGTACCATCATTATGATTAACGTCACATGAATATAAAAATGCGTTTTAACATTTCGACTTAGATTGATTTGGCGGCATTGCAAACTCTTTAGTGTATATATATATATATATATATATATATATATATATATATATATATATATATATATATATATATATATATATATATATATATATATATAAACATATATATGTATGTTTTTATGTATGTATATATATATATATATATATATACATATATATATGTGTGTGTGTGTGTGTGTGAGTGGTTGTTTACCATAGGAGAAAAGGTTCGTATATAGTGAAAAGTGCAATGTCTGAAACTTGGTATACAGGTGGCATTTTTTGCTGTAAAAAGTCGCACGTAAGGAGGGAAAACATTAGGCCTGCTGTTTTCTGTCAGAAAAATGTTGTATGTACGATACCAGTTTCAGTTTGAATTTGAAAAGTGAAACAAACTTTGACACAAAGTGTTTGTGTAGTTTACAATAATGACACTCTGCATGCAGTGTCGTAAAAATTCAAACATATGTGCTAGAGACACATTCGACAGTTGGCGTAGAACCAGCGGAATAAGCACGTGACGTTATGAGGTCAAACTTAGTTCAGGTCATGCACTATAACTTGCACTTTACTAATTCACAAATGTCCAAGTTACCTTAGGTCTAACAAAAATATATACGTGGTTTCGATGACCCGACCATTATCACTGAAAAGGCTCGAATCCCAAGCCTTAGTAAATTTTGTAAAACATAAAAAATAGTTTCAAATCGCCCTTTCCTTATTAAACTTGATGAACCTTTCCTGAAAGATTTATCGAGAAAGTGGCCGTCGTGTGCCCTTATTTTGCAGTAAAGTCAACTCAAACCCAACATTTCATCTGGAGTGGAGGGTTAACTTGGGCCGGGGAAAGAGCACAGCTGCATTGCCACTGTTGTTCGGTGAAATAGGATTGTCACAACTCTGTTTGAAAGATTTTATCGAGGAAGTGGTCGTCATGTGCCCTTGTTTTGCAATAAAGTCAACTCAAACACAGCATTTTATTTCAACTTGTCTCGAGGGTTAACTTCACTTGGTCCGGGAAAATGGCATAACAGCACAACGTTCAATAAGGCATAGGAACGGTTGTTTGGTGAAAAAGCATAGCCTCGGTTGTTCGCTGATCGTTATCGTAATATTTCGCTAGGTTCCAGGTGTCCGTTCTCCGTGTTAACAGGGCAAACGGGCATTAAAGTACTTTTAAAACATGACTTCAATCAGGAGAGTAGCAAAAGTTAGAGGCACCCAGGGTTTGCAAAGGGGGAAAATCTCACCGTGGGTTACTTCTGTGCTACCTGCTTTATCATTAACGGAGAGCAGTAATCCCACCCTGAAATGGGCCCTCCCTGAAAGTAGATAGGGGAGACTGTGGATGAAACAGTTACAACCTATCTCTAGGGTTAGATGGAGCAGATTCAAGCTGCCCCTGGGGTTGGAACAAACAGTGCTCAACCTACCCCCAGAGTCGGATGGAACATTTACTGGTGGGTTGTGGTCATCTTTTATTTATGTCCACATATTTATACTTTTTTGCACACGCATGAATCAAGTAATACACAAACATACAATAAAGATTAGCAGACACATAAAACATTCATATTTCAAGAACAAAAAAAAAAATAAACACAAGGAGACACTGGGGAGAGTTTGAGCACATAAGAGTCCAGGTCCATCGAAAAGATTCTATAAAATATTCTAATATTACATGTAAGCGACGGACAGGGCTGGCTAAAATGAACATCAATTGACTTGTTTAGCTAGGCTAATTATATTTTTATTATGAATGTTGCAACTTCCCCCAATTGCATGTTTCACCTTACCCCTACATGTAAGTGACGGACAGGGCTGGCTAAAATGAACATTAATTGACTTGTTTAGCTAGGCTAATTATATTTTTATTGAAAATGTTTCAAGTTCCCCCAATTGCATGTTTCACCTTACCCCTACATGTAAGTGACGGGCAGGGCTGGCTAAAATGAACATTAATTGACTTGTTTAGCTAGGCTAATTATATTTTTATTATGAATGTTGCAACTTCCCCCAATTGCATGTTTCACCTTACCCCTACATGTAAGTGACGGACAGGGCTGGCTAAAATGAACATTAATTGGCTTGTTTAGCTAGGCTAATTATATTTTTATTGAGAATGTTTCAACTTCCCCCAATTGCATGTTTCACCTTACCCCTACATGTAAGTGACGGGCAGGGCTGGCTAAAATGAACATTAATTAACTTGTTTAGCTAGGCTAATTATATTTTTATTGAGAATGTTGCAACTTTCCCCAATTGCATGTTTCACATTACCCCTTGTATGGGGCGAAAGAAAACATTGAGTTGTCGTTAGTTTTAAATATATGTTTCGATAATCCTCCATTATGTCTGAACCAGACAATGCCCATTTTTGTTGTTTAAATGTTATGTTTGAATAACCTAGTAATTAAATACTTATCAAGATACAGGGCCTCGACTCTAAAGTGGTCCAACTTTCCTTAGTCTCACCTACCACTACAGGTCCATAAAATATATTTGGGACTAAAAAATACGAGAATTTACTATATGTAAGTACACTCAGCAAGGACACAATAAGGTTACAGACCACAGTTGGGATTGGCCGGTTGTGCATCCCAACGGAGATAGTCCGTAATTGTGAAAATACTGTGTTTTCAGCATGCTGTAGCTTCTGTTTAAATAAAGTAAGCTAAGTCAGGTTTGCTGCATCACAGAGCTGCTTCATTGGTGGTCATATAGGTGCACTGTCTTCCAGGCCAGGTGGGAACTTTATGGTGGGGAAGGACAATGATGTGACCCTGGCAAGAGCACAGTTCAAACACCTGTATTATGCTGACATCCAGGTGTTGTTTCGTATTTCAATTATCACAAATTAACGATCTGGGAATTGTATGACAAAAATCCATCCATGTTTTTCTGACATTTTTATCTGTTAAATGCCGTTCACGGAATTTTAAAATACCAAAATGCGGTTTTTTTAGACTGAAAAATGCTAATATGAAAAATAGAAGGATTTATGACTGTAGTCTGTGGCCATAACTGTTAATAGCTTTATAATTTAAATAGTCCTCTGTAACCAGGCAAGCAAATTCATCATAATTTGTCTATTCACACAATTCCTGAGTTGTTCATTTAAAATGTGTCATCTATAAAAATCTGCATAAATGGTATCCAAGTGTTACATTTGTTCTTGGATCTGGCGTTTAAATATATTTCTGAGTTCCAGTAGTGTACAAATTGTTGACCAAGGCATTGTGCGATATGAACCACCTAGATGGGCATCTCTCGTCATCCAGACCTACTCATTCAGATTTTCCATATACTAGACTTCTCTAAACCAGAGCATGTGGCCTCTTGGGCTGCTTCCCTATTGGCATTTTTTCTAATAGCACGTAAAGCGGACATGGTACCACCCTGTCTTCCCTCTTTGAGCCGAATATGAAACTTAGCAAGGGAGATATTTTCTTACATGTAGGTGAGGCAGGCCTCATTGTATATATTAAATGAGCACACACTTTACGAAATGGCAAATGAAAACTAATCATTCGAATTTTTAAAATGCCAGGTTCAGTCATGTACCCTTGCAAGGCCTATTCAAAAATTGTTGAAGTTGAAAAAAGCGGACATGGTACCACCCTGTCTTCCCTCTTTGAGCCGAATATGCAACTTAGCAAGGGAGATATTTTCTTACATGTAGGTGAGGCAGGCCTCATTGTATATATTAAATGAGCACACACTTTACGAAATGGCAAATGAAAACTAATCATTCGAATTTTTAAAATGCCAGGTTCAGTCATGTACCCTTGCAAGGCCTATTCAAAAATTGTTGAAGTTGAAAAAAGTGGCCTAGGCCCGTGTTTTCCCCTTTTTCAATTTTTAAGAATAGAAGCCAAGCGCAACACTGACTCATTGTGTAACATCTGTTTTGCTGTCGTTCTCTCTCAAAACCAGTGGCATACTCACCAACAGCTACAGGAAAGTCTCGGTACCTATATTAATTTCACCCCCTTTCCCCCTCAGTTTTCTTTTTTTTCTCGTGTCTTTTAATTGGTAGCTCCTGGTGGTCAAATGGTCCTCAAGGTTATTTTGCCCACTACTGTTTGCATTGTGTTATTTATTTACACTGGCTGTGAACCCTGAGGCAATTCCATCCTCTTATTTTCTGTCCCCAAAAATGATAAAATAAACAAAAGATTACTTAGATACAATGTCACTTCTTTTCTTTTCAAACCAGAGCTGAATTTGCATGGCCTTGTAAGTACGTATCATTGGTTGTCACAAAAATTGGCAAGGCTTGCAATGTAAAAAATGTGCCTCAAAGTACATATTTGCCGGCTGGACACTGTTGAGCTGTTGGGGCTCTCGTTTCTCTGAAAGACTGAAAAGATATTACAGGGTATCAACAACCTGGGCACTTCTATCGGAAGGGCCTCAGTTTTTTTTAATGCTGTTCACACTTGCTGTTAGTTTGAACACCGTTACTTCATGAAAATGATAGGTTCAGAGGTGGTCATGACGGGCAGTTGTGGGAAGCTCTGTAAATATGCGCACATCTGCCCTGGTTTAAAGTAATTCGTATGGCTGTACATCCAAACGAGTGTATGGTGGTCGAATGGTCTTAAAGTTGTTTTGTTCACTACTGTTTCAGGACTCAGGTCAAGCAGTGTTTCCGTTTACCCCTAATGGACAGTACCTGTTTATTACCCTTTCAAAACCTGAAATACCTTTTGAAAAAATCTTAAAGGGTCACAAGGCTTGTTTATTTGCAGGTACAATTTGTAAAAATCTGGTTATCACCCCTGAATTTCCCTTCATGTGACCCCAAAAAAAATTTCTGACGGAAACACTGACAAATGTGCTTTTTCAAAGATACACATATCGTTAACAAACAAATACAGGGCTTATGACATTTTAAGCTTGGGGAGGCTCCCATTTAGACAAATTATTGTCACTTCCATAGAAACTACCCTACTTTGTCATGGAAATATGGGATGGTGGCATTTACCAGACATGAAAAAAAAATTATTTGATAACATAATGAAAGAAGTACATGTTTTGCATCGTCACGCCCTGCTGGAATGACACGTCTGCTGCATGTTGTGGTAGCAGTGTTATATGCCAAAATCATCAGGACTGCTCTTCAATTTGACGTATGAAGCATTTACAATCGTACAGTTTCCAAGAATGTTCTGTAGACAAATATTTTACACACAGACACACACAGACACACACACACACACACACACATATATATATATATATATATATGTATATGTGCGTGTGTGTGTGTGAGTGTATGAATTTATAAAAGAACTTTGTATTGGATTCATGTTGCATTATGTTAGATACTTGCACTTACTCTGAATCCGGAGGACATTCGATTCTTTTATTTTATGCCAAAAGTTAAAAAAGGATTAATTCAATAAATGGCGTGTCTACTCTTTTCAATCTGGAGCCCACTTTGCACGACCTTGTAACTATGTACTACTTTTTAAAAATTGGCAGGAATCCCTGATGATTTGTTCACAATAGCTACACAATACCTATTTTTCAACGACAAAGAACAAAATGTACCAACAAGTGACCGCTAGAAGGAGCTCGTTACACCAGACATTTTGAAAAGAAAATGTTTGAAGCCGTACCCAAGTCGACCAGGCACACCAAGAAGTGGACTATTGGGGTATGGCGTGATTGGGCCGCGTGCAAAAAAGAAACAGCCTGTAACTAAAAGGGATAACATAGTCCCATTTCGGAAAATTAATGTGATATGGGTGTCCCAAAAATAGTGCATTTGATGTGTGTGTTTTTTTTTCATTCAGAAGCGCAGACGCAAAATGGCAACCCATACCCTGTAAACGATAAGCCTACGCCAGCGAGTGCATGCTGACTTGTGTTGTACATGTATGTGTCTTCTTTTCCTTGGCGACAGATCTAAATATGTGTATTAAGTGTATCCAAATTTATTATACGTATTCAGATTCCTAACTTGGCCTGCCAAAATTGTTTTTAGTTTTGATCACAGCTACTTTAAAACCAATAAATCCTGCAACGCGCGATATGTGATGGATTTTCTTTCTTCCATACCATGCCTTTCCGATATTTTATTATGCCCACTTTCAAAGGGCGCAGCAAAACACTGTTTGAACTAAAACGTATGTCACGAAGAACGTGTTCTTAGCAGCCTAAAAGAAGGAAAATAGAGCGATTTCATTGGTTGATACATTAGCCATGCCAATTAATGAGTTTTAAAAGTATCTCAAAGTCGTTTTGAGGCCTGGTTACATGGTCCAGCATGCAATATGTTGTCCAACTCGATTCCATTGTGCAATGACAGTGACGCATGGCAATGTGCACTTGATTGACCACAAAACCAGCTCACTGTTATGTGGTGTCCACAAAAGGGTAGGAAATAAGGGATCTATGGTCAGATCGTTCTCAGTGGACCAAGAAAAAATCACATTAAATTCAGCCCAAAATAAGTCTGAACTCGAGATAAGCTCATTTTCAAGTTCAACTATAGCTTAAACTGAGATGAACAGGCCAAAACTGAGGTAAACTTTAAGCTGATAGTACAATAATATATTTTATGTGACAAGTACGTTAACTAATGACCTAGTTTCACTAAGACATGCAGGGACAGTACTCACAGACGCATAGTAAGTTTTACCACTGTGTCAAAGAAAACCCCAGCAACATCAACAACAACAACAACAACAACAACAACAACAACAACAACAACCATACGGATGCCATATGAGGGACATAGAAAACACTTTTTCAACAGTCGAATATTCAAGAAAAATCCCGTTTATTCTACTTTTATCTTTAGTGGCCGATCAAGTTTAATGATTCTTACTGTGTTTTAAAACGTTCCAGTTTTATCAATTTCTTATCTTTTGACATCAAAAAATTTGTTGACAATCAGACAGGTTTTGTAACTTGATATGCAAGCAAATAACTAATGCATCATCTAGATCATTTATTTGCTCACCTGGCATTGATATTAACAATTTTTCATATCATAATAAGTATTAATTGCATGTTTATTTTAGTTTAAAAAGTAAATGGAATTTCCTAATTTGAGCATTCTGCCTCTGCAAGAAACATTGTACTGGCCTCCTTAAAGATATATCGTAAAACTATGAAAAGAAACAACTTCCTCTTTTGATGAAAAGTACGCAGGGGTTGCTAAACATCTTATTTTACTTTCCTCTCACCTGATTCGTAATGTCAAAATGTATAAAATTTGGACAATTGCATTAATTGAATGAAAAATGTGGCTTGTTGGCTTCTTAAAAGGTGCAGGTGACGAGCTGAATTTATTCCTCTTCTACTTTATCGCAGAATGGATGCAGGAATTTGCTGTAAAAAGTAAATTCAATGTGATGAAAGTAATATGTTTCAACACCATGACAATGTATGATAATATTAAGTAACTCGTCATTGATAATTATATGAAGATTTGGCGATTTTCGAACAAAATGTTCCACTTCCATGATTCCATGGTGTGATATGATGCCATGTGTGTTTAGTATAGATTGTTCTCCGCCCCAAGTACAATCACGTACGCAAACCAAAATATCATGTTAACAATGAGGCAAATTATGCTATGGATCCCATTTTGACTGACTGCATTGGTCTTCCTGTGTTACTATCTATCGTGCTCCGCAACTTACCTGTTGTTGTGGATATCATTAAAACAGCCATGCCCAAAACGAAAAACCAAATAAGGCTTGTATATTTCTCCATTTTGCCTGGCAGCGTGCTTCTCTCTGTGATAACCTGTATTTTAGTATCCCTTTATATATGAGTCTCTTGTCGGATGTTATACATATGGAATGTCTATAATCAGTACCGTAAGCCACATTAAAGTTCACTGGAAATATATTAGTATGATTACTTTGCTCTTGACTTCCGACTTTCTTCGCCAAGAATAATGATAGATTAAATTGGTGCCAATCATTGTTAATTTTTCCATCGGCGTCACATCCATATGACGGACAATTTGTATGATACATATTAACACATTGTTTATCAAACCATGCCAGTCTCCGAACAATCGTTTCTGGTTTCTTTTGTTTGAATTCACATGTGCAGCAGAAATCCTAAATAGGCGGCCTTATCTGACTTTTCCTTCTAGATAATCTTTTATCGGATAAGTCAGCAGATTCGATCTCGGTACGGACAAGTCAGCAGAATCTATCTAAGAGTCTTTGTATGAATACCTTTATACCCTTTGTCTGCCAATGGTGTAAACATGATCAATATAGACTGTATGTATAGACAGAGGGTACCCATATGTTAGTTGAGAAACTGGAAAGCAATATGTAAACGCGTAAGTTTGAAGGGATAGAATGGGTAATAGGTGATAATGTAATAGTGTGAAACAAAATGACATAACTGATTTTCAAACGGACCTATATTCTTACCACATTTGTAAGAAAATGCATCAGAAGGAACCACACTAGACTAAAGGCAAGAGTGGTAGGACTGCACAATAGGCTTCTCAGGCAAATAAAACACTTTGAATTAAATGGACTGTGTCAGTGGCGCTGTGTTCAGAGTGATATTCCTTGATGGGCGCTGTTTCAGAACGAGAAAAGAGATCAAATGTATTATTATTTGTGTAATTATCAATCATGAGCTGATAAACTTGATCAAAATAGGGTTTATATGGCTGCTTGGCAGACCTTTCCAAACACTTCATTTGTAATGTATATAAAAAGTTTCATCTCAACTCACTTAAGATGATATTATAAAACATTTCGACAATCAAAGTCAAATTTGTATTCCTCACAGGAGACAAAGGAAGAGTCCGTACGTTTTGATGCTTTGAGTCAAGCATTTTTCGAGGTAAATATATGCTCTAATTAATGTGTTTTAAGTATTCAATCCCTTCTGGCAAATATTTTAAACCTGAACGAGCAGAGTATAAGTTCCTTTCCGAAATGAAAAAAAAAGATAAATATGTACATTTGATATGACAAATTTACCTGCTGTTATATACATTGACGTTTAGGATATGAACCAAATTACCCAGCGTTCCATGTAACTACACTTTCTTTGCCTCTTTCAGCTTCGTTTCGTAAGCCAAATACGTGGTTGGAATCACACGTATATCAGGCCAAGGTTACTTAGTAAACCCTATGGCCCTGTGGTACTGACAATGCTGTGAAAGAGTCATTGTAAAAGATAAATAGAGGTGTCCCATATATAAAACCGAACTTGCTACTCACTGTGTCACTAGAGATGACACAATTTAAAAGTTACTGTGTTCAAACATATGATACTTACTTATTGCAAGTAGCCCATCGTTATAAAGCCACAGCAATATATGCACATAACAAACAATTGCTCCGCAGAGCAAAGACACTTATTCCATTAATGCAACAATGTCAACCAAATTTGGCATGCTTTTGTTGGCTCTAACAATATTATCACACACTTCCTCGGTCACAAAAATCTTGTTTATATTCCAAATAGCATTTATTTCCTGAGCTATCTGTGCCCAGAACAACACAATACATTAAACTCCGGGCCACTCAGCTGCGTCATTCAGTCTAGTGCAAAGGAAATGAGTGTTCAAGCGGACCAGTAATTGTTGAGCAAAAGTTCACATTATTTTTGTCAGTACATTGAAATTCCTCAACAAGTGGGTGTGAGGTAACTTGCAGGAGCCACAGCTGCAAAATACCTTCATACCGTACCACATATACTGCTGAAGAATTACCGGGGATATTCACTGACAACCTGCAAAAAATCATCTAGTATTGACTAGTTGACTTTAATTGATATTCCACGATTTCATTATTGACATTTTACCTACAGCAAGAAAGTATTAATGTGATAAAGCTGTCGAGATATTTCCGCATATGGGTGAAGAAAAGGTTGTCAAAAGGCAAGTTAAACATACCATTAAGCCCAACATTACTCACATTGGCTTTAGTATTTCTAAGTAAAAACAGTTAAGGAGCTTGACAAAGTATACATATTTCAAGATACTGAGAAAAAGGGCGCCAAAACAAAAGGTGACAGCGGTCAAGACTATATCACCGCTGACTCTAAATTAGATTATGGTCCTTATGCTTGTTCTTAAGCTTAAGCAAAGTGTACCATATATGATGGAAAGGGTTAAAAAGTGTGACATTGTATGTTTATCTGAAACATAGTTAAGGTCACATGAGCCGTCCACCATTCATGATTCAATAATTAGCTTATGCCTTGAATTCATCCATTTTTGCCAAAAAAAAAAACAAAAAAACATGCAATGACGGACATTACAAGTCTGTTGCGGCCATTAAAATCTGGGGGGATTTTACGACCATGTAATTAATCACAAGCCAGAGGTTGATACTATAAAAGACCGATTGTTAATGAGGAATCTCTAAATGTCAGTAATCACCTTCCTGTTCATTTTAGTTTCCGTGTACAAATAGCCAATAATACTCATAAAGCTGGTCATCATTGCAAAAACGATGTAAGTTATTCCAAGATGTACACAAAATGGACCAACACTCTACAGAATGAAAAGTACTCATATCTCCTAGGCAAAAGATTGGAGAACATGCAATTATGTAAGATTTCTTCATTATGATCCAATTCGGATGCTAAAACAATTAAAGACAAATATCTTGATGTGGTTAATGATGAGATCCATGGAACGGCCCATGAATCTGGCTGTGCTTAGGACTGGAACATATTGTCAAAACCCAAGTCTTGCTGGTGTACAGAATTCAGTTCATTACGTGAGTGAAAGTAGTTCTGGTACAATCTGTGGATTGAATGTGGTAAACCAAAAGAAAGTCAAGTATATGAATGTCGCAAATACATTGAAAACTACTTTAGATGCCGATATAGATTTTGTAATAATTCAAGCATGCATCTTATAAGAAACTTAACCTTATGAATAGTTCTAGAAATATTAAGAGCTTTTCGGGTGTAATTAGACGTAAAAAATACAAACACACAAAGTCAACCTTAATGCCAAAGTTTTCGCCAATTTTACTCATCTATCATGAAGAAAACTCCTGACACTCCTTTCTCTGATAAACAGAAAGGGATTGTAAGGTTTGTTACGTCGTAGTCCGTGACGAAACGTCATGGATAATATTGTAAGATTATTGCTACTGATCAAGTAAAATATGCTATTAGCCAGTTGAATAACAACTCTGCCGCTAGCCTCGATGCTATTTACGCTGGTCACTAGGTATAGGGCACTTCTGACATTTTCTTAAAACATCTCTCTGAGTTCTATACAAGTATTCTTAATCATGCTGTATTTCCTAAGCTATTTCAAGGGTGCAAGATAATTCCTATTCATAAAAAGTCATGGTATGTTAATACGCCTGAACACTACAGGCCCATAACAATCAGTTCTACGTTTGCTAAAGTTAAACTGCTTCTTGATTTTCAAGATTTTCAAGCTAGTCATACGAAACATCGGTTCAGAAAGGGTGGAGGCTGTTTCATGGCCTGTAATAGCCTAAATTATATGCTAAATGTTTAAAGATAAAGTTTAAAAATTGCCACTTTTTGTATCAACACTGGATGCAGAAAAATGTTTCGATCGTTCTTGGCACTTGAACAACTTTATGAATGTATGAATATCATATTCTGGATTTTCTTGCTAAAATGGTAAAATCATTTGAAACAAACGATTTTCTGGAATCATCTACATAGTCAACCTTTCAACATAGCACGAGGTACCAGACAGGACAGTGTTTTATCACCACTTTTCTTCAATGTACATATTGATGATTTGTTACAAAAACTACTCTTAATTAACAGAGGTGTAAGAATTGGCCCACTATCACACACACATTAGTATATGCTGATGATATCACTCTTATTAGTTCTACAACTGTTACATCAAGTCAGCAAGCTCTAATAGATGCCTGTGTTGATAATGCCAATGAATACATTTGGGATTCTTCTTTGGTATTAAAAAATCCTTTTGTATGACTATGTTTGATCCAAAGTTTACTGACCCCCCCCCCTTCCCCAGTATGGACTTGAGGGACTGATAGGTCTGTTATGCAAATAACCGGCTCCTTTGAGATACTTAGAGTTTGCTTTTATAATAAATGAAGGTCAGAGCTTCGTGTAGTAAAACGTTCTGAATCTGCTCGTGGGGCTTTTTTATGTGAAATTGGAATGTGCTATTCAGGGTTTGTAACAGAACCAAAAAAAAACACCTATGGTGTACTGTTTGTCAACCTATATTTCTATATAGCATGGAGAGCCTTCATTTTTCTGAATCTTTAGTCAACAAACTAAATCCCATGCCTGACATATGTGTTAAGGCTGTGTGTGGCTTACCTAAACGCCATCACCACCCAAATTTCTTGGATGCTATCGGGATTATGTTTGTTGAACATTTAATTGAGCAGAAAAGTGTTTCTCTTTTAAAAAATATTAGTTTCATACCATCTCCAGCCAAACTTCTTCATGATTATTTGACAACTGAATATAAATCTACTGCTAAACTTTCTATACCTGATAGATTGGTCAATTTCATATACCAATATCGCATGCAATTACTGATCACTACATATTTAAGTTTATACCTAAGCCAGAAAATGGCATGATTGACTTATTAAGGTCACTCATTTCCACTGAACATGTTCTTAACCTAAACGCTGAACCGTTTCTACTGGTCAGGTTGCTCACTAAAGCATTTGGTGAAGGACCTGACCAGTAGAGACTCTGACATAATCATATCATGCTTAGATTATGGTGCTTTCAGATATCAGATATGGAGAGTGCTGTTCTCTGTCATTTATCTGCGCATATTTGTTAGTACACACGACTGGTACCTTTTAACTCTGTATATTACTACATATCTCGACATATTTGTTTTATTTATTTCAAATCTGTATATGTCTTCTACCTAGATGTATCCATTTATGTACTTTTAATTTTACCGACCCTGGGGGGGTTAATAAAAATAAATACAAGTGTAAAAAAAAACACACGGGGCAAAACGGTACTATTCGCAAATGACCATCAATCAATAGTCCAGACATAATGTGTCAGCGATCTGTTTGTCGCGGAAATGCATGAGCCCAGAGGCAGTTCGATATAGTTTTGTTTGTGTTGACCTCAGTCTTGTGGGAAATTGCAGCGTTTTGTACTAATGTCGGAAATATATATTCAGGACCTCATTCGAAGCTCCTCAGTGATCATATGACCGTGTTTGTTGATTTTTTCTGCCTCTCCCCCGTGCCAAATGGTTACGATCAAAAGACAATTAGGAGACAATGACGAGACTAAAATGAGTCATATTTCCGCCGTGCGGTTTAACTTCTAGAGTGCTCCCATGTATTGCTAGGAAAGAAGAGACGGAAACTGTAAATAGGTTCGATATTGTTTGTTTTGTAAAGCACAAAGATAAAAAACAAGGACAAAACAATTATGAAGGTTTTCGTCATGCTTAGAAACCACACATTCATTCTTTTTTTTTTTTATCTTTCCTGGAAGTTTTAACCGGTTGTCCATGTGTTCGCCCAACGTAAGGTATTTCAGAGTCCAACCTGGAGCAAATGTCAGCAGATATTTTTAATGTTTGCTGAACAACATAGCAAGCCTCAACTAAAATATATTTGTTTGAGTTACATTTCTGTTCCAGGTATGAAAAAATCTCTATATGTTGCTTCTGTTTTTGAAGCTCGCAGATGGAGTAGGCAAAGGCTATTGGAGGGGATCATCGTCCTCCCTGACATTTTCATCCCATGTTATATCTTCGAAAATTTAATCAAACAAATTGGTACAACAGTGCCACATTCTCGAATAAATTTAAAAGGAATTTGGGCAATGTAAGTGATAGAATGAGAGCTGTGTCTGGACCTTATATCAGACGTGACAGAACTTTATAACAATTGATAGCAGAAAAGCATGACATGCACGTGTATAATAGGACAATAATGAACTATGTATTAAAGATAAGTACATACTTTTAGGATAGTGGATATGGGCAAATGGTATAGTTGAACAGAATGGGGTGCATATACGTAAATTTTAAGCAGTCAGTTGACAATATAATATTAATACGGTGACGACTTTAGGGATAATATGAGGTATTTGTAAATCTGAGGAGAGTTGGCCGAGGAACATTTCTTGGCTGGAATCGAAACAGCAACGTGATTCATCGTATTGTCCATATTGTGTAAATACTCCCGTATGTATATAACTAAATTAAAAAGACTTATGAACTGAATAGTATGATCAATATTGGATTTTTGGTATTGTAGATTAGTTTGGAATTTGTCACATGAGGAATCAGAAAAGGAATCTTCACATATACACTTCACACAAAGCGTGCAGAGAGAGTCAACCAGTTCACCTGGACCACTACAGACTCTATAGCTACAAGCATCCTGATATACATGTATGAATGGAAGTTTTTTTTTTTTAACGAGGAATATGCATCCAGCACCATTACTATATTCAGAACAGTTCGTTTTTAGTAGTTCCATTTTAGTCGCAGTGCAAACTGAAAGAAAGAAATAAAATAGAAATAATTGAGCAGCCGAACAACAGCAAACTATCAGAATTGCAGGACTTCGTATTGGTTACGGGATGCCACTTGTTACATCTTTACATGAACACCTTAGCGTTTTTCTCCACATCACACTTCAAGTTGGCCATAGCCGTGCTGGATTGGAGGAAGGGGTAAATTCTTCTTTGTGTGTGTGTGTGTGTGTGTGTGTGTGTGTGTGTGTGTGTGTGTGTGTGTGTGTGTGTGTGTGTGTGCGTGTGTAGTTTTTATTGTTTGTTTTGAAACAGGCACACGTTGCTTTCATTATTTTTTGCATAAACAGTTCTTGTCATTGATTAAAACGTTATTATTCATTTATGCATGAGTTGAGCTATGTATTGGAAAGTTAGTATTTAATATTATATGAGACACGTGCCGTAATATTGGACAGACAAACTTCTTTTGTAACACTTAAACATTATGACGCCTGTTCAGCGAATGTTGTATGACCCAATGCTACTGATCAAAGTATGGTCGCAGTCGTGCTTATCAAAATGTTGCAATGAACAGCTGAAGACAAAGGAAATTCCAGGGGGAGACTATAAGACGATCGCAATAAACAGGAGGTAGCATTATGAAGGTGGTCCTACCAGCAGATTTCTCTATATTTCTTTCCCTACGCAAGACATTTCGAATCACTTTCAAGATGCACTTAACAGCGGATAACATGAATAAACCTATTAAACTGGGCAAGTAAAGGATACATACAGAAGTAGGTAGCGGTTTATATACTGAAAGACTCAAGAATCAAAATGTTGCAACTGTTATCACATAAAGGTGTTTTCCGCTCCTTGTTTCATGAAAATCACTCTCTTTCAGATCTACCGATGCAGATATGTTCCAGCCATAGATATAAAAGACACCACTTTAATCAATGTATTCGAGAAACAGTATACTGTATGAACGGGACTTATTTTTTATATAAAACCATCCGTGAAATATTTTCCTAGCATTATATAAATATATGTATGTATGTATGTATGTATGTATGTATGTATGTATGTATGTATGTATGTATGTATGTATGTGTGTGTGTTTGTATGTATGTATTTGTGTGTATGAGAGAGAGAGAAAGAGAGAGAGAGAGAGAGAGAGAGAGAGAGAGAGAGAGAGAGAGAGAGAGAGAGAGAGAGAGACTAGGGTAAGAATCACATGTTCATCTTCTTCTTGTATCCCAAACGGCGCACATGACTGGTAAATAGTTTCCCTATTTTCTGATACCCTCAGATGAAGCTAAGAATTCCCCGTATTTTAATAGTGTTTGAGAGAATAAGATATCTTCATTTTTGTGGTCTTTTTATTTTCCGCATTCAAAAAGAATCATTGAAAACTAAGTGAAAAATGCTTTATCATTTGGACATTAATAACAACAAAAACTATCGTACAGTACCAAAATCAGACACTTAGTGTTGGGAATACATCCGTTATCAACTTAAATCATTGATTGTATTCCTCACTTTTTACCTGTCATGATTAATAGGTCAGACTGTTACTTTAGCTATCTTATTTTAAATGCAAACAATCTTATTTTTGCCATTTGTATGAGGATTCGAATTTAATTGTGTTGATGTAAATATGATGGTCAACATATTTTTCTACCAGAGTACAGTGGACATTTTCAACATTAGTTATTACCTTTGTGAAATTTGGTTTTGTGAAATTTGGTTTATCAAAGCAATCAGTAAATAAAATGAAAAAGTGGGTTGCATATGCAGGCCTACAAGCGCCAGAAATATGATAACCAGTGGTTCGATCATATCAACAAGGAGTCATTGCCGGTGATATTTTAAAATGTACAAGTTATTTTAAACTGAATTTGAAATGAAAACTTATGTTTTTTTTGTATTCCGCCTGTACATTACAGACATCATTTTACCAACATAACAATTAGCGCCCATCAATGCAATTGTGAAATGGGGCCATATACCCGTCCAGAAACTGATTGGAATCAAAGGATAAGTCAACAGTATCACTTGATTTCTGTTGAAAATGAGTTTCCCTTTATGACCAAATCCCGTAAATTAACTAAAGAAAGGGAAAAGTTCCTCAAAAATGTAAACTTCATCGCTCTCAATACCCTTTCTTCCAATGACCTATTTCTAAAGGTTATGAATAACAACAACGGAAACACAGAAACACATCATCACATTTATTAGCAATATTTACGCTGCTCGATTCTTCAATGCTTGAAGTTAAATCGTCAGATCTGACATGCCTTGTTTATGCTGGTAACAACACACAGAAACTAACTAAACGTGACTAATTCACTTGACCCTCTATCTTTTGTATGTAATGATTAACCCCATAAGGTCATATCAGAACTTAACATGTAACCCTCTATTGCCCACTGGATACATATATTGTAGGGCATGTCAGAAGCAATTTTGTGGATTTTTTTCTTTGTGTCAGTGTAAAATAAAAGAGGGCGATACCTACCAGAATTAAAGTGTAATAAACAGTTGCTGTCAACAAATGCGTGCAACTCAAGAATTAACTCCTTCCACAGGGCCAGCAAAACATAGAATTTTAACCTTCAGCTGACCGGGGAGGGCATCGCAGGGGTGGACACATGTGGGCATAGAGTAATGAATGTTAAAAGTACCAATCTTCAAAGTTAATTTGAGGTAATTATAGCAACATCAACATAGCTGTAAAACTTTTTCATTAGTATGCCTGTCAATATCGGCAATACATCAGGCATTTTTAATTTGAAGATGTCAGAAACTTTTTACGGGCAAAACTAATGAGAATGTTTTTTCTGTAGTTTTCAAATGGAAGTTCGCAGTGAACATTTAAGTGTATATCATAATCATACGCACTAGCATAAATGCATGAAATATTCACAGACATACAGGGATTTATTAGCTGAACTTTATCAGTGATTATGCCTACGTTTTAAAAGAATTTTTAAATATTTCTTTAAAAGAAAATTCATTACGAATATTTGATGGGTCAGCAGTAGAGCCAATCATGACATATAGCTTGTTGGTACAATGTTGTCACTTTCGGTGTTATTTAAAATTGTATATTTTCTTGAGCCTTCTGATGTCAGTCACTATTTCAACGAGCATACAGACAGTACATACTGAAGGTTCTTCTAACCCTTTTTCTGTAGATGTCAAGAATTGTTCAGTCACAAACAATGTCCATTCATTAGCTTGAAAGGACAAGAAGCTACTTGGTTTATTTAAAATTCGAATTTATAAGGTTAAGGCTGCATCTCATAGCCCCATATTGCAAAAATCTTGTGTTTTCAGCATGATGTAGCTTCTGTGTAAATAAAGTTAGCTGAGTCAGGTGCAGCATCACAGAGTTGCGTCATTGTAGTCATATAGCTCCACTGTCTACCAGGCCACGTGAGAACTCTATGCTGAGTGAGGACAATATTGTGACCCTACCCAGAGCACAATTGATACACCTGTTTATAGCTGACATCCACGTGTTGTTTCGTATTTCAATTATCACCAATTTTTGAGCTGGGAATCACATGACAAAAATCCATCTACGTTTTTTTCTGACATTTTTATCTGTTAAATGCCGTTCGCGAAATTTTAAAATTCCAAATACTGATTTTTTTTTTACTGAAAAATGCTACTATGAAAAATCGAAGGATTTATAACTTTAGCCTCTGGGCTATTGGGGCACCTGCGGGCGCAAGCATACATAGCAAACAGTTTGGTATTGTTATATTTGTTTCTTTTATTTTTGTTTGAGTTAAATGATGTATTTGTAGTGCACCTATAGCATTGTGTTTGTGTTCTATTCATGTTATCTTACTTTATGTAAAGTGTTCTGGTCAATGAAATTATTCGTTTTTGTTTGTGAACACAACCACACCTTGTTTTCCCCTGTATTCTGTGTCTCCATGTCTTTCTTTTCTTCCTTGCTATCTGTTCATTTCATGTTTGTTTCGTCTTAAATGCAGACTACCTATGAGCCAGAAGCTACAAATTTTACATGGCTGTATCATCTAGAATAAAGTATTGCATATAAAACAGAATAGTCAGAACATTGAAATTTATACTAATTAGCTATCAAACTGGCTTCCAAACTAATCCACACATAGACAAACATGTCGGTGCCATGGGTATGTTTGTTGGGGCAGCGCACCTTATGAACAGTGACTGAAAACTGCACCATGTCAATTAATGCTACTTTATGTGTTGAATTTTTGAATAATGATGAGTATCTTCAAAACTATTATTATAGATACAGATGCCATTCTAATTTGAAATTGTTTGTGCTTAAAGTGCATCCAAGGAAGAGTGACTGAAAACTATGGGATTTTAATGTAAGATAATTAATAATAATACTGATAAAGGACATTTTTGAAGGATTAATTTCTTGAGACAATGGATAATTCAAAGCACTTAGCAACATTAAAAAGTGGTTTATACAAAATAGATCAATGAATAAAATAAAATAGAAATCTTCAAAAGTTTCTCATTTTTTTTGTAAAACTCCTATGGGCAAGTATTATAATATTTGGTTTAGTTTTAGCATCTAAGAAACATCACTTTTTATCCCTTGTAATATCAAATAAAATCAAACTAAAATCTAAAAAAATGGAACGTGTAAAGCATTTTTAATGGACTGTAAATAACCAAGAGATTGTTCCATGTAATATTTTCAGTAGTGACTCAGGATTCTCCGGGTAATGCACATTTGTCAATAATCGGATACGTTATTAAGCACATCAGCCCATGACGTTTTCTGTTCAAGATGTAATTTATTCGCTGACTTGTTAGTTGATATAGCCATTTAATATGCAAACATACACCTTTTGCGCCACATCTACGTTGCTTTCCATTCCTTTTATTAGTTTTATACCAGCCTGCATTTAGCCCAAAATTTATGTTTGCAGACATAAAACCAACATGCAACCTGTTGAACACATTTCAACAAATATCGACACTTTGCCGGATGTTTGGAAGGGAAAAGACTTCAGCACTGTTTGCAGGAACGACGACAATTGACCAACATCCATCTTGGGTTACGGGCACATTCTCCCTTGACAGCCCAGCCAGAGCATTTGGCATTGTTATCTGTGCACGGCGTACGCGCCACAGCTGTAGAGAAAAATTGAAGTTAATGTTATACATTATATATGATATAGCTCATTTCATTATGAGTACGTGTGTACACACTGTACATACATACATGCATACATACATTCATATATATGTATATATATATGTGCATACACACACATATATATATTGGTCTCTGATGTTGCATAGCTCTTGCACATCATGAACATTAGCTTTTTACTGTGTCGTTCACTTGGGGGAAGGGTATAAAATCGTCTTTCATCAGGGCATCTCTCGCAATTTTATATCTATGTAGGTTGAGATTCAAGATTTGCTGGAAAAGGAGCGGGTGCTTTCAAGTAATAATCTCCCATACATTTTAACCGATGCATTTTCATTTAAAATGATTTTGTGACTGTTTTTCATTAAACGCCTATGGATCTGAAGTGTCAGTCTGGATATTGTCCATGTAAACCGTATGTTTTTCCGCCAAGCTATCTAAATTTGTTCTACACCTTTAGAAGGACAATCCCATAATTGTGACCCATACAAAGGCACAAAAAAAACCGGAACAATCTTTGTCGTGTGAAGGCGAACGATTTTTGCAATCTATGCCATTAACAAGTTTGCTTTAGAATAAAAATTGTGGGCACTCCGATGCTGAGACTTACAGATAGAATTAGGGCCAATGAGATTCTCAGGATGAATAAAATGTTCAACCTTCTGAATAGATTCACTTTACATATAAATTGTCTGATCTACATCGCACTTGGCGTATGACATCCATTTGTAAGACATTTGGACTTACAGGTTACACTATATATTTATTATAAATCTCTCTACTTTTTGGTAATGGTATCATTGATATCATCTGTTTTGTGGGAGACAGTGGGATTCAGTGGCAGCCTATAGCAACATGCGGCTCTGCTGCTGGCACAAGCTGCCTAGCGCACTGTGTCGCTGAGATCAGAAGCAACCTGCATGGGCTCAGCGGTGGTCCGTGGTTGGCAGCATTGCCTGTAAACAGCAGTCGTCAGCGACATGGCTGCCTTTTCCGGGTCTCTGTCACTGTTTCCTGAACTGTCTACCTCCGTTGACCAATCGATGCCTACTACTGACAACCACGGAACTGAACTAATATCTGAATATATCTGATAAGTGAGTCACAAATCATAAGGAGCTCGACTTTTAGGTCTCTCAAACCTAGTGTCGTTAGCGAGTACGTCGCATATCTGAGTGTCATTACAATGAGGTTTCACTGTATGTTCATACTGTACAAAGATTGATATCAGGGACATGGAGCACCTTGTTAATTGTCTATAGCCACTGCCTCTGTGTTTCAGGTATATGTCCAGGAGAAAATGTTAATATTTCAGGCAAGAAACTAATGTATTTTGAACTACATAATTATGGCCGTCATCTTCTCTGTCTGGCACGTTCAGCATGCACATCTTTATATGCACATGCATGCATGCATGCATGCATACATGCATACATACATACATACATACATACATACATACATACATGCATGCATGCATGCATGCAGTCATACATACATACATACATAAATACACACATACATACATACATACATACATACATACATACATACATACATACATACATAAAGAGAGAGAGAGACAGAGAGAGAGAGAGTCCGTCACAGTTTACCGCCGCAATATTCAAAAACCTTGCCAAGACGTTTTACGAGAAAGTTATAATGATGCCTACAATATTTGCCTGTCCATTACTCTTTGGCAATTGCACATTATGTATCAACGTAAAGTTGTTCTGAGCTAACTTCAAGAACTACAGCATTTAGTTTATCATATCTCCTGCAGTTTGGCACCATGCAATTTGGATTTTGGGCACATTGTTGCTGTATGGCCCATCCTGGACACTCGATGTAACGATTTACACAGGAACCAAGCCTTGGCATAGGTCTTGGCGTAGACCTGTGTAAAAATGAAGTAAAGTATCATTTTTGTATTCAAACAAAGTCTATACTAATTATGGTTCTTGTGACCACTACTGAATGGCCTTTAGCTGCGCGTGTGCATGTGGCAGGTCTATTTGTCCCAAGACCACTGGTTTTCAACGTTTGCTGTTTGAGCACCAAATTATGATGGAACACACTTTCCTGATAGAAACGGTTACCTCTTTTGAGAGTTACCTCTCTTTTCAAGATTTGATTTTTAGTCGTATTCATAAAAAAGATTAAAAAGACGTGTCTTTGCATTAATTATTACGTACGCCCAATCTGTGCCTCAACTTTTCATAATCATTTCATTATGTCCATTAATGCAAGACTGCGTAATATTGTAATTTGGTACAATCGTTACATCAGGTGTCCAGGATTAGTATCAGCATTAGTTTCTCATAAGTTAATACAGGGGACTGGGTGTAACATCTGATAAGCCTCTGTTTTTTGGCTGGTGTGTGATAGCAACGCAGGGTTCAACCTTTGATGGAACAAATTTTCAATTTTGTACGGTGTGGCAGTGTCTCTTGAATTTTTGTGATGTCTGTCGGGTATCGCCTTCGGCCATCTGTCTTTTTGACGTGACACACCATTTAAAACCAGAAGCTGGGTACAGTGTGAAGATGTGAAGAAAAGAAAGCATAGTAGCAACCTACGCTGGCAATCTCTTTCCCAATCAAACGAACCAAAGGAGACCGGATATCAGGTGTCGTCTGTTTCATTCTTTTTTTTCTTTTTTTTCTTTTTTTTTTCATTTTTTTTTTTTTTTCATTTTTATTGGAATATAGACGTTTTGAAATGAACTTCCTTTCAAACTCGCATGTCGTTCGTACTATTCTATCAACATAACATGTATTACAGTGGAGCATGCTTTGGAGACTCAGTACTCCCTTTAAGCAAGTCGACCCCTGTCTGTTAAACCATGTTAAGTATGAACTGCTTTTAATTAATCGATGCTTTTATCAGCATTAGAACTACCACGTCTGCTTTGACACAATGGCTTCTGTGATGCAGCAGTATTTGTAAAACCTCAGACAAGGGTACTTACCTGGGCAGCTCGGACAGCAGTTGCCAGGTTTCGTTATAGGTCTAACACCGCCAGGGCATTTGGGCCACCCGCATGCAATGAGTTTGCATCGTGCTGGCCGCTGACCTGAATGAGATGGAAGAGGTTGACAGACCGATGCATAATAACAATGTATGTGGGTCCAGCAGAAATGTTATGCAGAAATGGTACTGAAAGAATCTATGTCAAACCCTAGTCATATGTAGTATCTCCCACATCATATGGTCTTAAATCCAAACAAACAAGAGAAACGTCATGTAGTTTTTGATTCAGCTGCACGTTAATGTTGTGAAGGCAAAAGTTTGAATGACCGATGTTTGCAGGGTCCTGATTTAGCTAACAAACTGATATCTGTCCTATTGCGTTTTCGGCTTCATATTTACGCAATACAGGCTTACATAGTTGCCATGTACATTCAAGTGCTTATTCCTAGCTACGATTGTGATGCACTTCTTTTTTTTTTTTTTTTTTTTTGGTTAAAGAACGGAGATATCATATATCGTAGGAATTAAGTAAATATCTTTAGAGGTATTTGGTCATCAGCAGCAGCCTCTTATGCTTTAAGACGGATTTTGACAATCCAGATGCTGATCCTTTAGTAAAAGATACAATTTTGAATTCCATGTGTGTTGATGATCTCACCGAAAGTGTCAAATCTCAGGCGTTACATAAAACCATAGTGGGCCTTCCTGCTGTGCTGCACACAGGTGGTTTTGAACTATCGAAATTTGCTACTAATGATGAAAACTTAATAGCAGAAATTAGAAATTCCAAAAACCTAAGGGCGAAGGAAGTCCACGAAGTCTGAGATGAATTTATTGATCGAGCCTCCGGCATAAAGTAGCATATACAAAATGATGCGTTCATGTTTTGTATCAAAGATGAGCCGTTGAAGCAAGTAACTCGTAGATCAATGCTCAGTTTCACTTCATTAATATTTGATCCTTTGGATCTTATTGCACCATGGGTGTTCCCAGGCTAACTTTTGTTACAAGATGTTACAAGATCCAAACTTGAGTGGGATGAAAAAGTGTCACATGAAGTCTATACAAAGTGGAATAGGTGGATATTAAGTTCCCTAAATACACTTAAACAGTTTGTTTTTCCACGATGTGTTAAGCCATTAGAATTCCAAAATGGCTATCAAGAGTATCATATATTTTATGATTCTTCAGAAAGACTCGATGCTGTTATCTTTGCCCGGTGTGTTAACGAGCAAGGACAAATATTGTGTAGGCTTCTGATGTGTAAAACACATGTATTGCCAATAAACGGTCATTATTCCAGAATACTTAGGTAAGAGTTACAAGCAGCAAAATGCGGTGTTATGCTATACAACACTGTCAAAAAAGTATTGGATTTTGGTTGTGATACTCCTGCTTTCTTTTTGACAGATTCCAATATAGTGCTAGGTTACATCAAAAATGAAACACGTAGATTTTGGGTTTTTGTTGAAAATAGTGTGAACGTCATTCGCTCAGTCGCAAGCCCTAAACAATGGCGGTATGTTTTGTCCAAAGAAAATATAGCAGATCTTTTAACTCCACCTGGAGCAGTCGTCAAAACAACGCCATTAAAGTATGGTGTGAAAGTCCGTCAGGGTTGTGGCAGCATTTTCCTTACTGGTTGGAATCGAGAGAGGTTTCTCCTTGTGTTGAAATTTAGCCAGATGACCCTGAGGTTAGACAGGTCAAACCTTGCACAACTGAAATTTGTGTAGATTCTTGGCTGAACAGAATGGTGAACCACTTCTCATCTTGGTCCAAGTTAACCAATGGTGTTGCTTGGATCAGAAGATTTGTTCTGTTGAAGACGAAACGGAGCAGTGAACTAAGGGTATTTACTGCTGATGTGCGCCAATGTGCACATGACATGATAATCAGACTGTTCAACAATTTAATAATTGGGAAATCACTGATTTAAAATCGGGTCAGGCACTTTTAAAACCAAGCTCTAATATTTGAATTGACTTTGAGCCTAATTCTTAACAAGTATTGGATTGTTCAGGATCGACGCATTGTGAAGCGTCTACTCAGGAATTGTATACTGTGGAAAAAAATGCATGCAAAACCGACGCATCAATTCATGTCGGACCTTCCAAGTGAGCATGTATCACCTTATGTAAGGCCTTTTAGCTATGTTGGCATTGATGTATTTTGGCTGTATAATACACAAGTATATCGCTCACAATGGAACAGATATGGAGGCATTTTTACTTGCATGACAAGAAGAGCTGTGCATATAGAAATGTTATATTCGCTTGAAGCAGGTGCATTTGTTTGTGCCTTCCGTCGTTTTATAGCACGTAGGTCACAACCAATCAAAGTCTGGTCAGGTAACAATACTAACTTTGTCCGAGGGGAAGTCGAGTTGTGACAAGCTTATTTGCATCATACAAAACATGCTTTGTTTTCATATTCTTCTGTTTATTCAATTAGTTGGAGTTTTATTCCTCCTTTGAGTCCACATCAGGGAGGTGTGTGGGAAGGACTTGTAGGTGTGATTAAGAGGGTTTTACGTGCAGTTGTAGCTGAAGCTTCACACTTGAGTGATAAGACCTTGTGTGCTTTTTTGCAAGGAAGATGCAATCATAAATAGTAGGCCTCAAAAAAAATCTGAGTTATGATCCAAATAACCATAGACCCTTAACACCAAACAGCCTTTTGGTCTTTAATCGTTCAGCTAATTTGACTCCAAATGTTGGTTCTACTTCTGACATGTATCGTAGCAAATGGAAGTTTGTACAACATATTGCCAACTTATTTTAGAATAGTGGATTACAGAATATCTACCTAAATTATACACTAGATCAAATGGCACACTCCAACAAAAAATATGAAAATCTGTGAATTGGTGTTAGTACATGAGCCAGAACTTCCACGTAATCTCTGGCCTTTGGCTATTTTGAAAAAAAAAATATGTGGGAAGAGATGGTAAAGTTCGTTCAGTGCTAGTTAGGACAAGAGTTGCTGAATTGCATAGACCAATATCAAAGTACAGTAGCAACTTACGCTGGTAAATTGTTTCTTAATCAAACGAACCAAAAGAACCCGTATATCAGATGTCATCTGTTTAATTCTTTTTTCTTTTTCTTTTTTATTGGAATGTAAACGTTTTGAAATGAACTTCCTTTCAATGTCGTGTGTAGTTTGTACTTTTCTTAATCAACTTAACATATATTACAGTGGAGCATGCTTTGGAGACTACTTCCTGAAAGCAAGTCGACCCCTGTCTATTAAACCATGTTAAGTTTGAATGGTTTCTCATTAATCAATCCTTTTATCAGCATTAGAACTACCACGTCTGCTTTGACACAATGGCTTCTCTAACGCAGAAGTATTTGTAAAACCTTCGACAAGGGTACTTACTTGGGCAGCTTGGACAGCACTTGCCAGGTTTCGTACTAGGTCTAACACCGCCAGGGCATTTGGGCCACCCGCATGCAATGAGTTTGCATCGTGCTGGCCGCTGACCTGAATGGGATGGAAGAGGTTGACAGACCGATCCATAATAACAATGTATGTGGGCCCAGCAAGGGTATGTATCTAGATTCTCAGAACTGCACACGATTAACCATAGAGCTATTGTATTACAATTTTTTGTATTGACAGTTACTATATGAAGTATTCAACATTGAATTCCATAAAATCTGGATTTTTAGAGATAAAAAAGTCATCCCACATGTAGGATCTAAACGTGTGCGACATGTTATACGGGCATCCCAAAAATGTATCAGAGCAGTGAATTATAAATACGCAAAGTATTACCACATTCTGTTACCGCCTTTCAAAACATTACACCCAGTATTTTTCCTGACTTTCAAACTATTACTCCCATACTTACGCACATTATCCAGTAGCTGAGGGCATGCACATTTGCATTATATCACATAACATGTTTATGGTTTGAAGTTTTTTTACGAATCACATTTTATTGAGACTAAGCATCTGTTCATGGACAAGTCGACAAGACTGCTGGCTAGTTTCATGATAGTTGACTGCTACTTTAAAGGTAGCTGACATAACTGAAAATGAACATCTCTTTCCCCCCTGTCCCGCTGTTATCTTTTTGACATTTTATCATTCACTGTTGTGATGAATAACGTCAGGAGTAATAGATTTGTCACTTCACAGTTGCCGCCCTATCATATCATGGCCAATGACATATCGCCCTGTTTTGCCTTATGTCAGACTTAACTTATCACTGTGATATCTGTCATGACATGGAGGCTACTGTCACTTATCTTTTTCTTTCAATTTTGTGCTTTGATGACATAATTGCTGACTGGGTGATTTTCGGGGTTTTCTCGTTTTTGAAAGACTGACAACATATCCCAGGGTACCTACAACCGAGGCACGTCCATCCGGAGTGTCTCCTTTTTTTAATATTGATCAAGCTTGCCCTTTGTCTGGACAACATTTAATCATTGAATCATATGCTCAGAGTGGTCATGACGAGCAACAGTGAATTGCTCTGTGAGTTTTGCTTCAAAATATATAACAACTGGCTGGGTGATATTGACGGGTTCTCTCGTTTCCTTGAAAGGCTGAAAGCATATCCCAAGGTACCTACAACCTTGGCACTTCCATCGAGAGGGTCTCTTGTTTAGTGTTGATCACCCTTGCCCTTAGTCTGGATAATTTTACTTCATTCGAATAATATACTGACAGTGGTCATGACGAGCAAACGTGGGTTGCTCTGTGAGTTGCAAAAAGCTGATACTGTTAACCACCATTCTAACCTGTCTGGTGCACAAGATGTCTCATAATAGGGTTGCTACGCAAGACTACAAAGCCATGACAACAGAGAGGCTCCATCGAACTTTCAAACGGCTTGATCCTGGATTGCCAAGATGCTTCTGCTCTTGGTATCGCTGACAACAGGGATCTGTCAGACTTAGACGCATAGCAAAATGGCAGGTAAAAGATAACTCATAGGTTGCCAAAGGAAACCTCAGAGGAGAACACCGATTATGATGCCTTGGATATGCATTACCAGCTTTTGGGTCTCAAAGTTAAAAGGAAGCAAAGTTACAGTAAGACCATTTTTTTTTTTGTTATTGAAAATAAAAAAGAATCCAATTAACACGAAATAGCAGCGAGATTTAACACATTTTCTCGGATATTGGTCCAAAGTTCGCAGCCAAAATGGATCAAAAGCATAGGCCTCACTTCAGTACATATTTGAACCAGCAACGCCAAAATGAATTTTTCTTTAATACTACCACTTCAGCCGAGATTGAAATTATAATGATTAAACTTAAACCTAAATCAAGCACAGGGCATGACCTCTTGTTAACGCGACTTATTGAACTCATTACGTCAGCTTTAGCAGAACCTCTGTCACTTATTATCAATCAGTCTTAACACAGGGATTTTTCCAGACAAACTGAAACTCGCCAAAGTGATTCCAATTTTCAAAAAAGAAGACGACAAAGTTTTAAATAATTACAGACCTATTTCCTTACTTCCTGTTTTCTCCAAATTTTTGAAAAAGTTGTTTACCATCAACTTTACACTACTCTGCAACTAATAATATTTTTCACACTAGTCGGCATGGATTCAAAAAACTCCATAGCACAGAAACTGCTACTTTGGAGCTCATTGATAGATTTTACAAGATTCTTGACTCGGTGAAATTCCTTTAACAATATTTTTAGATTTGTCAAAAGCATTTGACACACTAGATCATGAAATTTTGATATATAAATTTAATCATTACGGTATTCCTGGCATATCTTTAAAATGGTTTGAAAGTTATCTGAGAAATCGATACCAATATGTTCAATTTGATCATGTCTCTTCTGCTCTATCACCAGTAACAACTGGTGTGCCCCAAGGTTCCATCCTGGGGCCACTTTTGTTTATAATATATGTCAATGATTTCTATCTTGCTGCTCTAAATTTTGAATTCATTTTGTATGCTGACGATATAACTCTGATCAACTCACTCTGTACTTTCAATTTTCGGGCCTCAAGTCAACAATGAATATGCCTCAATGAACATATATTCTGAACTCGAAAAAGTGTATAATTGGCTTGCAGCAAACAAGTTATCCCTAAACATATCAAAAACAAAATTTATGTTATTCTCCTTGACACAACGCAAGTTACATTTAGATAAAGATCTTTAAAAATAACTGGTATTCGATTGGAAAGGACTACTGATTTTGATTTCCTGTAAGTAACATTAAATGAAAAACTAAATTGGAGTTCTCATGCAAATAAAATTGCAAATAAAATTTCCCGAACGATTGGGATCTTAAAAAGACTACGTCACTATCTCCCCAAATACACTTTATTGTTAATTTATAATTCCCTGTTTTTTGCCGCATGTCAAATATGGAATACTTGCATGGGGTTATGCTGGTGACCGTATCTTCAAATTACAAAAATCGGCCATTCGTTTGATATGCTCTGCAAGTTATAACGCACATACAGACCCATTATTTAAAGAACTAAAAACTCTTTAAGTCCCTGATTTATTCAAACATAAGTCATTGCAATTTTTCTATCGATACACTAAAAACGAATTGCCTGCTTATTTCAATAATACTTTCGCAATTTTACCAGTTACTCATGATTATCTCACCAGGCATCGTAATAATTCCCCACTATGCTACCCCCAACATATATCTACTGAAAAATGGGTTCGTTATTCTATTCTCAAATTGCTCCTTGATACTCCTGGAATATTACGGACAAAATTCATACACACTCTTAAAATGGTTTCTCTCAATATGTTAAAAGATTCTACATGGACCAATACTCTGAAACCTGTACTATTCCAAATTGCTTTGTTTGTAATGAGGATTTATAAAATATATTTGTATGTAATTATGTTATCTATGTCTCAGTCAGTTCAACTGACCTAACAAACATGCGGTGCTTTGTTCTAAAGCAAGGTGTTAACTTACCAAGTAAATTTATTTAGGTGGCCCATGCGAGAGCAGACGTTTTCATCCTTAGCTGGGTCATCCTGACTATCTGTTCTCTGTGGTAATAATGTACTATTTCTCCTATTTTTTGTTTTGCATTTGTTTATATATATATTTCTGTCATTATTACCTGACTATTGAAATGTATTGAATTTATTGTCGAATAAAAGAATCTGAATCTGAATCTGTTCCACACATTTTAGTATTGTTCCCAATATCTTTATATCACCATTGAACTAGTGCCGTATCCTGTGGCAGAGACGCAGTGCGTACAGAGAGTGATTGTTAAATTGTCGCACGACAACACCAAATCGGAGCAGGCTTTGGCAACATGGCGTTTTGGGACCCCTGGGGGATAAGTGTGACTGGAAGTTGCGATCAGGAAGCCCCCAGAAGCAACCTGGTGACTGCACAGTGTGTAGATATTAGTAAGGTGAGACACGACATGCACAACAGATACTACATACTTTGGGATGTTAATTTAGGTTACCCTCACACCTGTCAAGTTTTTCTATTCTGGGGAAACCCATTTCCAGCCACAGAAGCGTGTTTGCCAGGTTTACGTTCCATTGAGGTGTTAACGATGCAAGTTGGTGAATCGTTATCATTTATTACACCCTGCCGACAAAGTTTTCTGAAGCCCAGTTATGAACTATTGACATAATTTCCATAAAGGCCGGTAAGTTTGAGACTTTGGTGTAAATAAAACTGCGAAAATTACCCGGGATGCCTAAAAAACGCAATGGCTGTGCCCATGTGCGCATGCGCAGTAGGGGACGATGAAGAAAATCAACTTCGTTCGATAGATACTTAGTACTCTTCTGATTGGATTATTTACTGTTCTGTTATATCCTATTTTCACATGTGTTTATGGTAAGAGCTCGCTAACGCTCGCTATTATTACAGGAGCAAATCCTCGAATTTATAGCGACCAGTATACAATTATTGTGTAATGTGGGGTTGTTCCGTGCATCCTTGGTGGTGACACCACAAGTTAAACTTTTACGCGGGAATTGATTCAATGCTTTTGTAGTTTTCTCAAGCGCTATTGGTCACTGTTAATTGGGTGTACGTGCGAATCGGAAGCACGTTCTCTATATATACTCCAGTATTCCCTGTGCGTGTACTGGGGCTTTGACTTCTTACGGACAAGTATCATTAGAGCAAAGAGTAAAGCATAGAGCCTGCTCATGAAACGCCATAAGGGAAATCGAAAAATGTAAGTTTCCAATTTGCATAAAACATTGAAGTTTTTAATTTTATTGCATTGTTCTGAAGTTTTTCGTTGGTTAAAGGAAACTAGGATGACGTAGAACGGTAAGGCTCAAAAACTTCGTGTAAGCATTATATATTATTATTATACATATATATATATATATATATATATATATATATATATATATATATATATATATATATATATATAAAGCTTGCAGCATGGCTCATGGGGCTTAAGTATGAGGACTTAAGTATTCCCTTCTTCATGGCCAGATTCATAGAATCTCCAAACCAGGATATCACCCCTAAGTCACAGTCACAGTCACAGTCAAAGTTCCACTTATTGAAATGTATGCTCCAACACCTAAAGTAAATCATGTCCTCAGTATCCATTTACAACTAAATTCCAGTGCTGGAGTACCATGCAGCTGTACTAACAGAAATAGAGTGTAGTACTAGGCAATGAGATGAGTGTGAATAATTGACATAAAAGCAGAGGTATTGCACCAAAAAAGAGTCTCAGGCTGTCGCAAGCATTCAGGAAACTGCAACAGGTTGTCACTGTCCCAAACAAAGGGGCTCTTTTGCAAGCCATATCAAAGTGGCGAGTGTAGCAAAAATAAGGTGCATCCAGGATTTGCAAAGGGGAAAAAGCGCACAGTGGGTCAGGTCTATGCTATCTGCTTTGTTTTTGACAGAGAGTAGTGATCCCAACCTGAATGTAGTTACCACAGCAGGTCCATGAACAATAGACTTGCAATCGGAGAACGTACCATATGTTAGTACACTCAGCAGGGACACAGTAACTGTCCACAGCTCTGCCCCACAGAGGCATGGCTATAATTTACGTCTACAGTCATTTGTCACCAGGCAAGTTAAATCGTCATTATATCTTAGGTCATGGAAGTTCTAGGTCACATAGAATCACTTCAAAGAGCACTGAGCCGTCACTGGCTCCAAACACAAAGACAGGCACCCAGCACACAGATACCTGTGCTGGTGTGGGTTATGGAGTTACAAACGTGTGTTCTCATAACACAGACCATGGTTGTTGTCATTAAATTCAAACCATGTTCAGAAATTGGGAGTTCAGTTTGGCCTCCAGTTAGAAAAGCTAGGTTAACCTTAAGCGCCATAAAGCAGACAAACCCTGGGGGGGGGGGGGGGGGCGGGTGTTACCAATAGTAAAGGAAGTGGTCAAGTAACAAAGATATTCAGTAACCTTTCTGCCACACAGAAAGAAGTTGTTTTTCACCGGCATTGTATATGGGTCATCAGGAATATGACAATGTCGGCAACCAAGGCCATGTTGGGCAAGATTCATCTCCAGTCACAGTTTCCACGGGGGACGACAGCCTCCATGCCCCAATACCCAGTGAACTCATACAGCTACAGGGTCACCGGGCCTCAGATGCTAATTTTTGGAATCTAAATATTGATCTTGACTCAAAGCTGCTGGTGGGTTCTATAGTGAGAGATTATATCATCATTTTGAAAAATCAAGTGCAACTCAGGGTCACTCATCAGTTTTGCTCTCATTGTCTCCCACCAGGTCACGTCCTCACCAACAGCTACAGGTTAGTCTCAGTAAAGCCTCTGTGACAACTTTAATTTCGCCGTCTTTTCTGAATCATTTTTTCCTTTTTTTTGTGCCATTTAATTGGTAGCTTCTGGTAGTCGAATGGTCCTCAGGGTGTAAGTTATTTTGCTCACTACTGTTTGCATTGCTTTAGTTACGCAGACTCTAAACCCAGATACCGTTGGACCCTTTCATTTCCTGCCAAAAAGAGTAATAAATGAGTAACTATGTAATATTGACGGTAACCCAACTGCCAGGACTTGCAATGTAAAATCCTGCGCTTCAAAGTACATAGTTGCCGGCCGGGCAATGTTGAGGAGTTGGGGGCTCTCGTCTTCCTGAAAGACTAAATATAGATACAAATATTCTAAGTTACTAACAACCTAGGCACTTTAGTCGGAAGGGTCTGTTTTTTTCCAAGGCTTTTCACTCTTGCTGTTGGTTTCAACACCGTAACTTCGTTTGAATGATACCCTCAGAGGTGGTGTTGACGAGCAGTCGTGGGTAGCTCTGTGAGTTGCAAAACGTGCACACCAATCTTAGTTTAAATTGTTTGACTGTTACATTCACAAGAGTGTATGGTCTGTCGAAGTTATTTTGTTCACCACTGTTTTAGAACTCAGGACTCACGACAAGTATATTTGACCAAAAATACATTTATCATAAAGAAAAAATATATAATTACATTTGATGGTCAGGGAGACCCCATTAAGACCAATTATTGTCGCTTTCATAGCAACCACCCTAATTTAACGTGAACAAGTGGTATGATGGCATTTATCAGATATGATAACATAATAATAGAAAACCATAATTGTTTTGATTTAATAGCGCCATCATGTTCTGTTGCAATCACACGTCTGTTGCATGTTATGGTAACATTGTTACATATACCAAAATCAACGGGATTGCTATAGATTCTGACATATTAAGCATTTGGAATCTTACAAACTTCAACACAGTTCTGTATGAAATAGTTTATATATATATATATAAACCTTGCCATACAAAATGGCTCTGGAGCGTGCCGTGTTGCATTAGGATTTGTAGATAACGATTAGAACTGCTTCAGACACAACCTAGCGGGGAGATTAAAGTTAAGATAGTAAGTCATGTTTTAATAGTGCTTTAACGACCATTTGCCCTGGTAACTCGGAGAACGGACACCTGGAATCGTGCTGAAAACCCATGGCGACTATTCACTGTGATTTTCCTTTCCACAATGCATTGCGCATGTTTAAAATGGCGCTCGACATGTATACATGCATGCCTTCGTGTTGCATTTATAACTAACGATGAGAACTGCTTCAGACACAACCGAGCGGGCAGATTCAAGTTAAGATTGTAAGTCATCTTTTAAAAATACATTGACGACCTTTTGCTCGGTGGCTCGGAGAACGGACACCTGAAACCTAGTGATACTAGATACCGATACCGCAACCACCGTGGCTATATGCAGCAGTATGCTTTTCCCCGGCCCAAGTTGACTGTCCAGACAAGTTGAAATAAAATGTTGTGTTTGAGTTGACTTTACTGTAAAATAACGGCATACTTTGGCCAGCTTTTCTGTTAACTTTGTCTTTCAACTTGGTTACGCCTGATTTGAACGACAGTTTTTTTGCGGGTGTTTGTTTGTGGGGGTGATTGTGCTGGTCGGTCGCATGTTGCAGCTGGTCTAAGGCTGTCCAACTGGAGCATTGTAGCAAAATTTTGCATCACAGTTCTTGAAAAATGCTACAGAATTTATCCAAAATCAGAGTTTCTCATGTGAAGAAGTTTATTGAGAGAATGATCCAGGGAATGTAAATTTGCTGTTGCAATTGGACAGCACCGTGGACGTGATCTTGCGCGTCGGGTCATTTAACATTGCAAAAGCGCCCGTGCCAAGGATATATGGTCGTTTTGACCAGGTGGGGACTGGGATCGGTAATTACAGGTACTACTGTAACTGTACCATGATTATACCTATTCCCACGCAGAACCTCACAGGGTATATCAAAGAGAGTGAATGTAAGAACATTTTCAAAAATAAGGTGACATAATTCTTGACGCATCAGATGGCAGTACTGGAGAGGAACCGCTTTATAGTTTCAGCATCTTGGTGTTTACAGGGACCTGCAATTTATATATATAGCAGGTCCCTGGAGTTATAAAAATTACGCATTTGGTGCTTATATTTATTTCTATATTAATTTATTGAAAATTTAGATCAATCGTTTAATTAATAATTAAAACATATCAACTACAAACCTGTGCAAAGCAACTTAATATTTTTCCAATTTCATACTTGCATTTCTGCTATTTTCATGTTGTAGTCCACCATGATAATAAACCAAGGCAAGATTCCCTCGGCATTTGGTACTCCCATTTCATGCATCATAGTTTGCTGTGCTTTCAGTAATTATATTCCACCATCCTGGCAAATGTGTGCATAAAATATTATCAATCAACATTCAGTGATAAAAGTTAAATACATGCAGGCCTAGTGATTATCTTAATGTATTTTTTCTTCTTGCTTTTGTAGAGAAAATACACAACTTACTAATTGCGGGATAATTTATCTGTTAAATTTCCCCGAATTAATCAACATAATATGTGTGCAAAAATTCTCTAAAGTCTTCCATGTATGAATACAAAATTGATCTTATCTTAATTGACAACATGGCTTTTTTTTTTTTTTTTTTTTTTTTTTTTTTTTTTTTTTGCTAATTTTTATCAGAGTTTTGTACAATCTGAGGGAAAATAGCCAAATCAGTACAATAACGAGTAAAATGTTGTGACTTCGTCAACCAAGTGATGGCAAGACACTCGAAACTCCCCACAATGTACCATTTTACATTGTCAAATTCAATTTTTTTTCGGGGGGGAGGGGGGTGCCCTCAGGCCCCGCCGCCCCTTCCAGCTTCGACCCTTTGGGCCGTGTAGGTCACGTTTGGGCCAATGAATAATCTTACGGACTTTTTGGGCCACTTGGGTCTCTGAATGAGTTTGTAGCACTAGCCTGGATCGATCAGTATTTATAAGGGAAGGGCGGCTTTAAAGTAAGTTTAGGGTTGGGCCTTTTTAGTAGGCTCTGTCAGGTTATCGGAACCACACATATATTTTTGTTAGGCCTTGGGTAACTTGGACATTGTTGAAACATGTTGAGAATGGATGTTCTTTCCCTTTTACCTGTTTGGACGTCAGTTTATTTGTTACCTAGGCACAGCCCGAGGCACTTGTTTGTAATATGAAAATTTAGAAAATTTGGACTAATACAATTCATTGAATGGCAAATGTATTTTGTTGGCTTCCTAGAAGGTGAAGCTGAAAAGCGCAATGTGTTGGTCTTCCACTTCATCGTGAAAGGGAATGCAGGTATTTGCCGTGAAAAGTGAACTCTTTGTGATGAAAGTAATACATTTGAACACCGTGACAATGTATGATAATTTTTGGTAGCTCATCTTTGATAATGATATAAAGATTTGGCCATTTTCGAACAAAACGTCCAACTTCCGTTGGTGCATTATTGTTGACTAGTGGGTCGTGTGCATTTGGCCGACTTGTTGATATCGGTATGACCAAAGTGGCTGTAAATCACGGATGCGACATGCACCATTTGAAAGCCAAATTATACAACGTCTCCACCTATATGCTCTATAACATATTCTTAATATTACCGTGGGGCGTCCTTGATACGATACCATGTGTGTTCAGTATATCTTGTTCTCAGCCCTTATAATGTACCACCACGTACACAAACAAAAACATCATATTAACAATAAGGTAAATGATGCTATGGATCCCATTTTGGCTGATTGCTTTGGTCTTCCCGTGTTACAATTTATTGTGCTTCGCAACTTACCTGTTGTTGTGGATATCATTAAAACAGCCGTGCCCAAAACGAAAAACCAAATAAGGCTTCTATGTTTCTCCATTTTGCCTGACAGTCTGCTTTTCTAGGTGCCAACGCTCTCTGTGATACCCTCTATTCCAGTATCCCCTTATATATTAGTCTCTTGTCGGATGTTGCAAATTACACAATCATATGAAATGTCTATAATTATTCCCATTAAACAATGTCAACGTTCACTAGAAATATATTAGTATGTTTACTTTGCTCTTGACTTCACATTTTCTTCGCCCACAATAATGATAGATTAAATTGGTGCCAATTATCGTTAATTTTCCATCGACGTCATATTGGTATGACCGACAATTTTTTTTATGCTATATATTAACACATTATTTCTCAAACAATGCCGGTCTGCGAACAATCGTTTCTGGTTTCCTTCGTTTGAATTCACATATAAAGCAACCATCCTAAACAGCGACCTTATCTGACTTCTCCTTCCAGAGAGTCTTTTAAAGGATAGGTCAGCAGAAGCAATCTAACAAGATTGGTCACAGTAAATTTGAAATGTTTTACCAGCATTCATATATTTTCTTTGTATACTTGGGGATTGAATTTCGAACGGGATCTAATTTCGAACACAGGGTTGTCACAAGCATGCACAGGCCGGGTGCTTCCTAGCCAGTCAGCGTTATAAAAGTCTACATTTCAACTTGTCATGAACAATGATGTGTATTCAGTATGTATGCATGCCACCGAAGTTTTGTTCATAATTTAGAAGAGCTTTAGCAGAGTCACGGAATCAGACTTATGAAATGTGTAAAACATCTCAGGTAGACGGCATATATGATGCCATCCCGTGTACATTGTGTTGTCTATAATTTGCATGCTTGATTGTTCCAAACAAATTTAAATGGAGCAGTAGGAAGTAGCATGAGCTGAAGACAATCAGCAACAAAAATTATATGTCATGGCCAATATTTAGTTTGCTGACAAATCCTGATGGCGGTAGATTGTATTTTAACTATGTTTTGTAAATCTCTGTACTTTTTTGTTATGGTATCAATGATAAAATGTCTCGTCTGTTTCGGGTGAGACAGTGGGATTCAGCGATAGTCTGTGGCAACTCGCAGCTCTGCTGCTGGCAAACGCTGTCTAGCACTGTCTGATGAGAAGATCAGAAGCAGCCGGCGTGGGCTCAGCGGGGCTCAGTGGTTGGCAGCATTGGTCGGCTGTCAGCAGCGGTGGAGAGTAACATAGCTGCTTTTTTACGGTCAGGTACTTCCGAACATAAGTTACTTTAAGGGGCTGCGGGGTCAAAGGTTAAAAGTACCATTTATCATATGTTATAAAAGTTTAGTTTGGTTTCTAGCACCATCAGTTCCTTGTACGGGAACAATATTATTATGTTCATTTTTTGCAATATACTGTACTCGTAAAATAGACTTCCCTATAAAACATCTGATATATTGTAAAAATTAAGCCTGGATTCCTGCACTATCAGATCCTCGGCGGGAACCATATTACTCTGCATGTGAACCTTTTCTTGAAATCTATATTACTACGCGGTAAAATATAGTTCACAGTTAAACATCAAAACCATTTGTTCAATTCAACTAAAGTTTTATGCAATCAATACTTTCACATCTAATATTGAACAATTATTTAAAGCTATGTACAAATTGTAGCAAAAAAAATAAATAGTTTGCTCTCTGGCGCAAACACAACATGTGATGCGTATGTGTACATTGTTCTCCCAATCCATTCACATTTCTGAAACTGTAGTACAAGGGTATCGCTAGACGCTTTATTTAAGTGCATCTTTCTACGCTAATAAATAGTTCTTTGTTCAACCTTTTTGCCCAGTAAACTGTATAGGCTTTTATACTCCCCGTCTTGTGATTGTGTGGATTCTATGACCGACGTCGGATATCATGACCGAAGCGCGTATCATGGTAAGACTTAATTTAACTTTAATTATTACCCCCAATGCAGCACTTTTCGCATGGTAGGCCTGCACAGGTTTACCAGCCAGCTAGCTGATCTCCGAGAAAAGTGGCACTTCATTGCAATCACAACGTGTGGTGCCAAATTACCGCTATAAATTTACGTGTTTGTAAGTTAATGCAAGCAAAGAGTTCCATTGATTCTATCAACTTTAGAGCATCACAAACACTGTTGGACTATGAGTAAACACTCTGTTCACTTTTAAGACCACGTTTTGGAATCGATTAGGAATGCCAAATAGTGGAAACGGTCAGTCAACTGTTTCAAACGGAAGTTTGCAATTTTGTCAACAGATGGCACTGCGTGTATGTAACCAAAGCGTTCAGGCTACCTCGAAAAATTTTAACATCCACAAACTGTTTGCTTCAAATCTAAAGCATAGAAACACAAAATTATAGTTTCTTTTGGATAGATAAATACAATTCACCCTCATAAAGCAAACAAACAAAAAAGTTCATTATAGACTGCTTGGAGCCGTGGTTAGTGCTGATACTAACACTGGTCAAAGATTAAAATGCGCCATCTGCTTGACTGGTGCCCGCTGCCCATGATAGAATAGTCAAACAATGAACAAGTAACCAGTGCTACCATGCGTTGTGGAATACAAACATTTTTACTGATTACAGATTTTTGGCTATGATTCCGCACATTTATTTCCATGCATCACAGTATATACAGTCAACACTGGTGTGCGCGCCTGTACACAATCATCATGATGTAAAAGTACGCATAATAATGCATACTAATGGGCGTCACTTGAATCGAGCAGCGTGCTTTGGGCAACCAGGGCAGCAGGGTTTTTTTTTGGGGGGGGGTTCTTTTCGTTCAGCGAGAAGCAGCGATACGCACAATATTACGTCTCCATCGAGGCAGTTTTCGAAAACACACCAAACTATCACATTTCAATAAATGCGCTCACCCACTTTGCTTACACTTTTTGACCACATCATAGCACATAAACAAGTTTACTCCGACTTTTTTGTTCAGATATGCGAAATCTGGCCTGTGGATTTCATTTCATGGTAGCTTGCTTCCGTGGCTCACATTTTGTACACGAGAGGCGAAATATCGAAACCGACAAGGAAAGAAAGAAACACGGTCCTATTTTTTTTTCGTTGTTTTTTGTTCGGCTAGCCTTGGAAGTTGTGCTACTGGAATGATGGTTTTTAAATGGCCCAGTCCGTCTGTATGAACAAACTAGCGATGCATAAACAAAATCTGGTAGTTATTCATGAGGGTGGATGTTATGCAAGCTGCAGACCTGTGCATCATGCATGTGTAGAAAATTGGAAATGAAACTAAAGTGCCATGGATTGAATGCATGACGATCTTCAAACTTGGGCATAGCGAGGCAAAGTTCAGTTTCCCATGCAAGTTTATTTTCAATTGTAATTTAGAGTTCATATTTAGAATTTGGGGAAAACTTGAATGATTTGCATATGTTCTGATGTTTCTTGCCGGTGCGTTTTGCACAGCTATGTGGTTTTGTTTTTTTTTTTTTTTCTGGCCAAATTGCACAGGTCTGCGAGTTACAGGCGGCCATATGCTAACAGCGATGAATCACAGTATGTGTATTATTTAAAATACCTTTAAAGACTGTCGTGTTTCTTCTTTCAGTATATTGGATAGCAGTATTACCTTCGCCTAGCGTTATTGCAGGCACATGATGTATGTTGTCATCCAGTCAGGGACTGCTCGGACCTTCATGGACCATGTCATTTGTCACGCTTAACGGCATTGGGCGTTAGGGGGTGGGAAGTCATCACCTATTAACGTTAATTTGCTCAAAGCGTGACAAAGAATAAAAAAATGAGACAAGTTCTAGGTTGACCTATATTGCGCAATACACACAAAATACAGACGTTGCCACATTGCCATCCCTACATAGTTCTAATGTTAGTGGCACATTTATAAAATAAGTTCGACTAAGCTTTTATATTAGGCCTGTTAACTTCATTACAGATATATGCCAACTGTATCCTTCAAAGCGGAACAGGATCCATTATCCTGCACTTATGAGAAAACAATTTGAATGAATGTTACAAAGCGGTTTTAAGAGAATAAATAAACCCTAGTCAACCGCTTTCCTTGGTGCACTGTAAGCATTAAGCATCCTGAGCGTGCCCAGGAAAGCTGTTGATGAATATCTAAAAAAACCCGATGATTTAAGGGTTAAAAACAATAAACACTTCACAAACACTTTGACAAGTATTTCCAACTTGTATTCGTTTTATTCTGTGGTAAATAGCCGTGGGCTCACGCATTCTATGCATTCCACACGCCTTTACACAAGCCAAGATTTCAAAAAAGGCTGTAGGTATATTTTTCTGGAGGATGTGAATGCTGAGTGTAAAAACGTTAAATAATTATGTGTAAAGATTATTTTAAGACAGCAACGAAACTGTGATAAAATCACCTCTGTCTCTCTCGCTGCTATCAGCGACTTTAGAAGCGAAGATAATTTATACCCAACACCCATGAGACAATTTGATATTCAAATTCTACGTTTAAAGACCTTTCATACAAGTACCAGCATGTCTAGTCTAAATTCAGTTTCAGAAAACATGGTCTCAGTCAGCAGCTTTTCTCGACGCAGTTTGTGTGCAGTGTACAAAGTGTGCTGGGTCAAGCTGTTGACTCAGTCCCACATGAAAGAGAAATTTGTCTAGTTGTTGTTGTGGGTAAACTATAAATAAGGTTTTCCTTTCTAGTAAAGTGCAAGGTATTTAAATTAAAGTTCTGCTAAGACTCCCTCCTTCACCCTCTCTTTATAGTGCACAGACTTTCATTTTTATCTTAATTGTGTTGGCCGACACAGACTATCTTTGCCTATAAATGTTTATATGGCAGCTGCAAATTTATTCGTTTGAAGTTACGCGATGGTTTTTGAATGACTCTTTGCCACCCTTAAATTCACATTCATACTTTTGGCAGGCTTACTTGTAGTCAGCGAAAGCACGCCAACATGCCCAATGTTTGCTCTCTGGCAAGGTCAGAGACAAAACCAGCGATCACATAGAGATTGGAGGTGAAAGTTGCTCAATATAAATAAATAAACAATGATTATTAGAATAAATATATAAACTCTATGTCGGGGTTCATGACAAATTAGCCTCATAACAAGTTTGGTTTAAACATATTTTATTAAAGCAAGTTTAAGAGGAGAAGACCAATATTAGGCCTTGATTTAAACATATTTTTATTAAAAAAAACGATCGGGAAACAGGCTCTGCCTATATAAATCCCTCTCGTGAAAAAAAGAAATAAAAGAACAATACAAATGTTGTACAAAAGGTAAAGACGGCCATAGGACACCACATTGACGTAACATCGACAAAGACATACAAACAAAAAGATCAGACATCACAGTTACAGGACAGACAAAAGTATGCATTATCAGAATACAATACTGTCGATGCCAGCCAACACTGTTCACATGAATACTGCTCGCGGAAAAAAAAGAAAAAAATGAATAGTACCGGCCCGCACGTGAACCACCAGGAGTCACAAGCAAAGCTTGTTCGTCAACCTGGGTGGAAAACGTACGGGCCTCAGTTGAATCTGCGAGAATTTAAGATATATGTGTGGGTACTGTCAAAAATAATTTTGTTTACTGCCTTTGAACACTTGGGGTTTCCAAACATAAGAGTCTGTAGCGTGAAAGGAGCCTATACTATGATATTTTGGTGCAATAAATTCCGCTCAGTCGTGTATTTGGTACACTCAAAAAAGTAATGAAATGGATTTTTCTATTTCGGCCCCACAAGAACAAGCAGGAGAAGTTACTATACCAATTTTATGCATATCGTGGTTCAATTGGCTGCAGCCCATCCTAATTTTTGCATATAAAATATTGGCTTTCCTATTACCAATGTAAAACAACTCATTTGTCTTTGGTTTCCCTTTATCCAATTTACACTTAAAAGTATCTATATCTTCAGAATTTCGAACACTGGATGGGAGTAAGTTCCATTGGCGAATCGTTGCGGAAAAAAAGAATTATTATAAGTTTAAGTTTTTGTACGAACCTGGCTTATGTTCTGTCTGGATCTCACGTTATATGCATTTCTGTTGGATACATTTTCCGGAATCAAATCGTGTAAATATGCAGGTGTACGTCCATTAATAATTTTATATAGAAGTATAAGTCGGTGTTTTCTCTACGCTTAGAGAGAGTCTCCCATCCAGTTTCATTGTACAGGAATGCATGACTTGTTCGACCAGACGCGCCCGTCACTGCGCGGGCTGCAGCCAGTTGAACATTTTCAGGAAGGTCTGCATCAAATTCCGTGCACCCTCCCCACACCACATCACCATACTCTAAAATAGGCCTAATAATAATAATAATAATAATAATAATAATAATAATAATAATAATAATAATAATAATAATAATAATAATAATAATAATAATAATAATAATAATAATTATTTTATTTTCCCTCCGAATACACGAAGAAATACATATAAATACATAAATACACCACCGTCACATCGGTAAAAGTACAGAAGATTACAATATCAGATGATATAGGACGTATATACAATATCAAATATAGCACATTATCACTCACACACACAGCAGGTAATGTAGGTAAAATAAATCAATTCTAATGTGCGTCTACTGAGCTTATGTTGCAAATATTTCATTACTCCAATTAATTTCCTTGCTTTGCAGACAACATAATTTATATGAGGTGACCATAACAAATCTGCACTAAAAATAAGACCTAAATGTTTGTGTTGTTTTACATCTTCAAGTGTAGTACCCTGAAATAGAGCATGGGGATGATGTGGAGGCCGTCGCTTCTTACTAATAATCATTGACTTGGTTTTGGAGCTATTGAATGTAACTAGCCATTGCTTAGACCAATTCTCGATGTGTTTAAGATCATCATTCATGGTGACAGCAGAGCCAGTGGGATCGTCAATGGTGATGTACAAAGTTACATCGTCGGCATAGAGCCTTATGTTAGAAGTTACAATGTCAACGATATCGTAAACATAAATAAGAAATAAGAGAGGCTCAAGAACTGAGCCCTGGGGGACCCCTGCTTCTACTTTACCCCAATTTGAAAACTCTCCATGCGTCACAACCCTCTGTTGGCGATCGTTCAGGTAACTACTAAACCAATTAAGCAGAGCTCCGGAGATACCTAACTTTGATAGTTTGTGTAATAAAGCAGGATAATACACCTTATCAAAAGCTTTGGTGATGTCACAAAAGACAACTCTTACTTCTTTCTGCATGTCGATAGCTTTCGCAAACTCATTATACAAGAAAACAAGCTGGTTGATAGTACCATCCCTAGGCATAAAACCAGATTGTTTATCAGTTAAGACAAAGTTATCCCTCAGGAAATTAAACACATACTTGAAAACTACACGCTCAAAAACCTTTGATACACAAATTAATAAAGATATTGGTCGATAGTTACTACAAAGACTGGCATCACCACCTTTTGGGATTGGGGTTACATTTGCCTTTTTCCAATTGGAAGGGAACAAACTTTTGTTGAGGGATGATTTGAATAGTCTCGTAAGCGAAGGAGCAGCCTCCTTGAGTAAGACTTGGCTAACACCGTCATGACCGGTAGCCTTGCTAACATCAAGTGAAGCAAGTATGGAATAAACTTCATCATCATCAAAGGATATACTTTGCAGCGTGTTATTATTATTATCTGAAATAAGCGTTGCGGATGATGCCCGGAAAGAAGTGTCATCAACCCGACTTTGTTTTAAGAAAAAAAATTCATAGCTTCAGCTTTAGACTTGTTGTCAGATAAAACAACGTTCTCAACCAATAAATGATTATTTACAATTTGCTTTCCCGTTATAAAATAGTTAACTGTCTTCCACCAGCCTTTACCTTTCTTTTTGGAGCAGTTAATCGAGTCAAACTGACGTTTAAAGTAGTCTTCTTCGGCAGCTCTCAAGTCACTAAATAATGTATGCATTCCTTAATTGCCGAAAATAGTGCCAAAGATTTGTCTTATTAGAAGTTTTACAATTCTTCGCTTTTTTGTGAATTCTATCAACCTTTCGTTTCATAGCACAAAGACGACTTGTGTACCAAGGTGCATCATACTGCCTTACAGTTATAGTTCTATTTGGTATGCACCGCCTAGCAATATTTAGAAAAGTGCTGGTCCATAACTTACACATTTCATCAATGTCGTCCGTTTCGAAACAGGGGTCCCAGTTAACAGCATTCAATGTGTTCCTAAATTCGTCGAAATCTGCCTTAGAATAAATCCAAACAAACCTTTCGAAAGAATCATTTCTTTTATGCCTAAACAATAAATGAGCTGTAACTGTGCAGTGGTCGTTGTCCGCGACAGGAGGGAGAATCGATGAGTGACGAACAAAATTTGGAATATTAGTAATGATTTCATCCAAGCAAGCAGCTGTTTGTTCAGTTATCCTTGTTGGATCATGTATATGTAATGTAAGAAGATTAGAACTACAGAAAGAATTAAGTTTTCTACCATGGTTTGTCGATGGGGTCGGCATTGAGATCTCCCATCATGACAATCTTGCCATTGGAGGCGCTACTGGCCAGATCGTAGCTTGCCTGCAAATCATTCCAAAAGGACACTAGTGCACTTGGTGGTCTGTATACAACACCAAGTTGAAATTTGTTGTTATGCAAATGAACCTCGACCCACATAAGTTCGAGACCCGGAATTTCAAGGTCCATGCGTCTTTCAACAGGCAGGGCACGTGAGACATATACAGCAACTCCACCTCCGATCCCACTGGCTCTATCTAACCGCAAAATAGAATGAAAACCAGGCAAAATATAATCGTCATCTCGATGTTGAGTAGACAAAAATGTTTCCGTTACTGCAACAATATCGTAAGAATGTGCAATGGACGTTTTTATGCACCGTAGCTTATTCTGCGAAAGACTGCGTATATTCATATGACACAAGGAGAGATCGTTATAAGTATTAAGATTCGGCCCTGGGTTGGGATGCACGTCACCCGACAGAAGCAGAAGCAGACTTGCCATCAATGTCAGTGTATCATCAACAACTTCCATAACATCGTTCATTTTCAAAATCAAAATAATATGAAATATTTCAACCTGGCGTTGACAATGAAGGAAGATGGCATTTATAATTACAATAGACATAGTAATTAACATTGTAACATAAAAGCATATCAGGATACAGTAAAATACATACAACAGATGATCTGTGTCGCATACATACGTGTTGCTACTAACATTCCATAGCATGTCAGTTTTACACAATAAGTGATTATTAGAGGAAAAATACATTGACATGCGGGCACAATAATAATATTTTGTAAAGTTTTTAAAGCCACAAAACAAACTCTTTCCGTCGATATTTTATGCACGAGTAGTCTAAGGACGCAGAATCCCACATGACCTATCACTCTATAATACAAATATGGCGAAAAAACATATGACCATTGAATGCAGGAATTGGAGAACATTACATTTTGTTTCTCGAAAGATAATATCAAGTTGTTCCCGTATCGAAGGCCAAAGACAATATATAATATGTATATAAACAAAAATTAAAACCATATACTAGGCATCTTTATGGCAATGAACATAATAAATGTGCACACATATCTGTGCAGTTTTTGATTAACAAAGATTACATGATGAAGTATATATGTCAGACGTGTCTTTAACATCAAGTATACCGCAAGCACCCAATTGGCAGTGAGGTAAATAAGGCAATTTTGCCCATACACCAGAAATGGCCACTTGGTGGAAGAAGTGCAGCATATCAGCGTAGCCGCACAATTGTACATGACCGAGCATTGAAGAATATTTTTTGTTGTATTAGATGCACTGCACGTTTTATAGCAAAATACAAGATCTGTAACAGAAAAGGTACTATAGCAAAACCTATAAGCACAAAGAACAGGTTGCTGGCTGAATAATTTTCACTATAAAGTGTGGTTAACATGTATATAATGCAACAATATTTTGGAGAAAATCTTAGTACACAATATGAGACAAAGAGGAAAACATAAAACACAGAAATACATGTAACATCAGTACAAAAGTACATAAGACGTCACTGGGGACTTCGGAGAGCTAACATATGCAAGGGAGTTAAACAAAAGAGTTATACATAAGAGTAACACCGGTCAGGGCTGTAACTGACAGCCAACTTATAATAGTAGATATCAACAATTGCAATTGTCACAACATGGGCTGTAACTGACAGCCAACTTATAATAGTAGGTATCAACAATTACGATTGTCACGACATGCGATATCAATATGGTAATGACATTCGAGTTGTGCCTGTTGAGACTTCACAGACCATGATAATGGATACACAACAGAGCAACTATCAAGATGTGAGCACTACATGGACTTTCAAGTATAATATGGTTCCAGTCACGTAGCACTGAATAGTTATGGAGAATAATAAGTGAAGGAGCATTTCTATGATATGGTTCACCGTTCCAGTCATGTAGCACTGAATAGTTATGGAGAATAATAAGTAAAGGAGCATTTTTGTGATATGGTTATCGTAGGCCTTTATATTAACAGGTCAGTTATAATGGTCTGGAGCAGACTTATGGTACACAAGGAAAAGATCACTGGGATTTGAACCCATAAACCTCTGCATTCACCCTTAATCAGGAAAGAAAAGATATATGAACACCTCAGACAAATGCTTCATAGCCAATGCTTGGAAAACAATTGTAGAAAGAACACAGGCTAATATGGCTCTTGGTATGCAAATGAAAAGCTCATTGTCACTTTTACAGGTACACGTAATACCTGGGACTTCTTATTTGTTCTTTGTTGAACCGCGTAGACATCGAATACCAACTTTTCAGTATGTACAGTTGTTGTATGCTCGTTGCACTCTCGGGCATAAAGATAATTATGTAAAACTTGAAATTTAGATTGCAGAGAAATACATCGGAAACAATTTGTGCTAGTTTTTGTCAGGCCAGTTCTTAAACATTGTAGTCAAGTGTGGTGTCCCTGTACGGTATTTGATGAGGAAAAGGTGGAAAACGTTCAATTGACTGCTGTTCGTATCGTTGTCGGTGTGTTGCACGGAATGAGCAATGCTAAGCTACACGAAGAAACCTGATGGTCAACTCTGGCCAAATGTAAAGAATTATCAAAGTTGACACTAATGTATAAACTTGTTAACAACTCGTTCCTGATTCATTGTGCTCGATTCTTGTGACTGCTTCTACTGCAGGTAACCAATCCTACCATGTTCGTCAGCAATTTTAACATTCATCATTTCTATGCTCGTATTGAACTCTTTGATAATTAATTTTTCCCTTGATTGTTAGGTTGTGGAATAAGTTACATCTAGAAATCAAAATATTCAGCGGCAACTAAAATATTAAAATCAAACATTATGAAGCCAGTTGTCAGACCTGTGAGATTTCCTGAATTGTACAATTTTGGTAACAGATTTCTCTCATTTAAACACACCCGCCTTCGTCTAGTGTCAGTCAACTAAATTCTAACTTGTTCTAAATCGGCGTGAAAGATACACCTTTATGTGGTATATCTAGTGAAGACGTTTGTCATTGCTCCTTTCACATTACAGAGTTTCATACGGAGGCCCCGAATGTTTTCTTGAAGAAAATACTGTGATTTTTTTCCGGCGGTACATGAGTTTATTTCCGAAACTGGGCGCTTCAAACCAGCAGCCACTGGTTAAATTAATGGGAAAACGAACATGTATCGGATTCTGTTACATTCCTAGCTTGTGATACATATTTCCAGGCCTAATATCATGTGAAACAACACTGCTCCACTATCTGTCACGTCATTGTGTTTTCATATTACTATGGCTGTGTGCCAACACAGACATATTGTTTTTCCAGGAATTCTTTCTTTTTTTCTTTACAGGCAAGTTTGTCCGACATTTCATTTCAAAGTATTAAATGTAGAAACTCTAAACTTGGCACAATTATACTTCTATAGATGAAGTCTTGCCTTTTTAGGATAAAAGTTCATGTTTTTCAAAATTATGTAAATTAGGGCTAACTAAAGTTTTAAATCTTCAATATCTTATATACTATAGTAGATGTGGTTCAAAGTGTGTAGGAGTTCGATCATAGCAAGGATAAGGTCATCTAAAATGTAAAGGTCATGTCAAGGTCAAAGGTCATGTCAAAATCAAAGGTCAATTTTACGGCATAATGTCATTTTTAGGTCAAGGTTCACTTCAGGTAGAGGTCATCTCAAGGTCAAAGGTCATTTCAAGGTCAAAGGCCACTTTCGATGGTGGCTTTCTTCCAGCCATCATTTGGTCAATTTTTATCAAATTTTGATCACGGTGGGCTCAAAATGAAGCTATTGTAACTACACATTTTTTAAATTTACATGTGACCCCTAAAGGTCATAGATCAAGGTCATTTGGACTTTTGAAACTTTCATCCAGTCATAACTTGGCCAATTTCCATCCAATTCTAATCATGATGGACTCAAATTGTAGGTATGGCAACACTACACATTTTTAATGAACATGTTACCTCAAAGGGCCAAAGGTCAAGGTCATCTGGCCCTTTGAAAGTTTGATCTTGCCAAAACTTGGTCAAGTTTCATCCGAATTGGTTCATGTGGGGGCTTAAATTGTGGATATTGTAACACTGTGCAATTTACATGCTACCTGTAAAGGTCAAAGGTCAAGCTCATTTGGACTTTGAAATTTGCACCCAGCCATAAGCTTAATGTAATGTGAAGTACCAAAGGATAAAAGTTTTAGCATTTAATATCTACAACTTTTGAACGCACACACACAGATTTGCTTCCAATCAAATCTTCTTTTGTAGTTTGTTAACTGCATCTGGTTTTGTCTAGTATATGATGTCTTTTTCTCGCAAGAGGGATTCGAATAGGGTTTTGCCCTTTCTCTTAACGGCTGAATTATATGGTATGCCACTTTTGATGCATTTGATCAATTAAATACGTTTAATTCAAGACATGCAAACATGATGACATTTCAAGGTAATAGGAAGTGGGCACAAAAAGTGGGCCACTTTTTAGCTGTTATATGCTACAATGGTCATGTGATAATTTGCTTTTCTTCCATCTCGCTTTGTGACCTAGGCCTGCCAGGGTACCACTGACTGAAGTGTTACCCACTTCTTGAGCTGACAATAGATTGTGTGCCATGGCCTTCCCCTTGCATGTAATTAACACATAATTAGCCACATAGTCGAAGCAGCACTTCTCATTCCCTTGATGTACAGGTGGCGCTCTTGCACTGCCCTCACCACGGACCAGCACCACCAGCCCACCCCCACCCCCCGTTGATAAAATGAATCATCAAGACAGAAAGGTTTAGATATCTATACCAATTTTTTTTAAATTCCTGTTAGTTATATTGTAGATTCTTTATATGTCGTTCTTGACATTTCATAAACCCGCATATAGGTAAAAACTTCTATTGAAATTTATTCCGAGGAAAAACTTTTAATTTGATTGGAGTGAGTGAAGATAAAGACCCTAAAAGTGGACATGCCTACTTGGTGAAGTTCTGAAGCTCGTTATTAATACACATTTGATTGGTGATGTTCTCGAATGTATGACTCTGACGTACGGATTGTCATGCTTCACTTTACAGTGTTGCGTGAGCAGCTACCTTCTACCCCCCCCCCCCCCATCTGTTCGGCAAGCAAATAAACAGCACTTTGTTTATTTGCACAGATCTTTTGGTAGCAAACAGTACCGACACTTTTGACAAACAGCCCTCTACCACAGCAAAATTAAATAACTAGTTCAATTTCAAAGAACGCAAAGTATGTAAGAAGAAACAGAAATAAAATAGTGTTCCGCGTTTTCAGAGGGCAAATTTGACAAGACCGATTGGCATACTGTTATAAATATACCACCGACTCAACAAGTTTGCAAACACAAATATACCAAATGACCACCCGTACCAGCACAGTACGTATCAACAACAGATTTCGGACGAAGCTTCCAAATGTAACGATGGAAAAATAGACCAATACATTATACACTGGTTATACTGGCAATAAGTTCTAATAATGGAGAACGCTTCCGAACGATTAAATTGCCTGGGCATAGCTGTGTGTTTCATCGCCACGTAGAATACCCTCTGCTCCAAAATTTTAAATATTTTCAAAGTATATTTTAACAACCAGACACGAACTGAGGTGTCCAATCGCTCTTAGTGAGATCGGAAAAAATTGTAAATGTACTTTTCAACATAAATTGGAATTAAGCATCATGCTATTGATAAACATGAAGACCATGTATCTATCACCAGTAACAATCAGATGCAGTGTCATTGTGTGAAATTCATCAGAAGAACAGGAAATCGTGGATCAACTCATGTATCTATCACCAGTAACAATCAGATGCGGTGTCATTGTGTGAAATTCATCTGAAGAACAAGCAATCGTGAATCAACTTATAACAAATTACATGGCTAATTTTACAGTGTACTACGTAATAGCTGATTGTTGACGTCAAAAACGTACAGCTGGGTTGTCACAGATAAAGCAAGATTAATACCATATGATTAAAATTAATTGTTGAACGCTGAAATCACTTTGGTGGTTGAAACGTATTTTATTTGGTTGAAAGCGGAGCGAGAAACAAGCCGATGGCTTTTCTGAATCACCTCCAGAGTACACAGGAAATCCATTATAAAAAGTATTCCATTTCAATATTCATGGGTACAATGTGGTTTGCGAACACTTAAAATTGATAAATTACAAAAAATAAATAAGAGAGGTATTGAGTCAATGACTTACATGAACATACCACCTAGCCACATGCCATGTAAATATATAGGCATGTTAAAATGGACACGTGAGGAAACGTTAAATTATGTTTGAAACACACACATAAATTGTTTTCTGCCGTATTATATTTCATCACTGATCTGACTTATTTTCAATGTCCTCGTGTTTAAGTTGGACACTCCATTCATTAAAACTTTTTTCCTTGGGACCAGACTTTACCCAGGGGCAACTGGGACAGCAGTCGCCGGGTATGTGCCTTGGTCTTACTCCACCGGAACACCTTGGCCATCCACACTGAATGCCATCACATTTTGAAGCACGTCCTCCTGAAAAAAAAAAGAAAGAAAACAAAATAAAAAGAAAAAACTTACCTCGGATCAAAATGGATAGATTGTTTTTCTGTTTGGTATTTTGAAACGGCCGTCATCTGAGATCTTGACACATTGTTTACATATTTGCGTCATGTTAAAACACATGGATGTCTCTCCGCCATGGCTCCGGCGGATGGAGCCCCCTCCCCCACCCCACCCCCATCCCCGCTGTGAATGCAGTGAATCCTTTAACAAATACATAACATAGAAAAATACGAAATTTAGATTTGAAAAAAGTAGCAAGACACGGTTAAACAAATATGTACTTTGGCTATAAGCGGTTCAGTGCATTTCATACCACATTCTAAAGTTATTTTTGTAAAAGGCGAAGGCCACGTGTACACTGATCTATCAACTCATCTGTGTTACTGTCATTCTGTCTTGCAGTTCATTCTTAACTATAAATCAGTAATACAATAAACTTACATTGTAACTATGAGCTGACTAACTAAACCAAGCCGCCACCTGCCAACCAACCAGTCATTCAATATGTCCGCCATGTCGCCCATCTGTTTGTTACACAGCTCTATGTCTGTGCGACCTTGATAGTTTCAGTGGTATTGCGTTTCGATCATCAAAGGATTTTTATGTAAGAGACTGAATGGAAGAGTAGCTACTTGATTTAATTTGATTTAAAATATTTATATATACTGGATAGCCCTACAGCACAAATGATTGACTGATACAATGGATTCTTCAGACACGGAAAGACAAACAGAAAATATGTGCAACACACATCGGTCAGTACAAACTACGTGACCATATGTAACACTTATGGCTGTATCAGTACAGGCCACCCGGAAGCGCTACTAAGCATTAAAACAAAGCTATGACAAAAGTACCAACGAATAACCTGAAAATGAGAGAGGGAGACAAAAACAGTGTAGAAGTAGTCAGAAGAATAAAAAGGAGGAATGAGCAGGAAAATCTTCTAGTTGCAGCAATATAATTCTGGACTGCCACAAAAATTTGAGTATTTGTTGTATCAGCTAGCTTTTTGCTGCCGATATAAAGAGTGTTGATAAACCTGTTACTGGCTTCACGGATAATGAGATTGGGGTGAACTCTGGAGGCTAATATAGTTATGGTAGGGTGTAACTTTTTCCCTGGGCCACGGGAACTTTGGGCAGAAAAAGGAAGAAATGCTTGAAGTCTTCGGAGGGATATAAGCATGCGCCTATATAGGACAAGGAAACATGTTGACCTTAAAAAGAACATAGTTGAGCCCAGATGAGCCCAATCGCATTTGAGTAAAGCATATGTCATCACCAAACGAATAGTACTCAGAGATATTCTCTACTGCAAGTAATGTGGCTTTTACCTTAGATTTGGAGAGAAAGGAAGTTTTTGATGTCAGTGTGCAGATTACTCCATAGCCGTATGGTATCAGGGAGAGACGAATTACTGAAGTGCCGGGTTCTGCATTTGAGAGGGCGTATAGTGTTGGTATGACGTAAGGAGCGACCACAGAAGGAGGGGCTAAGATGGTTGAAAGATATGTGGCAGTTAGGTTATTGCACATTTTGTAGAAAAGAATTAACTTGAAGTAATTGCCCCTGTTAGTGAGAGTTGGTCATCCGACTTCCTGGAGGAATTTAGCATGAGCCGTGTACCTTAACGCACCGGTACATATTTTGGCTGCTTCAAACTGTATGGATTCCAGAAGGTCAGGTAGAGTTTGGCCACGGTTGTCAAAAAGAACGCCATATTTATGGATGGGTCGAACCATAGAGAGATACAATCTAGCTAATGTTTTGCGTGAAAGTTTACATGTGTTTGGAGAACCCACTCGATAAGTCATGTATCGTGTGCGTTTGCGTATCCAATAAAAATAAATTTGTTTAAAACTAAAGTATATTTAAGTCTACTGTGAAGTGCGAAACGCTGATTAGCTTTATTAGTTATGCGGGTGATGTGATCATGCCAGGACAGATCACTACAGTAATGCCGACATGGGTATGGTTGTTGGCTTCAGGAATAGTTAATTGACCAATGTTTACTTGTGGATGTTGAGGTCTGGGCTCTTGGGCAGAGCAAACAACGGACAGAGACTAAATAGCATTGAATGCGACGCGCCCGATTCCTCGTCCCAGTTGTGAATGGCAAATAAGTTGGTATTCAAGTGAGCAGACGATTCGACGGCCCTTAGGAAAATTTCAGCAGGCTTGTATCGTCGGCAAGAAGTCTGGCATTACATGTAGAAAAGAACAGAGCCGAGGATGGAACCCTGAGGAACACCGGCTTAAATTAGCAGCCAGCGGGCCGTTCAGCCAGGAATCCCTTAACGTTGAAGACGATTTGAAAAATAACTCCCAAACCAATCAACAAGATGATCAGAGATGCTAAGTTGACGAGCTTGAACAGGAGGTCAGGATGCCAAACCTTGTCAAAGGCCTTGGACACGTCTTGAAAGACCATTCTCGCTTCTTTGGAATGTTTCAGACTGTTATAAAGTTTATGAACAATATAGACAAGTTGATTTACAGTGCAGTCGTCAGCCTTGAAGCCAAGATTTTTGGAGGTGAGGAGGATTATTTCAGAGAGGTATTCATGAGCCTAATTAAACACCAGTTTTTCAAAAATTTAGATTCATTACACAACAAGGAAATAGGGCGGTAATTACGTTTAATCTGTCTATTTGACTTTTTAAAGACAAGACATGTATTAGATTTTTTCCAGGAATCAGGGGAATGAGCGTGACTGAGAGAGAATTTTAACATCTACGTAAGTGGTTTGCAGATAGAGGGCGCAGTATTACGTAGCATGTTTCCTATATTGCCAGGACCAGAGGCAGTTGTGAGTCTTAATATCTAAAGTATTTGAATTGTGTCCTTTTAATAGATTGTACGATTTTCTGACAAGCCATAATTTATTGACATATTGCAACTCTGGGCTTAAAAAATGGACAGCACTGTAAACCAATTAATTAACATCGTACATGAACTAAATCAAGCAGTCGATAAGGGAAAAGGAATTCCCATGGTACATTTAGACATTTCAATGGCTTTTGATGGTGTTTGGCATCGTGATTGTGTTTGGCATTAAGTTTTAGAAAGCAAAATGTAGAAATTGAGGGCACCTTCTCGGACTGGTTAAATATAGAATCTGGTGTCCCCCAGGGCAGTGTCCTAGGCCCTCTGTCGTTTTGATATTTATGAATGACTCGGTCGATGATATGACCTGCTAAGTTTACTTATAAGCGGATGATACAACACTGATGGAAATTGTTGGAACGCCTGAGGGCACAATCACGAATTGTAATGCTAATTTGCAGGTGTTTGAGGAAGGGGGGGGTGGAAAGTAGATTTTAATCCTGATAAAACTAAGGAAATGATAATTACAACAAAAAGAAAAAGCCACCACGTGCTCAATTGTCTTTTATATAATAAACATATCCCACGTGCACATGCACAGACATCTCGGTGTTACCTTGTCTGGTAAGCTGTGTTGGAACAGCCACATGAAAAGAAAAGTCTGCAATAAGGCATTATCTCGTGTAGGCCGCATCAGATCGTGCATGTTTCATTTGTCCTGTAATGCGTTGGAGTGTATTTACACATCCGTCATACGCCCTATACCCTTCCAAGACAATTTTTGGCAAGGATTTCAGAGATTACGATGAACAAAAACCTGGAGCGTAACTTTAATTAATTACGGAATTGCGAAAAAGTACATTTACTACTTTTTGGAACTCATACAGCATCGTAATATGAGTGTAACTGTTTACCTGTTGATGCATCTATGCACTTCATTGAAAGTTCCAAAGGATTCCATTCAAGTATGCAATGCAACTGTATTCACGGAATGTCAAACTTGCCTCGGCACATGGTATCAGTGCATTTACTGGTTACTTTCCCTTTGTACTGTGTCCTCTTTTGACTTTTTTTCAGCTGTATTGTATGAAATATATACCTATGTACTTATATTTTCTCGATGAGAGAGATCTCTATTAGCTCCCAGCTATCTTCCAGATCCTCATTAAAGAAATAAAGTATATTATTAACTTAGAGAGAATCCACCGTTGCTTAGTGTTGATATACTTGTTTTCTAGTTGTTTTCGTAATTTAAAGAAATTTTGGCGGAGGGAGGAGCGGACTAGATTGACTGCCTTATTTCTGGACTTTTTGTACAACTGGAAGAGCCTATCAGTCTTGGTATCAACACCATGACTGTATGGACAGGGGTGAGGTTACAGATGTCACAGAGTATCTGTCTCTTTTATTACAGCCTTGGCCTTTTTAAAATTTCAATTTTGCTTTTGTATTTGTGTCTTATAGTCCAAAACCACTTCATGGTAGTCACTACCCTATTGTGCAGTCCGAACTATTCACACTCCATAAGCTAACCTATCATTGTCTAGCCTATTTCAAAAATGGAAGTACAATAGTCCATATTGCACACGTTCTTCTGTAGAATTTTGACATAGGTTGCATTAGTCCAAATAAACTGGCATGTCATAAGGTCAAATTATGATTAACGTTCGTTCTCTGGACACAAAGATACGCAACTGAATTCATATTTATTTCATCGTCTACGTGGTTTGACTGGGGACCACTGGGACAGCAGGCACCAGGTAATTGTCTGGGTTTGCTCCACCTGGACTTCTAGGCCAGTCGCATTGCATACCTTTGCATGCTGAAAACACCCATAGCTGTTGCATCAGGGGTAACTTGTTTATGTATCTTTGTACATTACATTTTTGATGGGGTCCATTAAAATGGTAGCTGCCTACACGGAATAGCTATTGCGACATCAAACAGATAACGAACTGATATATTCCATAGCAACATTAGCCTAATGGTCTGTGCAAATGCAAAAAGGACTCGGTTGGATTGACGTGGATGTCAATGTATTATTAGAGGTCAGAAACAGTTTGGTAGATTGATACTCTAGAACTTTTAATAACATAAACGCAACCCAACCTACCGATCTATATTTCACTATTTCTCCGTTCTTGGAGGGTATTTCCTTTCTATTTTTGTAGGTTCAGGCCACCGTCGATCATTGGAAACCCCGGGGTTGGAAACCAGCACAACTACACAAGTATTGAAAAATAATCCTGGTAATTGGCAAAACTTTGTTGCGTGGAGATATAGAAGGAACAGCAGAAGACATGAATCCACGTTTTCAGTGAAAAAGATGCCACAACCTTCCAGCATACATGGGTTCACCCACTTTGTTTTGTTTGCAAAGCAAGAACCCAGTATATATAAGGTAGCGCCTTCTTTCTTGAGATACGAATCTGTGTCACTTTGAAGGCCCTGCATGTCAGTGCAAAGAAGACCTAAAACTAAATGTTCATGTTGATATTGTTTGATTGTGTGATATAATGGGGTATAAATACATTTTGTTTACGGTGGTTTGGATATTAATACACGCATTTCAATTAGAGTCTTATCAATTAACACATGTCGTCCTTTGCTGTGCAAAGGATGTCTTTCTTTCGACTCCGAACCCATGGCTGGCGAAAGCAAACATAAGCCCCTAACTTTCGTAATTTTGCTGGCCTGGAAGGAAATGTAGTGTTAGAACCGGCTCAATCAGCCTGAAATAAGTCATGAGTTACTATTGGCTTATTAAGCGTAAACGCATGTCATGGAATAAACATTTTCCACTTACCTGGCTTGGCTGGAGGACAACTGGGACAGCAATCACCTGGTAATTGCCTGGGTGTAGCTCCGTCAGTACACTTTGGCCAATCACACTGAATGCCTTGACATGTTGCCGGACGTTTACCCCGGAGCCCATCCTCAGCTACGAACGACATGAGAGACTTTATTGACATACACCAAATTACATGGTATGGTCACAAACATATCAATGAAATAAAGACAAAAAAAAAAGGTTAACAATTACATGCAAACGGGGGGCACCCAGGTATCATTATCATACATAAACACATCATCTTTGAATATTCTGATGGATGTATCCCAGTAAGGCAGCCAGGTCAATATCCAAGTTGTTGATACTTTGTTTCAAATACCATTTTATAATTTTATACATTGGAGTGCTGGATGGCACGCATCATAAGTATTGCCCATTCGCATAATATATGTATGTATGTATATATATATATATATATATATATATATATATATATATATATATATATATATATATATATATATATATATATATATATATATATAATATTCTATTATGAGAATGAAAATTATCTTGTGCTGGCTCTTACTGCTGGTGCTATTATAAATACTCTCCATTTGGTTTTGAATAGGGAATACAGTGTTTGTCTCTGGTTGAAAACAGTATTCTGTAGGGACAATTTCCATATAGAGTATAGAAGGTTTCTCGCATATCAGTATACTGTAAAATGTCATGAATATATTCTATCCAACAGTTATTTCCTGAAAAGAATTGTATGTAATTTTTCATTAAGCTTTATGTATAAATTAGTTTTGGTTAATTTTATTTTATTGTGTCCTATGCTTAACAGATTTACAAATGATTTAAATTATTATAGGATAGCTGCCGAGTTCTGCTTTCACTGCTTTTCTGTGGACACCCAGAACACACTTACACAATTTTACATGTATGGTTTCGAAGACTGACCCTTTAAAAGAAACTATCCACATGCTTCACTGCCATATGACAATATGGGCAAGACATATTTCTACTGATAATGACAAGCCAATGCCAGAGCAGATATTTCAACTTCTTAAAATTCATTCAGCTTTTGGATATGGAAGTATCTGAAAGTGCATGCAGAATATCAAAGCTTTGTGTACCCTGTGTACTAATATCAAGTGTAACACAGCAATTGATCTTTGAACTTTTTAAGGTCGAGTATTGTGCCCCTTTCTATGATACAAGTGTAGGAGTGTGCAGCGGCATTGTAGCCTAAACTGCAATCATTTGTTTTCCTGGGTCTGGCACTCAAACATGTTGTCTATCCATGCAGCAAGCCGCAGTCTACCTCCATTGTCGATCTAATCCCGGGAAGTGATGCAAACTTGCAACAAACTGCTCTTTTATGGTTATGATTCTAGTGTAGACATATACATGTACTCGAAAGCAGAAGTTAAGCAACTGTTCCTATATTACTTCTTGTAGACTAAATTATTGGAAAAATAACATATTTTTAGCATTTTGATATTAACTTCTTGGCATCAAGTCCAGACAGTTACGGTTGAATGCCCCCAAGAGAAAGCATGTCCATATGGTTTTGTCATTTATACAAGCTTGACCCACAAAAACTGCAAAATTGGTTTGTCATCATGTGGGATTCAGCAAGCACATTGGCACGTCCCTCTTTGAGCCTAGTGACCAGAGTATGGGGTTGCCATTGTTTTTTAATGATTTTTGGGAATGGCGAAAGTGATTTTCTGCATGATTGGTTAATGGACAGATTGGTACTGGATTCTTGTTTTCCTTTTTGGGGGGTGGGGTGGGGGTGGTGGGGGAGATAGAGATGGCGGCAAGATTTTTATTTTGTTTTGAAGGATCATGTTCAGACAGAGGTTTTATCAGTAGCGAGTGGGTCCTCCTCTCGCAGAAATAATGCACTGGACTCGTCGTCTTATTGACCGGTAAAGTTTCAGGATATTTTTTCCGGGATTTCTGCCAAGGAAATCTAAAGAGCTGGAGCCAAAGCTACAATATGTCTCATTCTACCACGCTTGATAGATTTGTCCAGCAATGCCCCATAGATGTTCGATTATGTTGAGGTCTGAGCTGCTTGCTGTCTGCGAAGCAGGAATAAAAACACAGTCTGCATCGCAGGCAAGGCTGCTTGCTGGCCGTTCCAATTGAGTGTACTGCATTTGGTTTTCATGGAAGTTCTTCACACTATTTTGGTTGTTATTTTCCTAAAAGCTCCTACCTTGGAGGGGGGATCCCTACCCCGCCCCGTCGCTTACGCTCCCTCGCAATGTCAATATCTTCAAAATCCGAACCCCCTTCGAAAACAAGCTGGTAACGGGACTGAAGAGGCACGCCCTGATACATTTCTCAATACAATAACAAGTGAAATTGTTTAAAGTAGAGCACTTTACCAATTCTTGTCCAATGATAAACATGGCAGAGAGTGACACTCTTTTTTGTATCATTCAGTAAAATATTGGAGTTTTTGCTCACACATCGTTGAAGGCCAAAACATGTATTATATTGCAAAAAAATATATGAATTTATGCTAATTAGAGGCACTTCAGAAGTTCAGATGTTGAATATCTTTAAAACTAGTACAAGCATGAGATGTCATTGCAGCTTCTGTTTATGGGTTTGTGCTGTAGGCACATCCAATGAACCACAAACACAAATTGTATAACTTTTATTTATGCTAAGTAGGGGCATTTAAAAAGTTTAAATTGTTGAATGTCTTCAGAACTATTACAGGCAGTGGTGCCAAGCCAACTTACATTTCTAGATTTGTGTAATAGTTGCATCCAGTGAACCACAAACGGAAGTTGTAGCACTTAAGTTTATGCTAATTAGGGACTCTTAGACAGTTTTAAATGTCGAATATCTTCAAAACTATTATAGGTAGAGGATGGCGTTCCAACTTAAATTTAATTTAATAGCAAACTGTATCGCCCTTCATACAGTATCAAAAGCCAGTACTCCAGGTAACTTAAATCCTAAATTATTGAAAGCTTGTTCAGGGTCTCCATGTCTTCCCCTATGTATAATCTTTCACAAATTTTGGCAAAGCTCCGTTTTTCCAAACTGTTGAAAAGACGCCAATGTTAATCCCTTACATAAAAAAGTGAGTTAACAGCTTACAAGAAATTACCGTCCCATATCTTTACTCAGTTGCTTAAGCAAAGTTTCTGAACGGTGTGTCTTCAAATCTCTTTTCAACCACTGCATCGAAAACAAAATTGTGACAAAATTTCAATCTGCTTATCAACCCGGCGATTCTCCTGTCTCGCAATTATTAGAATTGTACGACTAAGTGCTTGATGCTATGGACAATGGCAAGATGGTAAATTTTGTCTTCCTTGACATATCCCGGGCGTTTGACAGAGTTTGGCACAAAGGCTTACTCCATAACCTACATGCCATTGGTGTCCGAGGTAGCATACTCGCCTGGTTTAAAAGTTATTTAGAATGCAGACGTCAACGCGTTGTCATAGACGGCCGATCTTCATCTTGCAAATACATCAAAGCAGGCGTACCTCAAGGTTCAATTCTAGGACCACTACTCTTTCTCATTTACATCAATGGTATTGCGTCCATTGTAGAATCGAACATAAGACTCTTTGCAGGCGACACTTCTCTCTTTGTCACAACTAATCACTGTGATCAAGACATTGCAACTCTCACTTTAAATGGAGATATCTCGGCAATTTCCATTTGCGCCAAACAATGGTTCATAAACGTGAATGAAACTAAAACTTTTTGTATGTGCTGTACACGTTCTTCTGTCCCAAGCAAAAATCCTTTGTTCCTGAATGTTACCCGTGTAAAAGACACCGAGTGTCACAAACATCTTGGACAAACTCTATCCTCGGACTGCTCTTGGACAAAGCATCTCGAAGACGTTTACATGAGAGCTATAAAAAGAGTCGACTGCCTGCGTGGCATGAAATGTATGTTCGACAGAAAGCAGTTAGAAACGCTTTATATAGTTTTTATAAGATCTATTCTTGAATACGGCGACATTCTCTGGGACAACTGTTCCCAAAAATGCTCTGATAAGCTAGAAAGAGTTCAACTGGCTGCTGCACGTGTTGTCACAGGTGCCACTTTAAACTGCAGCTCCCGTTTGCTGTACGAAGAAACTATATGGGAAATATTACAAGAACGTAGAGAATAACACAAACTAATTCATTTCTACAAAATAATGCACGGTTTACCCCCCGAATATTTAAGCAACAGAATCCCTGAACCCGTAACAACTGGCTACGGCACTCGTACTAGTGGCGAAATATCCCTACTTTTCTGCAACTCTGAACAGAGAAAGAAATCATTCTTCCATCTACAATCAAAGCATGGCGAGACTTGGACAACGACACCGAAAGCTCTAATTCATTAGGTTTATTCAAAAGCAGACTTAACAGAGACGTTGAACAAGTTCCTACTTATTTTTACGGTGGTTATCGGTTTTCACAATTTCACCATACGCGGATGCATCTCAACTGCAGTCCTTTGAAAAATTTTCTATTTCGATGTAATTTTATCAATAGTCCACGGCGTTCATGTGGCGCATCGGTCGAAAACACCTCTCACTTCTTGTTAGATGGCCCCTGATATACTCAACTACGGTCGCAATACTTTGAACCCCTGCACTTAGGTAACAATCTATCTACAGCCATTTTACTTCAAGGTGACCCTCTGAAAAGTGTCCATTGGAATCACACAGTATTCAGTGCTGTACAAATGTACATCACCCAAGACCGAACACTTCAAGATAGTCTCTCTCTCTCTCTCTCTCTCTCTCTCTCTCTCTCTCTCTCTCTCTCTCTCTCTCTCTCTCTCATCTCTCTCTCTCTCTCTCTCTCTCTCTCTCTCTCTCTCTCTCTCTCTCTCTCTCACTCTCTCCTCTTCCTCTCTCTCTCTCCTCTCTCTCTCTCTCTCTCTCTCTCTCTCTCTCTCTCTCTCTCTCTCTCTCCCTCCCTCCCCCCCGCCGCGGTTGCTTACATTACCGGCAAGTGCTACATTTCCGTGGCAGACCACCTCGACGCCATCAACGACAGTTGACTGCCGACAAAATCAAATGAGGCTTTTTTTGGAGCTCACAGAGAGCGGCGGCCTACGGCGTTTAGCTTTTTGCTCGTGCCTGCCGCCAACCACGGCTTTCTATCACTGACTGCAGCAAAGTCATTAGAATGAAATTAAGGTATAAGAAAAAAAAGCAACAAGTCAGATTCGTTTGATGTAGAGGCAAAAGAATCCGTGAAAATATGCAAAGTTAATGTTCCAGTCGTCACCTTCCATTTCGGTGGGCTATGAAGCAAGACGAATGCCCGAACAAGACAACTATTTGTTCTGGATCTGTTAGCTCCCCTGACCCTGCTGCAGATTTTGAATGATTCGTGACGGCCAGCCACAGTTACAAGCGGTTGCAAGCTTGGCATTTTTTAAGCGGCCAATTTAAAAGGAACATAGTACTTGATTTACAATGAGTGCAATATTTGTCCCATAATGTAACTCGTATATAATTTCATTTAAAGAAAGGTCATTGGATGTTTTACATTGTGAATACACTTTCGAGGATTTCAGTCGTTGGTTTCGCAAATGTGCATTGTGTAAGTATTTTGAAGGATCCACATAAGCTTTATTAAGCTTATTTCCTAATCCATTTTCAAGTGAAATAACATGTGTTTAAACCAACTTAGATTTACAGGGTTTCCCTGTAGGTACACGCAATGAACCACAAACAAAAGTGGTAAAAGTAATAATTTATGCCAGTTAGGGCCACTTGTAAAGTTTTATATGTAATATCTTCGAAACTATTATAGGTGGCGGTGCCATTCCCAATTTAATTCATAGCTCTGTGCTGAAGGTGGATCTGAAAAGCAAAGGTTGCAGCATTTAAATCTATGCAAGTTCTGGAGCCACACAGATTTCCTTTCAAGCAAACTTTTTCTTTTGTTTTTGTATGATTCTGCGAAACGACAGGGTGTAATGAAATTTTGTTTGTGGTGGTCTGGAAATTAATACTTGAATTAGTCTTATCAACTATCCCGCGTCGCCCTTTGCCATGCAAAGGATGTCCACCTTTCGACTCGATCCCATGGCTGACGAAAAATCGTCCTTTAACGTTCGTAATTTTACTGCCTTCAATACTGGAATCAGCTCACTTTGCCTGAATTAAATCATGAGTTACTATCGTCTTACCAAGCGTAAATACATGTTATTGCATAAACATTTTTCCCACTTACCCGGCTTGGCTGGAGGACAACTGGGACAGCAATCACCTGGCAATTGTCTAGGTGTAGCTCCGTCAGTGCACTTTGGCCAATCACACTGAATGTGTTGACATGTTGTCGGACGCCCACCCTCACCTGATAACGACATATTTCTCTTGATAATGACAGGCCGTTGCCAGCGCAGATATTTTAACGTCTGAAATTTATTAAGGTTTTTTATATGGAAGTATATGAAAGCACATTCAAACAAATCCACTTTGACCTTGAATGGGCCAGTGTAATATAAAATATATTCGACACTTTCCACATTCGATAACTGATTACTTAAGTGCTCACTACCTAAGCAGTCATATCTGATTAAGAAGTTGGCATTGCTTTAGAAACACTCTTGATTTTATGATACTTTTCCACAGATTCAGAGCATTACGTATTGCTGTGGTAAGGTGTGCTTGTTTTGAAGACATTCTGAAGAGTGCATGTTCAAAATAGGATGTCATCTGTGGAACAAGACATCGTTTGAGCACTACTAAGCTGTTAAAATGTGCTGGTATACTAATAACTGGTGCACCTTACGAGTGTTATAATGGCTGAACTCAGGCTGAAGCATATTGTAATCATATGTAGGTGGGTACAGTAGCCAGAATCACATGAAGACATGGATATGCGAAATCGGTGCCAAAGAGCAACAACCTAACAAGATGACGGGATGTTGGGGACAAAATGGTGTCGGGTAGATGGCCTGGTTTTGATACTCCTGTTCATATTCTACTGCCATTTATGTCTACGTTGCAACAATCCAGTGGCATCAGACAATTCAGCATTATTCATGTGGTGCGTTTTGTTACAGCTGCTCTGTTGTTCCAAAAGTGCAAGTGAGTTATGTTCTCCAGGATTGGGACCAGCACACCTCAAGACAACAACAGTGAAAATCAACCTTCCTCCAGCCTCAGCAGGTGTGACTGGACATAAACAACGCAGGCATAATACAAGTAGCTGCACAAGTGTTTAAGTTTTAAGCAACCTACCACATGCAATTGGGTTTGAAGCCATAAATGTACAGAAAAAGATCACATTGCTTACTCACCTGGCTGCGGTGAAGGACAACCGGGACAGCAGGCACCAGGTGATTGTATGGGTGTGGCTCCGTCGAGACAAATTGGCCAATCACACAGAATGCCTCTGCATTTTTGGGGAATCCCACCTAATAACAGAACACCAGAAAGGATTTGGGGTGATAGATGTATGTATCCTGCCGTTCTTCTTCCAAAATTGTGAAATTGAAGACTAGTTGTTGTTAATGTTAGTCCGGGTTCTTGTACGCAAAAAGTCACTTTTATTATTAGCAATAGGCAAGGACAAGAACAAAAGGTAGGTTCTAGCGCTGCCTAAAAGAGGGCACTGCAGTCACTGGAGGGCTAGGGTTGTGTATTCCCATTACTTTATATTGTAATTGGCAACTTAAAAACTTGAAAACAACTGCACATAGGGACACCAAATTTTGCACAGTAAAGCTTGTTGCGTAACTTAATACCTCACAAAAATCATATAACCACAGCTACTAAAGTGATTAGTTTATTTAAGGTTACTTAAACATGCAAACCAATGGGAAAACACAGCTCTAGCCCTCCAATTTTTGTGTATTCGGTTGTGTATTGGGGTAAATACACACTTCAGAGCTAATTCTGACATTTCCAATTGAAAGATGTAGATTGTTCTGTAAGTGTCAAATGACCTATCTTCGCGTTTGTATAATTATACTTCTGTTCATGGTGAAATTTCTACGAAATATTGATTCTTGTTTGTGATATCGAAGGTGGTCCCAGTGATAGTGGGTATCTATCGTCAACCGGGGTCATCTTGGCATTCTACGTGGTTTCTCTAATTTTGTGTGCTAATGTTTCAATGTGATTGTTGTGCATGCGTATTCTATCTTATTTCTATCCTTATGTCGAATAAGCTAGTTCTGGGTGCTACAATTTGAAAAAAAAATAATGGCATTCAAACAAATTCGCTTGGCCAGTTATACAACAAAAAACTGAGATCACGGTTAAATCAGTCTTTCCTTTAAAAATGGCAGTCTTTGAACATTGAAAACTAAAGGCTTTTGCAACTGATAAAATGGTTCATTTTCTGTTTAGTTAGTATGATCAAATATAATATAAAGATAATTTAAATGCATCACACATTATGATATAATCCATGAATGCTACAGCGAACTAATGTTCCAATATTTTTTCCACAATCGAAGAAAATTCAGATATGCCAGTGTGACACCCAACACAGAGGTAGCATCTCTCTCTCTCTCTCTCTCTCTCTCTCTCTCTCTCTCTCTCTCTCTCTCTCTCTCTCTCTCTCTCTCTCCCCCCCCCCCGCGGTACCTCACTTTAGCGGCAAGGCTTACATTTCAGTGGCAGACGATTGCGGCGCCGCCGACCACAGCTGACTACTACTACTACTACTTCTACTACTACTACTACTACTACTACTACTACTACCACTACTACTCCTACTACTACTACTACTACTACTACTACTACTACTACTACTAATAATAATAATAATAATAATAATAATAATAAAACATCAGGAATATACTATGTACATGACTATATAGAACCATAACGCACCGGCCTCGAATCAGTTATTGTTTTTTTTTATGTACGGCATTTTTTTACCAGCGATTACACTATTCAGCAGATGCTGGTTTTCAAAGTGACTCTGACATAAAACAATTAGAGAAACAGGACGTATATGAGATATAAATATATACAAAATTGAAGAGATTTAAAAGCACAGTTGCCTGTTGGCAATGTTCATACACTAGTGCAATAACTAAAAACACTAAAACTCTGCATAAGTTGCAGGTTTAACTGTCTCTTTAAGCACTTAGGTACTTTGCCGGTGAAAGCTTAAAACAATTTACATATTTTGTATTTCGGACTGTTGCCGGTAGAGTGTTCCAGTAGTCAGCTCCATTGTATTTAAAAGTTCTTTTAAGGCTGTTTGTCTTTGGACGACATATTACAACATCACAGTTTGTGACTGACTGCGTGCGATGTTGATGTGCAACTCTTTAAAACTGCTGTATCAGGTAGTTAGGTGCAATCCCATTTAGAAATGGTGACACCTAAGCTATTCGTTGCACGCTCTGGATGGTAAGCCAGTGCAACTTTTTCATAAGGTCATATGAGTGGGAACGATTTTACCACCCTAATATAACTGTTGCTCCTCTATTTTGGAGCATCTGCAGTCTTTTTAGTTTAGCAGTTAAAATAAAAAGCCTGTGAGCTATTGAAACCAGGTAGCTACGGCGGTTTTTTGTCATTGGAAGAGAAGGTGTTTTGCCTGCTTGTCGCTTTAAAATTTTCATGCAAGTGTTTGACCAAACTTCAGACCTTTGAGATAACAACGGTCGAAAACAAAATAATATTTACTCTCACCTTTTGCTCTTGATATCGAAACAAGGGAAGTCACCAACACTGTGAGTTGCATCACACCGGAGTAATTCATTTTGCGGTACGGTTCAGTCAGCCTCCAACTACTGTGGTCATGGTGAAGTTCGTCACTTTTATAGTCTTTGGTGGTCACTTGGCGAAGGTCATACTACTTTTTTTTCTGACGCTCCTTTATAATTGTAGGGCCAGTTAATTCTTCAATAATCGAATATAGGGGCTCGCACACCTGGTCACTCATCGTGCAACAATAAATGACTCGTGGATGTGGGAGATGGTACTTAACTGCTCCGGGTATTTAACATGTCATAATGAAAACTACCGGTATTACGCTGATGGTAGACTGCTGGTCCATACTAGTTGCATTGGGGAGGGGGCGGCGGGGCTTTTAATCAGCTTGAATCCAGACAATGAGTGAACTCAGCAGTAAAAGAATACGTTGCAAGGGTAAACAATACCCTTGCACTGGGCGTGTTAACCTATTGATTTAAATGGTTCCAATAGAGCGGCATGTAAATGAATCTCAACGCGAATATTTTGCAGCGCCAGAAACTATTGTTCCTTAAGTTGACAATTTTGTGATCTTTAATGTTGTGAATGTCGGCCTTCAGCGGATAGTTTCCACATGGAACATCTTACACTTTGATACTCGACACCAATTTCATAGTCACCACCAGAAATGAAAAAAAAAAACAACACTCACTGAACCTTTTCCAAATCAGCATATGACGGAATCAGAATCCAGATATTAAAAAATAAATTCAACACTTATTGAACCTTTTCCAGATAAGAATGTGACGGAACCATAAACTGCTTTGCTTCACTATGTGTAATTCAATTCCTCAGAACGCAGAACAGACAAATTCTGATGCTGAGTGTTTGGCTTGTACCAGCATGGCAGAAATGAGCACCGAGTTCTGTTCTGATCACTGCAAGAATGGCTGAAAATTGAACGTTTCCTTCAACATTCTGATGTTTGATATGTGAAGTTGGACCACATTATTATTACACCTGAAGAGGTTAGAAGTCGTTAATAAATGGGGTTTTTTTTCTTGTCATAAGTATAATATAACAAAATAAAAACGTAATTACACCGAACCTCCTGCGTATTTGACTAATTTGTATGTAAAACCATCGACGTATTACACGAAGTTCTTTATGAATGTGAAGCAACGGGCCACACTTTTTCCTTTTTAGCTACCGATGTGGAAAAAAATCGTTCGCTTGATTTCAACATGTAAAACTCGTATGACTTATGTTTAATATTTCATTCACTTAAAGACAGTTGAATTCTGTGATAATCAACACATACACAACACAAACCAAAAACTTATGTCTAACAAGACCAACCGAACCTAACGAGAAGGAAGAAAAGAATAGGAGAGGAGAGAGAGAAAGGGGAGGAAGGGAGGGAGGGGGAGCGGAAAGAAGCGGACTCATGGAAAACACCAGCATGTCCCAACCGAAACAAAAACACAAAAACAAAACACATACAAAGGCGGCGGTGGGGGGCGACAACTGGTGGTAAATTTGTCTAGACAACGGGAAATTTTGAATAATTACAGGCAGGAAAAATTATAAATTTGTACGCAATATATGGAAATATCTCTGTGTGTTTTGGGGGTTTTTAGGGGGGGGGTTGGGGGTTCCCATTTTGTCTTTTGTTTTTGTTTTTTGTGTTTTTTTCTTTGTTTTGAAGTATTTCAATCCTATAGCGAAGAACTGGTGATATTATGATCCTAATTTGTTAATGATAACAATTATTATGCCAAATATTCGAGAACCAAATCATGAATAAACTTTATAGCTTGCGTTTATGTATAAATCTGGACTGTATTAGGTCAGGATGGGATCTGAGACATTGCGTACTAAACCTTGACTTGAACTTGCACCACAACAATGTCATACATGTACCTTGCAAAACTGTACCCGATCAAGCTGGAACTGTGGCCGACCCACATCTTTTCCAAGCCCATACCCGTATTTGCTTGGACAGTAAACTTATTCCTGGCACATTGTTGCATCACATTGAAACAGCTGTGCACCTGTGAATTTTGACGCCTGTATGTTACGTGACGCTATAATAGCTTCCGGTTCATTGAGGGAATCATCACGGGTGATAGATATTGGTAAGCAGGCAGTGCAAACGGGTTGGACCCAAAGGCGGCAAACATTAGTTTGTTTCTTGTATTTTGTTGTTGTTGTTGTTTTCGCCATTAACAAACACAACATGTTACAGTGTACACACAAGAAAAGAAACATTGACACATATACACATAACATAAATATACATGCACAGTGGTTCCTGGCACGACATATCAGGCAACACATTCAGGTGCCACTATTGTAACATAAATTGATATCACATTGTAAATAATCACCATTGTATCTCATCTGCTGTCAATGTATTGTCTATACAATGTGCTTCACTGTGTTCTTAGCTCTTGTCACCTTTTTAAATTGTGTTTTTATGGTGTGTTTTTACTTGACGCACCGCGGGTCATCCCCTGCCCGCTGTGCCCCTTTGTAAAGGGGTAGTTTTAACCAATAAATTATAATAATAATAATAATAATAATAATAATAATAATAATAATAATAATAATAATAATAATAATAACAACAATAGTAATAATAATAATTATCATGATGATGATGATGATGATGATGATGATTATTATTATTATTATTATTATTATTATTATTATTATTATTATTATTATTATTATTATTATTATTATTTATTGGTTAAAACTACCCCTTTTCAAAGGGGCACAGCGGGCAGGGGATGACCCGCGGTGCGTCAATCATGATGATGATGATGATGTTTAGTTTAAACATATTTATTTTCACTGGATTACCCAATAGTCCATGAAATATGACTAATCTAGGGGTTCTCCAGACACGGAGACGCACCAAATGATATATACAAGACGCATAGGACAATAGTAGTAATATACTTTATTTCTTTAAAGAGGATCGGACGTGTAGCTAAATATAGCTAATGTAGTGTCCTCTCCTCGTGAACAACCAAATACAATACTATCTGTCTTAAATACACATATATGTAAGAAAGAAAAAAATACAATATGAGACATATGAACTCGGAACAAAAACGAATTACATGACAATTAAGGTAACGTAAAATAAACAGAATATAACAGACATCATTATGAAGAAGAAAAAATCACATGAATTGTCAGCGACTAACGAAAGTCGTCCTCGTCATCAGAATCGTTAGACAAGATATTTGCGAACCTGTTACTCAATTGTATAAATTTCATAGTAGCATCTAAAATTTTACAATTGGAAATACAAGTGAGATTATTATGACCATATAAACATATTGATACCTTGTCAGGAACTGATAAATTGTCAAATATTATTGCATTCTCACTGGTTTCTAGAATTTCTGTAATCCCTGTCAAGAAAGTTTGTCTTGGAATTGCAAATAAGGGACACTGCAATAGAAAATGGGAAGTTGTTTCAGAGTGATGACCACACATGCATGCTTGGGTATCACACAAATGACGCGTGTAAAGATGGGCCTTTAGGGCGCTAAAATCAACCCTTAATCTATTCATAACCATGTTTAACCTTCGGGGCCCGTGACGGAGATGGTCGAGTCTTGCAGGAAAAAGCAACCGTTTAACACAAATTTTAAATACATTAACGGAACGAGCACTACGAATGTTATTGGGTAGGGAGTTCCAAAGTTTAGACGCAGAAGGAACAAAACTGCGAGCAAACACATTCGTACGAGCAGCTGGTATCAGCCTCTCAGTGTCATTGCGTAACAAATAATTATGCCTCTCCGTGTTTTGAATGGGGAGTAACGCACTGAGGTGAGGTGGACAAAAGCATTTAACCATTTTGAAATAAATTAATAATTTGTAGTATTTCCTTCTATCTGCAAGGCTCGGCCACCCTAAGCACTTTAAAACTTTAATTCTACTGGACGTGTTCATACAGCCTGAAACTGCTAAAGCCGCTCTATACTGCACCGACTCTAAAATACCACTGCTCCTTTGTGTACAATTGTCAATGATTGGGGCAGCATATTCAAGTATGGGCCTTATACCACAAACATATATTGACTCGAGAGCTGATACAGGTAAAATATACATACATTTTCTTAATTTACCAAGGCGACTTGAAGCTTTGGTACAAACTGACTTAACATGAGAGTCCCATGATAAATTGTGTGTAATAATAAGACCAAGGTGTTTGTGTTCCTGTACCCTCTTAACTGGTTCGTCCTTAAATTTTAATTGAGGATAGTTCACTTTTTTTACTTTACGTGAAATAACCATTTCCTCAGTCTTTGAAGGATTAAAACCTACTTTCCATTTGTCACCCCATTCTTGTACTACGCTCAAATTATCGTTTAAACTTATCACCGTTTGTTCCGGAGATTCCACAATTTCAAGGAATGAAGTGTCATCTGCGAAGATGTAAACTTTACACGTTAAGTCATCTACAAGGTCATTGATGAAGACAAGAAACAGTAGAGGGCCAAGAACACTACCCTAGGGCACTCCAGATTCTATTGATATCCATTCAGAAAATTGTCCATCCAATACAACCCTTTGCTTGCGATTACTCAAGTAAGACTGAATCCATGACAGGAGGGGTCACCTATGCCAAGCTGTTTTAATTTAACAAGAAGACCTCTGTGCCAAACCCTATCAAATGCTTTGGATATATCTAAGAACACCATGCGTACATCTTTTCTCTTATCTAAAGCTGAGCTTATCATATGAACGATATTTATTAACTGGTTAACTGTGCTATCAAGTTTTTTGAATCCAGAATTACATGCCATAAGAAGATTATTTGCTGTCAGAAAACCATACAACCTGTTAAACACGGTAATTTCGAATACCTTGGAGGCGGAACATAAAAGGGAAACAGGTCTATAATTTTTTGTCAGAAAATCTTCCTCTTTTTTGAACAACCCCAAAACGTTAGCTTCTTTCCAAAGTGTTGGAAAAGTCGCCTTTTGCAAAGATGAATTAAATAGTTTAGATAAGGCACCGGCAATGTACGGAGCAAAAAGTCTCAATACTTTATTTGGAAGATTGTCAGGTCCACCGGTTTTTGACACTTGTAGCTTTTGCAATATATTTAATACCTCATTCTCAGATGTGATAACATTACTCAACTTTTGATCAGTTTTATCTTGAAGAATAGGGGTAGCTTCGGACACATCATCCTTTACCCACTGTGCTGCGAAGAAATTATTTAGTGCATTTGCTTTACCTATAGGGTCAAAGAGAACTGAGCCGTTTTCAATCAGTGGAGGTATCTTTTTGTGCTCACTCCAGCCGCATGCCTTTTTTAAAGTTGACCACCATTTTTGTAGATTTATTTGATAGAATATTGTAAACTTTTGAAAAATACTCTCTTTTGGCTTTTCTAAGCATGTTGACAACATTGTTTCTGAGTTGACGATATATCCCCCAGTAAATATCTTTGTTTATATCGTTCGTTGCATCGGCCTTCTTTGCCCTCTTGTAGGCTCTATCTCTAACTTTCATACTGTGTCTCAAGGCACTGGTCATGAAAGGTTTATCTTTAGATTTATGGTGACTTCCTTATGGGGAATGCACTCATCGGCAACATCCTTAAGAAATGAGGTTAGCCCTGAACAAATACCATCTACGTTATCATCAATGAATAAAGCATCCCAAGGAGCTGATGATAATAATTCATGCATTTTTGCCATGTCAACTTTAGAGTAGTTCCACACAACTTTTTTTATAGGCGTTGACATTCCCAAGGGAAAGGTTCGTACATAACAATATTGGTTCATGATCACAGGTTGATATAGTCGCAAGATTTGAAATTTTACTATTTAATGTATCATTCATAACAAATAAGAGGTCAAGAACAGATTGCCCTCTTGTGGGTTCCTTCACTAGTTGACTTAAGTTGAGACTGAGACAAGTGTTTAAAAAATCCCTTTCAAATGCACTGTTACAGGTTTCAGAACCCTATGAAATGCCTGGTAGATTAAAATCGCCCGTTACAATCAGAGCATGGGGGGATTCCACTGTAGCTTTAGCAATCTGTTCTTGAAAAGAACTTAGAAACTCGTTAAATGAGTCCCGTTGTTGACTAGGTGGCCTGTAAAATGTGGCTACAAAAATTTTATGTTTTTTAACGTTTAACTGGATCCATAATGACTCTAGCCCAGGACTGCAAAGGTCGTCACGAGGCTTGACACTTAAATAATCTCGAGCATATATTAAGACTTCCCCTCCGTGCCTATTTCGATCACATCTTATCGGAGGTTTAAAATCTGGTAACAAAATATCATCATTAGAAATACCTACATCAAGTTTAGTTTCACTAAGACATATAACATCGATGTCATTATGAATGCTCAGACTATGGATTTCATCAAGTTTCTTATTGGCGGTTACACTGTTAACATTCAGATGTAGAACATTCAGAAAGTTAGAGGCCGAAGGACCTGGGTTTGGATGAACATCTCCACATAATGCCAATAGCAGGTCAGTAAGAATGAATATGATACAAGATATAACATAAATCGTATGGGAAGTCGTATTGATCCTGCCCAATAAGTTGAAAGTAATAATAATAATAATACGGTGGCTCTCCGCTTGTCTGCCGCGGTCCTGTGTCACTCTGTGACACAGGTGGCCTAGGAAAAAAAAAAAAAAAAAAAAAATATCCATCCCTCTCACACCCTATCCCCGCCTCTAAGGCTCAGGCTTTTCCCATGGGAGCCCCCATGGGAGCCCTTATAAGGGCTACCACCATTCCCATTCCTTCCCCTCACTGTACTCTGGAATTCTAATTTAACCTGTTGCCTTCTAACTCTATTATTTCATTCCTTTTCTCCCAGCATCCTACCAGGTAGTCCTGTACATTTTTATTACCTTTCCTGCCTCCCAGAAAGCCACCTTTCATACCTAAAATCCATGCTATACGTTCCTCTTCCTCTAAACCCTGAACCTCTTCTAAACCCTTGTAATTGTAATCTTCTCTGTGCCACTTTCTGAAAAAATCTTCCCTTATCTCTCTATATGCATCACACCACAACAGCCAATGGTCCACTGTCTCATCTGCCTCTTTTCTACATGACTTACACTTTCCATTACTCCCTGTTGTCCACTTTTGACTTCTCTTTTCGAGATTGATTACTCCTGCCCTACTTTGAAACAGAAGTTTGGATCCCTTCCCTCCATCCCAACACACACTTTTCTGTGGCTTTTCTAATACCTTGTATGCCTTCAATGTACTTTTTTCCCTGACTCCTCTTTTCCAGTCTTCTTTCCAACCCTCTGTAACAGTCTTACCTACATATACTTTCCAATCATCCACCTCATCATATCCTTTTAGTTCATATTTCTCTGCTAACCCGTCTATGTCTTTGACCCATCTTGTTTTTTCCTTGGCTGCCTGATTGTAAACTTTCCTGCACCACCTGTCTTCACTTATTCCTTGTAAATAACCCCAGTACTTTAACTTAGCTTTGGCAATTCTATCTGTGATTTTATTCCATCCTAACTCTCCTAGGACTGCTTCTGTTGCTGTACATGGTGGTGCTCCTAGTATCCATTTCCCCATCTCATTCTGTGCTTTCTCCATTCCCTGGATATCTCCCTCACTTACTGAAATCACATCTAAGCCATATATCATTCCTGGTATTGCAACTCTATCCCATAGTACTCTTGCTGTGTATGCTCTGTTGAAACTGTTCAATGCAGTAGCTTTAATCATTCCTTTTGTGCGATTCACTTTCTGTTTAATCTTCTCCACCTGATACCTGAACACGCCTTTACCCGTTGCTTTAATCTTAACACCTAGGTATTCATACTCATCAACCTCCCCAATTTCAATTAACTGTTCCCTACCTTCTGGAATTTGGAACTGCCCAATTCTCCATTTTTTATTTCCATCTGGTTTCTTCCCAAGAGTCATCACTTTACTCTTATCCTTACTAAATTCTAACCTCCATTTATTCCCGTATTCCCCTGCTATGTTCAGCATCTCTTGCAGTTCTTTCTGGGACTCTGCCATAAGTACGATGTCATCTGCAAAGAATAGACCAGGAATTTTTAGATCACCTACCCTTATGCCCTTATCACACTCCATCAACTTGTCCCCCAACTCCTTAACATACAAAGCGAACAAAATTGGGGACAGCACACACCCCTGCTTTAGGCCTATATCCAGACTTGCATTCTCTACTTCTACCTTTCCTACTGAAAGTGTACAGTCTACATCTTTGTAGAGTGCTTTCAGAATTTCTAGAAAATTTCCACCAAATCCCAATCCACTCAGTTTTCCCCATAGAGCATCTCTCCATACCCTGTCATACGCTTTCCTCACATCTAAGAATCCCATGAAGACTTTCTTCCGCTTCTGTCTTGCCAGTTCTAAAACCTGGGTCAATGTGAAGATGTGGTCACGTACCCTTCTACCTGGTCTGAAACCATTCTGAATTTCCCCCAGAAGTCCGAGCCTTTCAACTATTCTACTTAGTCTCCGGTACACTATCCTACTGAAAATTTTACCCACATTTGATGAAATCGCAATGCCCCTACACTGATCCAATTGATCTCCTGGGCCCTTCTTTGGGATATATGAAATCCTTAGTCTATTCCATTCCTTTGGTACTTGTCTTTTCTCAATGACCCTATTGAAAAGCAACTGTAAACTATCTTCAATTTCTTCCGGCCCTCTCTTTATGAATTCGGTCAAGATATCATCTGGTCCTGGGGCTTTGCGTAGCCGCATCTGTTCAACTGCTATTTTAACTTCTATACTTCTGATCCTACAACACATCTCTGGATCCCATTGATCCTGTGTGTACTCTGCTTGACACCCTGGTACTGTTCCCTGACCCCACTGTGGGTTATTGACTTCTTCCCAATGCTCCCTTAAGGCTTCCTGTATTTCTTCCTTGTTTTCAGTCCTTTTCCCTCTGTGTATGATTTCCACTGCTTTATTCTGTTTTCGCCGATTAACCTGTTTCCAAAAGATGACTGACCCTTCCCCCCCATTCTCCATTATTTTCCCTTGTCATTTGTTCATTATTGCTGGCCCTCTTCTCTGCTTTCATCTCTGCTACATTCCTTCTACATTCCATATACTGTCTCTTAGCTTCTTCTATATCACCTTGTGAGTACCTGTTTTTCCTGGCTAATCTCCATGCTCTATTTTTAACCCTCTTTCTTTTTAAGGCTCCTTTCAGTTCTGGGTCTATTCTATATCCTAGATTTTCAACTGGGACTTTCTTTCTACCTATCTTCTCCTGTGCTACCTTAAGAATTCTTCTGGTCAGGTCCCCATTCATTTCCTGTACTTCTCCCTCGTCTTCAAATCTATTCTTCCATTCCTGCAATTCAACTTTGAGACTCTCTTGATACCCTGCCCAGTCTGTTTCTTCCTTAATATTCCACACCCATTTAGTTCCCCCTCGGTTTCTTCTTTGGTATTTTATGTTAATGGAGACTATCATCCAATTATGGTCACTGCCTATATCCAATCTCCCTTCATCATCTATTTCACAGTTTTGAGTCATCTGAAATATTCCATTGTCCACTAAAATATAATCAATTATTGTCTGCCTTTCACCAGATGCCCATGTCCACTTTCCTTTACATTTTACATCCCTATTAACTATCCTCAGACCAAATTCCCTTGTGAAATTCAGTAACCTGGTTCCATTTCTATTAATTCCGCTATCCCCTCCCTCTATTCCACTCATTCCATTCCCTATGTGTCCGTTAAAATCTCCAGCTATCATAACTTGGTAACCCTGCTGCTGAACGTCACTAACCATCATTCTCATCCTATCATATATCTGGTCATTCCATTCATTAGGTAACCCCTCACGACCCACATACACTACAGCTATTGCTACCTTATTTCCATTTGACTCTATTCCTATCCACTGCATCTCATTTTTCACCTCGTTGTCTTCTTCCCAGGAGTCTTGCCATACCTCGTGCCACTTTACCCCCTTCTTAATCAAAAAGCCTACTCCTCCTCCTTTTCTTTGTCCACTTTCTCTCCCTGTACCTATCAACTCATACCCTGCTGGGCATGCTACTATGCTAACCTCTTCCTTTCTGATATGTGTTTCTGCTAGGGCTACAGTATCTATTCCCTCACTCTCTATTACATCTCCTATCTCTGCCATTTTGTTTTTATATCCCCTGCAATTGACATACCCTATTTTCACTGTCTTTGCCTTGCTGTTATTCCTCATCCTTATGCTTTCATTTTTCCTACTTCCAACATTTTTCCCTAGAGACTGCCTGGTAGACGCCGGGATTTCTAGTTTCCCTGCAGCTGCACCCACTCACTATAAACCTGCCCTAGCCTATCTCCTCCTGCCTGACTAGGGTGCAGCCCATCCCAGGCGAACAACTCCCTCCTGCCGACAAAATCCTCCCATACATCCCTGAATGCTATACCCCTCCCCCTACACATCCTACCCAGCTGCCTATTTATCCCACATATCCTGCTAGCCTCCCAGCTACTCATCCTCGCCCTTGGTAGGATCCCCATAACTAGCGCCTCACAATCTAACTGCCCTATCCGGTCTAAGAGTGTAAGTGTAAGTAAACTGGTCAGATAACTTGCATTTAGAATACTTAATGCTGATTGGCTGACGTAACATGTATGAAGATACACAATAACTTGATACAACGTCATTCTTTGCCACACAAGCAAATAACACACAAAAAAGTGTCAGCTTGTGACTCCAGCTGGTATTTAATTGCAGTGCCACACTATATTTTAGAACAGCAGTCATCCTATACCCTTACTTGGCAGGGATTTCGTTTTCAATACAAGATGTCTGCAAGCTGTGAAATAAAACAATTGTAAACTAAAGCATACATGGTGAACGGACGACAATACAAGTGAAAGAGGCAAAATTGGGTTACAAAACAAACCTCGCGTGCATGAGTTTGGGCACACAAGTTTGAATGACCAAAAGGATATACCTAAAGCCCAGTAGAATAATACTACCAAACATGATTTGATCTCCTTGGCAAAAGGGATCAGCGTAAGTGGTACTGTTGTACCTAAAAAAACTGAAAATTGTGGAAACATGATGTGACAAGAAGTTTGTTAACAGTAGGCGCACCATGTGATCTGACCTGGACACGTGACAACAATAAACAGGCTTAAGTATGAAGACAGAAACGTTGACATTTTTACTGAAACAAAACACATAGACCATATAATGCATTAAATCTTAGTACAGATTAATCACCATGGTGTAAATGCCATTATTGGCATTAAATTTTACACATGTAAACTTGTCTAAATGTCCATAAGCGTAAAACTGCAATGTTCAACCAATGGACCACAGAGAGTTAAGTCCAAAATTGGGAAACAATTGATGATTTAGTCGAAGATCTACCGTATACTCGGGTAGTTACGGTTCGATGCAGGAAGCATACGCGTTAGTTTCAAGAAAACCTCTCAAGATCACTTTCCTGGCGGATTTCAGATGTTCTTAGTACAGGGTTGTCGGGGGATGAGCGATGTTTAACCAGTATCCTGCCGTCGTAAGTCCAAGTGTCTACTATTTTATTTTGCTGTTTCAATTGTCTGGCAAGATACGCAAGTCTATTGCATAGGACAATACAATGTACAAACATGTGACTATGTACTCTGGTAGACATGCTGTAATACAATTAAACAAAAAAAACAATATCAAACGTTCCAATCCAATTAAGAAAACATGCATATATACACGAATATGCTTAGTAGCAAGCTAATTCGTCCTCAGCACAGGGAGCGACTGAAGGGGAGGTTATAGCTTGCTGGGCGCTGCCGAAGCACCCTGGCTGCAAACTCACACTGCCACTGTGGAGCCGCCAATGCGCCCAGTAGCTCGGGTGTTCCTTCCCGCCTTGTCATTGTCGACCCACCTGTGGAGACACGATAGAGAACATGGTAGTATTAAAGGTACATACGTTGAACATACAAATACACTGCAATGGTATATGCTCGTTTCGGGATACATATATATGATAAGATACTACACGGTTACAATATAAATCGGCGTGTTTCAACAACAAAATTTTGCATTGCTCTGAAAATTACTGTATTGCATTCTTCTGAAAGTTCTTTACTCCCGAACAATAAAATACTACATAGTCTGCCACTTGCAACATGCATTATCAGGTTTGGATTAACACCAGGGGCTAACAAAGGAGCTTCTTTCTCTCCTGGACATATTTAGGGCAGTAGAGACAAAAATGTTTGAAATCCTCAGTTGGGTGGGAGCAGGCACAGGTTGGCTGTTGAATGATATTTGGTTTAAACGTATTTTATTTCCAAAAGAAAAACAATTGGGAAGAAGGGCAAAGCCCTATATTAATCCCTCTTGTGGAGAAAAGACGGAAACACAGGACTGACTTGACAGCACAACTCCAATTAACCACCGTTCATCAAGTCCAAGGGGACTTGATGAGCAGCGTGGTGGGAGAAACAAACGAAAGGATAGACGCCACCAGAACAAACACAGATAGCGGGGCTCATGAAGTTGTCAATATTGCCAGTATATATTATTAATATGCATTTTCGAATTATCGATATGAGTGATTAAGTTACAGTTTCACCTTGGAATCGTTTACTTTTTTCAATAAACTCTTGAACAGATAAAAATATAATAATATTGTCCTCGAGACTGCAAGAAGCACTGCCAAACAAAATTGTGTTAACAGAAAATGGAGCCAAACGACCAATGGTTGTATGTAATGCATCTCGAGCGACAATGTTGTTTGGACAGGTGAGAAAGTAGTGCCAGATACTCTCGGTGGTGGCGCCACATGAACAAGCTGCTGAATCTTTTACACCAATCTTAAAAAGACGTTCGTTCAATTGGCTGCGGCCCATACGCAAACGAGAATGTAAAATAGACAGATATCTTTTGCCTACATTAAAAAGTTCGGGAAATATAACAGAAAACTGTCTGGGAGTTGAAATTTTCTTCTTAAATTGGAACAAAGTTGGAAGATTTCTAGTTTCCGATGGGAGAAGGTTCCACAACGTGATAGCAGAAGGGAAAAAGACTTTTTCGAATAAGACTGTTCTACAATTGAAAGAGGGTAAGTCTGAGCGTCTGCTTTGATCGAGTCGTGCCCTAGTATTACGGTGGAATATTGGAATATTGGGGAGAAAAGAGTACAAATAGCTAGGGGTTAATTTATGAACTATTTTATACATCATGATTTGTTTGGATCTTTCTCTTCGTTTGGACAGGGTCTCCCAGCCAGTTTCTTCGTATAGCTTTTCTATAGGGGTGGTTTTCATTGCTCCTGTCACGATGCGGGCCGCAGTCATTTGAACGTCTTCCAAAAGTTTTGCATCATCCTGCGTGCAGCCATCCCAGACTACGTTTCCATACTCTAAAATAGGTCGAATGAAGGAGGTATAAATCGTTTCTAGTGTGTCCCGGTCAAGGCGATACTGTAGAGTTTTCAGAATGTTTACTTGTTTACCGGCTTTAGTTGCAACTTGTTTAACATGTTCATTCCATTTTAGATCTGATCTTAGCGAAAGACCCAGATGCTTGTGCTCTAAAACATTCTCTAATTGGCGACCTTGGAAAATCAATGGAGGGTGATCAGGGGGATTTCTTTTTAAAGAGACGAGCATGGTGTCTGTTTTAACAGCATTAAAGGATATAAGCCATTCCCTAGACCATTCGTCCAGGGAGGCCAGATCATCGTTCATGACAGTAGCAGCATGAACAGGATCTTCAATAGTAAGATAAAGGGACGTATCATCCGCAAAAAGTTTGACTTCTGAATTTACAACGTTGACTATATCATTAATATAAATCAAAAAGAGTAAAGGACCTAATACAGATCCTTGAGGCACACCAGCACTTATAGTTCCCCAGCTAGAGGATTGACCATTTAAAACGACGCGTTGCTTCCGATTATACAGGTAATCTTCAAACCATGTCAGAAGATTGTCAACGATGCCGTTTTTTTCCAGTTTATGAATAAGACCTTTGTGCCAGACTTTATCAAAGGCCTTGCTTATATCTAGGAAAACAATTCTTACTTCTTTTTGCTGATCAATGGCTAAACATAGCTCATGGTATAGGGAAAGTAACTGGTTGACTGTTGAGTCACCAGGAATAAATCCTGACTGGTTTGCTGAAATGAACATATTGTCCCGAAAAAAATTGAACACATGTTTAAAAATTACTTTTTCCATTACTTTTCCTGTACAACTTAAAAGGGATATAGGACAATAGTTATTACACAGGTTCTCGTCTCCCTTTTTGTGTAAAGGAGTCACGTGAGCTTCTTTCCAAATAGAAGGGAACTGTTTCTGATATAGAGATAAATTGAATAGTTTAGTGAGAGGTCGATAAATAATGGGAGCTGCTTCTTTCAAAAGTCTAGTACTAATCCCATCTGGGCCAGTTGCTTTAGTAGTATCAAGACTTTTGAGTATGTCCAGTACTTCACCTTCAGAAATGTTTAAACCTCCGAGTGTATTTAAGGGGTGATCGGGCGGTAGAGGATTGTTAATTGAAGATGAGTCAAGAGTGCTTTGACTCAAGAAAAACGAGTTGAGGATTTCTGCTTTAGAAGCGTTGTCGGTGACGTGTTTGCCATCACGTAGTAAAGCAGGAATATTCTGACGATGATTTCGATTCAAAAAATGTTTAACAGTTTTCCACCACGCTTTATGTTTGTTTTTAGAATTTTTCAAGGAGTTATTTAATTTATTATGATGTCGATCCTCGGCTTCACGGAGATGTTCCTGATACAGGTTACGAAGCCGATTATAAGTGGCCCAAAGTTCGAGACTATTAGGTCCGTGTTTACCATCTTTGGCTTTGGAATATGCGCGCATCACTCTGCGCTTTTCACAGCGCAGATAAGATGTGTACCAGGGTAAATCGTCCGGACGAATGGTAACTTCTTTATTAGGAATACACTGTTTGGCGGCTTGCATAAAGCCTTCAGTCCAAAGCAGGCATCAGGCATTTATATCGTTGGATGGAAAGAAGTTGTCCCAGTCGATTTGACTTAAATATTCTCGGAAATGATTAAAGTTTGCCTGTTCATATAACCATATAAATCTTTTATACACGGGCTCAATTTTGCGTCGAAAACTAATATTGACAGACACTACGCTATGGTCGCAATTAGCAATTGGTGGCAAAACTTTTGATTCAGAAATAAAATTCGGGATGTTAGAAATGACCTGATCTAAACAACGAGACGTATTTTCAGTTATGCGGGTGGGTTCATGAATATGCGGAAAAAAGAAATTAGTATTACAAAAATGGTCAAGCTTTTTACCTGGTGCCGTGGAAAAGTCGGCGTTAAGGTCACCTGTTATGATAATATTATGGGTACCGGTGGTTTTTGCTTGGTCGAGACTAGCTTGAAGCTTGTCCCAGAATGAAACAGGGGAGTCGGGTGGCCTGTATACAACTCCTAATAAAAATTTATTATTATGTAATTTAATCTCAGCCCATAATAATTCCAGATCGGGACTTTCCAAGTCTTGACGCCTGGTAGCTATAAACTGCTGAGATACATATAGTGCAACACCACCGCCTAAACCATTAGGGCGGTCCTTCCGCATAATATTATGGTAACCAGATAAAATAAGATCATTGCCTGGAGTATTTGGTGTCAGAAAGGTTTCCGAGAGAGTTATGAGATCATAATATTTAGCAATGTCTGCGCGAATACACCTCATTTTATCTTGAGACAGGCTACGGACATTAATGTGACAAAGGGTAGTATCACAAAACTCATCAGTTGGTCCAGGATTGAGGTGAATGTCTCCGGCTAATAAAATCAGAAGCGGAGAAATGACAAATAAATATACATCAATATTTGAACATTTACGATAAAGGATTGAATTATAAAGGTATAATACGAGTAATCTTTGTCGACTGGCGTGAATGAAGATGTTACTTATGGAAGCCGCAACCAAAACATAGAATAAAGAGTATATTAAGAAGATTTCAGAATTTGAAAGATGGAAACTGCACCTGAAGTCCGGGATGGCTACACACGAGTGGTACAAATACACATGAGGAGAGGAACAAAGTATTTGCTTGCAGACCCTAAATTTGCCTAAAGAAGCACCAAGGAAGTGATGCAAAATAAATGGATATTTTAACCACAATGAGCTGAAACAAACGTGGTAAATCAGTAAAAATGGAAGGTAATTTGGCAGCTTACTGTAAAGAGTGATACAGTTTCCATGTGTGCCGGTAGGTAGCCAAGCATGATATGCGTCCATGTGGTAAAAATTGAAAACGCAGAACATAATGGGTATGTAAGCAAAGCAAGCCCCAAAGCAAAATATAATAAAATACAAGTAACAGTGCGACACCAAGTAATAGCAACCAAAAGAATGAACACTCGATAACAAAAATTGTACGATATATACCATTACTTGTAGACATTTGGAGAGCGTATTTAAATAAATGTTGCATAAACGCTTACAAAAGAAGTAGAAGTACAATATGTTCCGCACGTCAATCAATGAGAAATGATTCGAGTTATTACTCCATGTGAA